>CM052701.1:104215663-104283163 GCA_028551405.1 Uromys caudimaculatus
CATCTTCTTTGCTTTCCAGAAGAGTTTTAGTTTCATGAGATCCCATTTATTAATTGGTGGCCTTAGTGCATGAGTTGTTGCTTTGTTCAGGAGATTCTCTCCTGTCCCAATCTGTTCAAGGTTAGTTCCCGCTTTCTTTTCTATCAGACGTAGTGTATCTGGTTTTATGTTGAGGTCTTTTATCCACGTTGACTTGGGATTTGTGCAGAGTGATAGCTATGGATCTATTTGCTTTCTTCTACAATGAAACTTCACGTTAGACCACCACCATTTGTTGATGATGCTTTCTTTTTTCCATCGTTTAGTTTTGTCTTCTTCATCAAAAATCATGTGCTTGTAGATGTTTGGATTTACTTCTTGGTCTTTGATTTAATTCTATTGATCATCCTGTCTGATTTTATGCCAAGGCCATGTGGTTTTTATTATTATTGCTTTGTAGTACAGCTTGAAAGAAAGAATGATGATACCTCCAGAAGTTCTTTTATCGAATAAAATTGTTTAAACTCACTTGGATTGTTTGTTTTTCTACATGAAGCTGAATACTGTTCTTTCAACCTACCTGTACTTTGATAAAGTCCAAATCTATTTTATTATTACAATACTTTTGACCCTAAACTTGAAACTCACAATTTCTTTTCCAACATGAATGCCCTATAAATATATTATTGCATTTGCCATAGCTAAAGTTATAATTGCACCCAGGACTGTGTCTGTATCAGATCTTTCATTTATACTCAAAATTCCCTTTTCCTCCCTTAAGCACCCTCCACTGTGCTCTTTAACACACACTTGAGCTGAGTACCACAAAGGGTTTACTTGTTCTCCAGTTCCTTGATGAATCCAGCCATTCCATAAACATACACTGTATATTAGAGGCAGGACAGACACGAAATGTGAATACTGTTGCTTCAGTGTAATCTTTGAATGGTCAACATAACCTGGCTGTGCCCCTTGATATAGCGACACAATACTTGCTAGACAGTTTTTCCGAGTAAATATTCTAGAATCTTATGATCAATGGGGTGTAGATTGTGACATGTTGTGTAATTATCTCCCCTGTAATATCTCAGAAAACTACTCTGAATGGTCTGTTTTCCTGTCCCTAATGGTTATCTTAGTTTATTTTAGATAAGAATGTATTTTCAGTAGGTTCTTACAGATTATGTATATGATCACATATATGTCAGATTGGGTGTGTGAATGTAACAGAAAGATTGTCCTCAATTTTGAAGAATCAATGACTCATTTGAACCTAACACTAGTGTGTGGAAAAATGGATTATAAAGAATGATGTGTTAGCTGGGTTTTGTCAATGTGACACAAACCTAGATATATCCCGGAAGAGGAAACCTTAATTGAGAGAATGCCCTTGTAAGATTATACTGAAGACAAGTCTTGATTAATGGTTGATGTAAGAGGGCCTAGCCCACTATGGATAGTGCCACTACTGGAAAATGTTATCCTGGATTGTATAAGAAAGCAGGCCAAGCAAGCCACAGGGTAGTAAACAGAATCCCTTCATATCCTGTACTTCAGTTATGGCCCTCTTGTTCCTGCTGTGAATTCTTGACTTGGCTATACTTGATGCTGGACTGTATGTCATATTAACCCGTTCTTCTGCAAATTACTTTTGCTAATGGTAGATTTGTTGTTTGCTTCTTTTGCTTTGCTTTGTTTTTAATCACAGTGATAAAAACTAACTAGAATGGAAATTGGTACAAGGCTCATGGGATGTTGCTTTAAGAGACATGATCATATTTTTGGGAGAATGGTGGAATGACTTTGGAATGTGTGGCTGGAGTTTATTGAGCTGGTATGAGAGCTTGACAGGTAAGGATGCTGAAAGAGATGCAGATGATGGATAACTGGCTTACGAAGTTTCAGAGGGAAGCCTAGACTATAGATGCCATTTATTTGACATTTTGAATTAAGACTATGTGGCATCTAGTCATCTGGATCTGAAGAATTAACTGTGATTAACAAGAGAGCAGAGCCATAAGTGAAACCTTTGTTTTGTGGGAATGGTAGGTCTGGTTAGGTAGAGCTGATAAATTATCAGTGATTAAAGAGACCAGCATCATCAGTGTTAAGTCTTTTGTGAATATTTCCTCTAGGTCAGCACACAGAAGCTGTGGTCCAAGAATACCAAGTCGAATATCATGTAGGCAATTAAACATTGTAATATGTAAGCATCTTACATATCATTAATGTCTTTGAAGGTATGAAATAGTCATGAATATAAGCTGCGGATGACATGGTGAGAAGCCAGGAGAGGACATTGGTGAAGGAGCAGCCTCAGTTGTAGTGGAGCCTCCAGAATTAAAGAAATCATGGGGTAAATTTGAGGCTTGGCACAGTGTTAGATCAGGAAAGGTCATGGTTGCATTGTAAACTATAAGATTGATGGGGGTCATAGGAAGAGGCTTGGCACTATATGACAGAGTCAGAGTCCCTAAGAAAGGCTAGGAGGCTGTGGATGAAGGTGGTCTGTAGAGATCACAGCATACTGGACGTTAGAACCATGGAATATCTTCCAAAGACAATCATAGCTGTGGAGTAGAGCTCCTCTGAGTCTATGAAACAGTGTGTGCTGTATATGGCAGAGCTGGAGAAGCAGTGATGCCTACGCTCTTTAGAGTTCAGAAGATTGGATTGTGACTAAGTTCCAGATGTTGAGCACTGAATGTTTTTTCTTTTTATATTTTATTATTATTATTATTATTATTATTATTATTATTATTATTATTATTATACATATTCACTTTACATCCTGCTTACTGTCCCCTGTCACCCCTTCCACAATCCTTTACCCCAATCCCCAATCCCCTCCTCCTCTGAGTGTGTGTGGGCCCCACTGGGTACTCCCCCATATCCTGGTATATCAAGTCTCTGTGAGGTTAGATGCATCCAGAAAAGGCAGCCCAGCTAGAAGGGCATATCCCACAACAACTTTTGGGATTGTCCTCATTCCAGTTGTTCGGGATCTACTTGAAGATCAAGCTGCATATCTGCTACATATGTGCTGGAGGCCTAGGTCCAGCCGATATATGTTCTTTGGTTGGTGGTTTAGTCTCTGAGAGACCCAAGGGTCTAGGTTAGTTGTTCTTCCTGTGGAATTCCTATCTACTTATCCTGTCTACAAGAAATGCAGGGACATGAGGATGGAGCAGAGACTGCGGGAACAGCCAACCAATAACTGGCCTAACTTGAGACCCATCCCATTGGCAAACACCAATCTCTGAACTATTAATGACACTCTGTTATGCTTGCAGACAAGTGTCTAGCATGGCTTTCCTCTGAGAGGCTCCACCCAGCAACTGATTCAGACACCCACAGCCAAACCATTGATAGAGCCTGGGGACTCTTATGGAGAACAGGAGGAAGGACTGTGGCCTCTAAGGGGATAGGGGCACTGAACATTTACGCCATTCAATTTTGATTTTGCTTTGCTTTGAATGTGACTGTGCCCTGGTAGTTCCCGCTCATAGTAAAGAAATTATTTAAGTTCGTTTTGTTGTTTTTGTTGTTGTTTTAATGTTGAAAGACAGTAGAGTTTTTAAAAGATATTGTGTTTTTAAAGAGAATTGGGCAATTATACCACATTACAAACCATTACACTGGGTAACCTCATAAACATGGTTTCCATAAAACTTGAGTCCTTCATTAGGACCACATGTCATAAAGACTGGCAGATAGAACAAGGTTATAAAATTCTACCCTTCATTACTACTTCATTCTCAACATCTAGAAAATAGCATCAACCTAGATGCCAAACAAATGAGGAATCAATAATGAAACTGTCGTACATATACATAGTGTACCATGGTTCATCTAAAAAAAAAAAAAAATGGCCTACTGATACTTGCAGGGAAATGGATGGAACTGTCAAAAATTACATTGAAGGGTGCCATTCAGATCCCTAAACACATATTCCACATGTTCTTTCACGTAGGAGGGTCATAGCTTCAAATATTTTATTTTGTATGTTTAACATGGAATACGCATGGGAGCTAGTAAACTAGAAGTGGGCCACTGGTATAGAGATTGAATTCAGGGAGAAAGGTCGTGGAATATAAGTGAAAAGAAAGTAGAGAGGGAGCATAGTAGAGGCAGAAGAGTTCAACGGGTACTGGGGTGATGAGGATCTGGAAATGAGGTGTCAGAAGAAGACCGAACCAAATGAAGTATTTATGAAGTAACTAACTAGAATATGTAAATCAAAAGTAATAAAGGATAGCAAGGGCTGGAATGTGTGAGGACAGCAGAGGATCCTGGGAGCAAAAGGCCTCAGCAGAGATAGTGATGAGAATGGTAAAAAGAAAGGGTTCAGAATGGGGTAGCCAAAGCTAAGGATGTCTAAAGAAGCTTTCTGAAGCTGCACTAGTTTGCAAGGTGATTAAAATTACAATTCTTTTGTTCAAGGGGGAGTTTGAGAAGCAAACAACAGTGCTGTCAGAAGACATGAATTAGAAGATCGCAGTGGGAAGCATAGGTCTCTTCCCAACAAGTTTTAGTTGGAGAGCATCCCAAACAGTAAGGGTCATTGGCATTGTTCTTGGTTGTCTAAGATAACTAGGCAGTAACACACTGTTGCTGAAGATACCACATATTTTGCAAGACACAGAGGTGAGTTTGGAGCTGACCACACAACTCTCCCAACCTTGGTATGGAAGCTTCTTATGCTGGTTGATACGGAGACCCATTCCTGTTCAAAATGCTGAGAAGTCGTGATTATTTTTTGCTCAGCAATAGACAGACACCCTATCCTCTCACAAAGTCTCGGGGAACATTGCAGAAGAGGGGGTGGAAAGAATGTAAGAGCTGGGGTATGGAGAGGAGTGCTGTGAAACATTGCCTTCTGATCATCACATGGCTATGGTGCATATGGACTCAGAGAAGTTGTGCTTACAGACATAAAACCTGGACTAGATCAGGCCAGGTACAAACTTCAGCATGGAGATGGGAGGAGCTCCCAAGGTCCTATCCCCAGCTCAGGAGTTTGTGGCAGCTGCTAGCTACTGAAAAGAACCTTTGTGTTTCTTTAGGGGTTTGGGAAATGGTGAGTTCTCCTTACCCCAGAGGATAATGCAATGCATGCATACATATGGGTAGCACTAATTGGACTCGGGGGTTTAAAACTGTAGTCAAATCATTATAAAAGGAAGAGGAAAATGTTGAAGGGAGATGTGATTGTGTTTTGAGAGGAGTTAGAGGGGAGAATGAGGATGAGCTATGATCAAGACACGTTGCACAGTGTTGAGAAATGACTCAATAATTAAGAACACTGGTTGTTCTTGCAAAGGACTGGCATTCACTAGTTACTTATTCATCTATTGAATGAACACACTGTTCATCATTGCTGTTTTATAGGTTATGTATTAGCTGTTTGCTTCCCTACAAATGTATTAAGTTTATCTAAATCTCAGTCTGGAGGTGAGGGACTCTAGGAGACTCTAGCAGAGCCTTTAAAGAGAGATGAAATAGCTATCCTGCTTTCCCTGCAGTGTGGTAATATGATGAGAGTCTGGTAATTTACAAGCTCCATGTAGGCTTTCACCAGACCCTGACCACAATGAAATGCTCCACAGAATATTTTTAGTTCATATAACTGTGGCAAATGGACCATTTTTTGCTCTTGTCTAAGCTATTTTGTTTAAACAGCTCATAGTTAGCTACCAAGCACAAGCCTAAGCACTGGGAGTAACAATTAAAACTACAGATATGATTTATTCACTCCCCAAACTTACATACTAGTTGCAGCTACAACTAGAGAAACAAGGAATATCGGAGTTCTCTGCATAGGAAAACAGCCAAGCAAAAATATGGGAAGTGCTACAAGCATTGGAAGGAAGTTGAGTGTGCAGGAGGCTATTACAACGTAGGGATGATATTATTGACTTAGGATGTTAGGAGCCATTTCTGAGATTTCTTCCAGAAATCTGAGGGGACTGGAAATGTTCATAGTCTGAAGCATTTGCACAATAAAAGATGTAGCCTTGAATTGTGGGAGGAGTCAAGGATCTTTTAAAGGTCATTTCTGGTCTGAGTTTCAACTCCTGTGGCACTGGGTGATGGGAAGGAAGTTGAAGCAGTAACATTTTGAGAAAGAGAAAGAAGGTGTGATGCCAAGAAACACTGAGTACCTTGTTCAAGTGAAGTTACAGTGATCTCTTTCAGGGCCCCTGTGTCAAGCATATCTAGATGAGTAGGTGGAAAGTGAAAGATAATCTGTAGAGGAAATGTAATTCAGCAACAAGGCTACTCTGGCTGGAATACAGACACACCTTTAATCCCAGGAGACAGAGCAAACAGATGAGTTCATGGCCAGTCTGGTACAAAGCAAGTTTCAAGTAAATAAAAGCTTAGGTTCCAGGTGTGGTGGTACACACTTTTAATTGCAGCACTCAGGAGACAGAGGCATTTAAATCTCTGAGTTATAATCAGTCAATTTGGTTGAGTCAGTAAGTTGAGAAGCAGTGCAGTGGAGTGGAGTTTTTGGCAGTTCAGTTGGTAGAGAGGAGGCAGTTTTACTAGGACAGTTTTATAGACAGGCTTCGGGCAGAACAAGCAAGACACAGGTGAATACAGAACAAGGTAGAGATAGTGAATGAGCCAGAAGATTGGTCTGGGGGTTCAATGCCCCAGAGTAGGGGAATGCCAGGGCAAGAAGGCAGGAGTGGGTGGGTGGGTGGGGGAGTACCCTCATAAAGGCAGAGGGAGGGAGGATGGGACAGGGGGTTTCCAGAGGGAAGACCTGGAAAAGGGATAACATTTGAAATGTAAAGAAAATATCCAATAAAAGAAAATAAAAACAATTGTAAGAGTTAGTTTGAGACCAAGCAGAACAATTCAGTCAGAAGCTGCGAGAAGGGAATTTGAATCAGTTTGGAGAGAAGTTTGAGCCAGAACAGCTGAGTTGACCAGCCGGCCAGAATTCATAAAGAGCTAGAAAGGGTGAGCTTATTAAGCTGTAAACACTGGGGATGACAATTACATCAGGTGAATAAAAGTTACTTTTAGAATAACCCAGGTCTAACTTGTTGCATTGTAAAGGAATATACAGATGTGCTTTGTTACTAAAATGAGAAACAAGTTAATTGAAACTATTTTCTCCTATGCCTGTTATTTAGAGTTCTGAATATATATATATATATATATATATGTAATTATACCTGCTAATACTATGCCTCTAAGTAGCTTCAGTCAGTCAGTGATAAGTTGTCATGGGCAATGTTGCAAGCTTTTATCATAGAAGCTACATTGTCAAGAATTGGAAGGGAAATTGAAAAGGGGATTGGCAGATGGGATCCCAGACTGGCAATTGCTAAGACATTGTATTTTCTGTTTGCTCCTATTTGCTTAGACATATCCATTGTTGGTTCTTTTGCCATGTTTACCTGGGAAGAATCCTCAATAAGCTTCACAAGGGTAGTCTCTGTTTATTTAGGACTTCTTCCTGACTACTCTTTCCTCTGCTATCCATGAAAGTATTCCTTCTTTCTCTTCTGCTTTACCCTACTCAATATTTAGCTTTTGTTTAGGTATTGTCCTAACATAAATCTTGTATATATAAACATAGTACTGGCTTGTTTCTATGTAACCTTGAGTGGGTTGAAGTAGTCATTTGGGAAGAGTGTACATCAATTGAGAAAATGCTTTCACCATATTGCCCTATGGGGCATATTCTTGATGATTGATATGGGAGAGTCTACATCACTGTGGGCAGGGGCACTTCTGGGCTAGGTGTCCTAGGTGCTATAAGAAAATTGACTGAACCAACCATGAGGAACAAACCAGTAAGCAGCAGTACTTCATGGTTTTTGCTTCAATTCCTGCCTCCAGGTAACTGCCTTGAGTTCCTGCCCAGATATCTTTCAATGATAGACTGTCATGTGGAACTGTAAGCTGAAATACCTTGTCATCTGCTCCTCAATTGATTTTGGTCATGAGATTTTATCACAGCAACAGGAACACAAACTAAGACCCCCACCTTTATGGATTTCTGTTGAAATTAACAATTAGAGGGGCTTCAGTCTTGGTAGAAGGTTACAGAGACAATCTGTTGACAGTTTCATCTGGCCATTCAATGTGAAGAATGTGACACTTCTTCAAACATGCAGATTCAGTAGCATCCAGGACTACAGGATATCAAATACAGAACATTATTTTGGTATGTATGAACACACACACACACACACACACACACACACACACACACACACACACACACCACACAGAGAGAGAGAGAGAGAGAGAGAGAGAGAGAGAGAGAGAGAGAGAAAGAGAGAGAGAGAGAGAAAGAGAGAGAGAGATGGAGAGACAGACAGAGAGACAGAGACAGAGAGACAGAGACAGACAGAGAAGCAATGAGAGAGACAGAGAGACAGTGAGAGAGGCAGGCACACAGAGAGAGATATAGAGAGACAAAGAGGGGGAGCAAGCTTTCAGAGAGCAGCTTATAATACCTCTTATGAGACAATGCAAAAATAATGAAAAAAATTTCTTGGAACATAGTGATGACTCTTACCACACTTTCTGATAAAATTTCTGAATCACCATTCTTTTTGAGGAATGGGTACAGAATTTCATTTCAGTTGTGGACAAATGCTTTTAGGTAAGACAATATTTTATCTTACAATCACACAGTGTCAAGCTGAAGCCATTGTTCTAAAGGAACTGAACCTTCTGCCTTTTCAACAACCTCTGAGTGCTGACTGTTGGTTCATTCTTCTTTTCAACTGATGAGCTAGTGACAAGATACAAATTCACAGGAGCAGAGTTATCTTTGACAATAGGACATTGAACAGCTGACCTTGGAAAAGTTAAAGCAACAGGTGAATGACTGTCCTCACTGCAACTGGATCTGAGTCAGAGTTGTAATGACACACATGGACTCCACTGCTAATTTGTAAGATTCCAGATATGAGGATTATTTTGAAGAAAATGTATGAGATTTGTTATTGAAAGCATTGTATACTAATTGATATCTCTGAGCTCTATGATTTTTAAGATATTAATAATGATTTCTGAGTAATAATTTACAACAACTAAAAAGTGTATGCAAGTGCACGTGTGTACATGCATGGATGTGTGTCTATCTGCATTTGTGTGTGTATATGCATGTGTATGTGTGTGTGTGCATGTGAGTGTGTGTGTGTGTGTTTGGTTAATATATATGAATAAACAGGCTTTAGGTGGAGGGAATTCTTTTCATGAACAGATTAATGGCTCTTCAAATTTTATTTTACTTAAAACTGCAAAGCTTAGGTTAAATTTTTCAAAGTGATCCACTTCCCTCCCACTGTCATTTTCTGGAAGAAAGTTAGTTTGTACTTTAAACCTTTTCCTTCTTCAGTGTCTCCAGCCCCTACATGGAGAATACACTGTTTACATTCTTCTCTAGGCTGTACGCATTTACTCATCTTTGCATTATGTATGATTTAGACGCCACATTTGTCATCCACACTCCATCCCTTGTTTTGATTCCTTTAAATGTTATTAGTGGATATTGCCATACCAGAGCTCCATGAATGACCTTGGGAATTTAGTCAAATGTTGGGTCAGTTCCATTGAATCCCATCTAATCTGGTCTTTATTTCTTCATACTTTATAAGTTTAGTGAATTTACTTTACTAGCATCAAGAATACAGAGACAGCGAAACGGCTCAGTGGGGTAAGGCACTTGCCACTAAGCCTGGGAACCCAAGTTTGGTCCCTGAGACTCACAGAGTGGAAGAAGAGAACTGAATTGTCACCCCAAAACTGTTATGTGACCTCCACACACATTCATACACAAGTAAAAATTGTAATAAAATAGAATACACAGATTAGCATGATGTGACTTTGTTGAAGAAGGTTTGACTCTACTGACATGTCAGGGTGACTGAGAATCTCCTAATGCCTAACATGTCAGTTTTAATAGACAATGTTTTGAGCCAATCACTGAATTGTTATTATATTACTTCTGCATGAGTGTGGCACATGTGTATATTCCCATGTGTGAATGTACAGAGGTCAGAGGTGGATGGGGCCTGTCCTCTTCCATTGTTTACCACCTCAGTTTTTAAGAGAGTCTCATTAAACCTGCTTATCCTCATCTTGGCTAAAGCAGCAAGCATCTAGAATCTGCCTGTCTCAGATCCTCTTCTGCTCAGCTCTGGGGTTACAGCCAATGCACCATAAAAGTTCATTTTAGATGGTTTCTGGGGAGCCAAACTCAGACGTTTATACATGAGAAGAAAGCACTTTACACTCTTGTCTCTCTTTGTGGCTATGGATGAAGTGTTTTATGAGAATTATTTTATTTTATATTTATGATTATATGAATTACTTTCCTTTAAGAATAGGGAGTTGAGTTTCCAAGAACTTTATTAACCAATGCTAAGTTACATCGTTAGCAAATGACACAACCTGGTCTAGGACCCAGGAATCCTGCATCTTAGCCACCCTCCCTTATATTCACTTAGCTTAAAGGGGCAGACAAACGTCATGTGCATAACTTTCTTCCCCAGAACACAGCTTTTTATAGATGATGTAGCACAGACTAAACTTTTTGAAATAGACAAAGCAGACACGATAAATAAACCCAAAACATCCATTTGTGCTTGATTTTATTTTAGCATCAGATGAAAACACATTATCTGTAAAGGAGAAGAGGAACAGTAAAGAATTTTCAAAGGATTCCAAACAATTGTACAGAAATGCAGAGGAAAACAGGATCAAAATATTATAAATTCCCACACCTTTTATCACTAACAAAATTTTTACTGATAGGATAACAAGTTTAGGGATTATTCCTAATTTGTAAAATTATTCGACATGAGAAACTTTTGCAGAAAAAAGCCTCTGCTGATGTGTAACTGTGTTAAGAAACATGATGATAGCACCCTCGGAAGAGAGTTCACTGGGTAAGAAAACTTGCTTCTCAAGTAGGAAGATCTGAGTTCAAATACCAAGCACTCACAGAGAAAGCCAGGTATAGTTGCAGCACTGGGCGTCAGGAACTGGGCAGCTTCCATGAACTCACTAGTCCTAGAGCTTCCTGTCCAATGTGAGACATCTTTTAAGGTTTATATGGATAACAAAAGATGAGAACACTGGACATCCTTCTTTGGCCTCTGCAAGTGTGAGCATGAACATGTGGCCTACACATTCATGTATATACCTCCTCTACAGCCCACTCCCAAATTAAAATATCCCTTTCTTTCAAACAGGAGAAAGAAAATTATTCAAGCCAGCCCTTTCACTATTTTTATTTGAATCATTATTTGCTATTTTTAACGATTGTTCTGAAGTGGTGAATATATTGAGAAACCTTTTACATTTTTCTGCATGTACATCAGAATGACTGCTTCCATAATTTTCATTGTGAGTTAAGTTTCTCTGCCAGCTGACCAAGTTCATGATGGATGCAGTTAACCTTTTAGATTTGTGAACTGAAATGGAGAACCACAGCCTCCCTGTTACCATATAGCTTCCATTTATTCTTACTTATAAATCCACAGTCACATAGTAAAAATCAAATCTAAATAGTAATTCTCAGCACAAATGATTTTTGTTCAGGCAAAATGGCATGCTCATTTAAAACGTACCAAGGACGCCAATGATTAGTGACCAAAGTAAAATCTACATTGAGCTTAAAACTGAAACGAAGCCTTCAATTTAGACTGTGATTCAGGAAGCGCTTGGCTTTGGCATTAGATGATGTTATTATGGTCACGTGCTTTATGAACCTGTCCTGTGTATGTCTGGCACAAATATTTTGGGTGTCAAAAATTGATTGACATTTTTTTCTCCATATATTCTGGTGTCAAGTCTAAATCATAGATGAAAAAGAAATATTTCAACCAACAGGAATATTTATTGACAGTGTCTTCTATCTTTTGGGGTCAGTATTTGGTCATTAAAAAGCTGTTTAAAACCACAGAGAATTATGGTTTTAAAATGCCACTTTAATTTACTATTTTTAATTCTTTAACAATATCATGTGGATACTAAATATTGAATATCTTTTTATATTAAGAAACAAAATGTCAAGCTCTATGAACAACATGGTCTCTGAATGTAGCATAAAATGTATAAATAGTGTGAAACTATTGTTAACAAAATTGTAATGTTGCTTGTATAAGTCTTCTTCCATGTTTTTAAAGGAATTGGAAGGTATTCAAGAATGCTTGTTTTTGAGAAATGAACTTCTGGGTAAGAAGAGCACAACATTTAGTGCTCATTTACTATTTGGTTAGATGTTTGTGTCATCAAAGTATGGATCCTAGGATATTTCATGGAGAAGAAAGATCACAGACAAGCAATTGAGGACAGGATCTCTGTGGAAGAAATTTATAATTCTAGCTAGCCTTTATAAAAATTACATGATCCAGGTATTTTATTCACAAGCTGTAAGCCTAGATTGGGCAGGTTTGGGGACACTAACTTATTCCCCAGCAATAAAGTTCCTTGTTACTTGTTGTTTCTCCTGGCAGCATGCTCATGGTTCCTTTCATGACACCCTCCCTCACCTCCATCCATCTTTCTTTTTTCTCTCTCTCTCTCTTTCTTTTCTTCTTCTTCTTCTTCTTCTTCTTCTTCTTCTTCTTCTTCTTCTTCTTCTTCTTCTTCTTCTTCTTCTTCTTCTTCTTCTTCTCCTTCTTCTTCGTCCTCCTCCTCTTCCTCCTTCTTCTTTTTCCTCCTCCTTCTCCTCCTCCTTCTTCTCGTTCTATCTATAACCCTCTCACTTGATCTTCTTCCTCCACCACCCAATCACTGGCTCTAGTTTTTTTATTGACCTGTTAAATTGGGAAACAAGGTTCACATAGACTCACTTGGCGTATGTGTGGATCTGCTATTGGGGGATGGGCAGGAAGATCTTGAAAGCCAGTATTTAACATTAGAATCCAAGCAGCATCAGACTAACCCTCTATAACTGCTTGCTTTATGGCCATTATAGGAATACTCATACAAATTAAGACTAACATGGATCCAGGATATGTCTCTATTTCTACTATTAGACAAACCATGCATACCTCTTCTTTTTGGGTGTCTAGTTTGTTATTTATGACACGAGGTGTTTTGTTTTGTTTTTCTGTTTTGAGGTGCTTTTAAATAGATCACACATAGGTGTGATACTGTCATACAGTAAAATTGGTTTTAGCTTTATGAAGGTTCTACGTCCTGATATCCAGAGTGGCTGGACCCATTCACAACCCCAACAGTGACTGAGGGTTCACTGTTTCTTATATCTTTTCTTGCATTTATGTCCATTGTTTTGTTGATTTTTGCCATTCTGTTTGGGGAAATATAGATTCTCAAGGTTGTTTTGATTTGAATTTCCTCCATTTGTTAGCTAACAAAATTTCTTGTTTTGAGACGTCTCTATTCAGGTACTAGACTTATTTCTTGAATGAGTTTTGCTTTTTAGAGTCTTTTTGTTGTTGTTCTTTAAATATTCTAGCCTTTGTCAGATGTATAACTGGCAAAGGTTCTATCTTATTTTGTGGAATACCTCTTCACTAAACTGAATGAATTTTGTTTGTGCAGAAACTTTTAGTTTTATGAGGTTCCACTTGTTAATTTCTGAGCAAATGGAGTCCTACTCAGAAAATCCCTTCCTACAGTTATATAACACGGGCACTGCCTATGTTTTCTTCTAGTAGCTTAAATGCTCTTATTTTGTTGCTTGATCCATCTGAAGTTAGGTTTTGTCCAAGACAACCAAAAGAGAAAGGTCTAATTCCATTCTTGGACATCCAATTTCGCAGCACTGTTTATCGAAGATGTATATTTCTCCAGAGTATATTTTGGCATTTTTCAAATATTAGTTGTCTATAGTTACATATAATCACACTGGGTCTTCAGTTTTGTCCCATTAGTCTATGTAACTGTTTTTGTGCCACTACTACATTGTTTTTATTATTATGGCATATGCTAAAGGAGTCGACATCCCACCCCACAGACATTTGCTCAGCTTTGTTCACTGCCATATATCCACAATAGATAAAAAGGATATAACCTAAATGTCCTTCAACTGATGAATCAACCATGAGAGTGTGGTACATGTACAGTATGAAATACTATTCAGCTATAAAGGAAAATCATGACCTTTGCAAATAAATGTATAGACCCACAAAAATGATGTTGAGCAAGGTAATCCAGCCAGAAAGACAAAGGCTAACTCTCTCTTTCTCTCTCTCTTTCTCTCTCTCTCTCTCTCTCTCTCTCTCTCTCTCTCTCTCTCTCTCGTAGCTCTTAGCTCCAAATCTTCAGAAGTAAGTAGATAGCCCTGTGAAGAGCTGAGGAAGTGCTTGGTAAATGAAATTCCCAGTGAATGTTATTGTTTCTACAGGCACAACTATGTAAGAAACCAATGTCTCAGTCTTATGGGAATTTGACAAAGTCTTCCTCTAAGATCAGCCTCAGAAGGATGACAAAGCCTTTCTCTGGTTCAGGGACAGACATTGGTACTATGTGCAAGTATGAATGTTTATGAATGATTGACCAGTGTGCACAAAAATTAGCAAGTATAGCTTCCCCCTCCCACATGTTTACAGCCTGAAACTGTTGACATGTACAGACCTCCTACAAAGACTAGCTTACTCCTCCACTCTGCTGTACCAAGTGTGCCAAGGTTTCAGATTGTTCAGAAGTCTGGGCCATGCTATCAGACGGCACAGAGTCCACATGACCATAGGTTTTCTGTATGTCTGCAAGTCTTTCCTTTCCTCTTCTACCTAGTCAAGTTTCCAAGGCCAAGCTAGGGTGGACACAACATAACCTGGAGTAATTCTGAAACCAGGAAAGCAAGAAAAGCCTATGGGATGAGGCTGAGGAGAGGCATAAAAAGGGGAATAGCAGGGTATGAGAGCTGAAGGTGGAGAAGTGACAGCATGGGTGACTTCAATTAGGAAGGAAGAGGGAGATGAATATAGTTAAAGGAGAGGGGAAAGTGAAATAGCAGTAAGGATTTTTGAAAACACCACTGGAAATCATATTATTGTTATCTATCTACCTAAAATTATATCTATTACATGTAAGATGTAAGTCTCTCTCTCTTTCTGTGTGTGTGTGTGTGTGTGTGTGTGTGTGTGTGTGTGTTGTTTAAACATTTCCTATTGGGGACTTGATTTGTGCTTACATGGGAATCTCCATGTCTGCTTCACAACCTTGCCAACAGTTGGTTTTTTTTTTTTGTTTTTGTTTGTTTTTTTTTTTTGTTTTTTTGTTTTTTTTGTTTTTTTGATTGATCAATAAAGAGCCAGTGGCTAATGGCTGGGCAGGAGTTTAGAGGCATGACTTTTAGGATTCCCAGATAAGAAATGTAGAGGCATAAGAGGGATTCTGCCATGAGGAGGGAATAGGAGACAACCACATGGTAAAAAGTACAGGAGGGAGAGCCAGCCTACATGTAAGAATCCGAGAAAGCTACTCTGGGGGCCACTCCCCCCATTGGGTCTGTGGTAGCAGAGATGAAATACAGATTTAGCAAGTATTATCTCAGGAATATTGGAGAGGAGTGTGTTAGCCACGTGGGGGTTCAGGAGTGGCCCAGACATCGAGCTAGCTAAAACATATTAAAATATAAAGGTTGCATGTGCATCCTGTGTCTTTCATTTGTTAATAATTTACCACTACAATTTCCTGTATGAGAGAATGATGTTTCCCACAAGAGGCATAGATTGATTGTCTAACTAAATTTCTAACACCAGGCATGAGTATCCCTTTTGTGCTGTTGGTAAGAGCTATCCAGGAGACTTCCCAAATATTATAGGCTATTGCTGTTGCACTTGGTTGTCTCCAAGAGGTGGAAGGTAAGTCCCTACTGTTGAGGGCACCATGCACTTCAGATAAGAGACCTTCAGGATCTGAGATAGACCTGACATCCTCCTGGAGAACTAGCTTTCATGATACCAAAAGGTACCATGGTAGCAACCAATAGTGCTACTAGTTATGATGGCTATGAACCACAACACGATCAGAGTTGCAAGATAATCTTAACAGTGCCATAGTGGTAAAGATAACTCTAGAATTGAAGTTACATTCTGCTCTAAAAGGTAGGAAAATATGATTGGCAAATATTTGTCAACTATCCAAGGTTAGTAAAGTCATAGATTTTGGAGCAATCAACTGCCATTTTACTAAACCATAATAATGTCTAACTATATCCTAAATATTTATCTTTATACCCACTGACAGTTATAGATTTCACTCCTCATCAATGAAGTGTCTCCTTGTAACAAATGAGAGTGTTATGCAAATCCACAACCCATATAAATGCAATGAACAAATGATTATGTGGTACCCAGTTCCAAATGACACATCTGCAACACAACTCCTGCACCTAAGGCTCAGGAATCATAGCCTAAGAAACAGAAAATTGGTAGGAACCAGAGAAACAGATACTTTGCTGTGAGATTGCATAGTCTTCTACAAATGTCAAAGCTATACCCATGAAGTCTCATCAATAGGCTGCCCAAATTGCCTTAACAGTGATGACATCACTGGACATGTTAACACGGAATAGGGAAATCTCAAGAGATCTCAATCCTAGACAAAGAACTACAGGTAACCAAGGAAGGGTGAGGGTGGGAGAAATAGGTCTTCCACACAGAAGAGCTCTCAAGTTGGTTATCTAGTACTAAGCAGTCAATCCTGAAATTAATATATAAAATTAGCATTATAAATACTGAGCATGTTTCATGTAATTTTAAAAACAGGAATATATATATATATATATATATATATATATATATTCATTTGTGAAATGAAGTCTTTTGTTTTGTATATATATATGTATATTAAAATTGTAACATGTAATGTGTACATATATAGAAGAAATATGTATTATATATAAATGCATATATATATTCATAAATATATACATATATAAAACTGTGTGTATATGTGTCTAATAAAAATAAATGAGATAGAGGCCATGAATCTGAAAGAGATAAAGATAATCTATGGGTCTGGTTGGAGGAAGAAAAAGGAAGAAATATGTAATTATATTTCAATTCACTTAGTTCAATAAAATAAAAATGTCTCCTAATGTACCCTATGTAAGAATTAGACATTCAAAATTCACTTTGAAAACTATACATCAGGTTTATAGATGTTACGTAGTTAGAAAGTGCTGAAGTTAGTATAATAGAAATCTGATTCTTCTGGTTGTTTTTCATACAAATGACCTCTGGAAATATATTCCTAAATATATTTTAATAAATCTAATTTGATAAATCTGGCAAGTGATTCCTCTATGCTGGTACCACTTAAATGTTACCAATATTTTCAAGTAGGATTATTGTAGAGTTACATTATTCCTATATTTTTTAGTTACCCCTAAAATTATTAGAAAGGCACCATCTATGAAAATCTAGGGCTCTGTCTGGTGAAATCAATTATATTGAAGCCATAGTAACTAAACTGATCCAATGAAGTAGAGACAGCCAAAGTTGAAAAATTTCTTCCTGTCCCCTAAATAGTATAAATCTCTTTTGGGCTATCCCACCAAATACATACGGTTCAAACAAACACTCGTATTTTTGCAGCATTGGACCCAAGAGTTATAATATGTTCTTCCTCCCATAGTGCTCGTACCTACAGAGACATCTCTAACAATGGAGGAGATTGTGTCTGTAATTCCAACATTAGTTATTTCTATCATGTTCTTCATTGTCCATTGGTTTACTTACACGTAATTTCTCCTAGTTCCTTTCATATTAATACTCCACATTATGATACTTGCAGTTGGTGGATAAGAAATTTTGTCTGTTTTTCTCACAGATTCCTATTGTCTAAGCAGTATCTGTCACATAGAAATTATATTTGTCTATTATGTTTGCTTCATAAACACTTAGAAAAGTGTTTATGAATTCTTTCTTTTAAATATAACAGCAGCAAAATGAAATCACCCAGCTTATTGAAAACTAAATGCTATAGAAGCATGTTTGCCTAGGAATAATTTAATTTAAGGCATTCTTTTCTCCTATGAGATATATTTTTTTCCTCCGTGAAAGTTGATGTTCAATATTTGAGACTTGGACAGGTTTTGCAGTTTCAAAATGTTACTTCGGAAATGGAGTTTTAAATTAATGAAAAACAGCATTTGCCTCAGGTGGTTAAAATGTGCGCCCACCCCCGAAGTGTTTGTTTCTACTTGTTCATTATTTATGTTCTTCTCCCATTGTTCCACGCTTTTCGGGTGAGATGACGGTACAAATTACACCTTTCCCTGACTTTTCCAACTTCTCCGACTTCCTGCCTCTTCTTTTCTCCCTCTCGCTTCGCCCCAATCCTCACGTGGGCTTCCTTTTTGTTCTGATTCTATGCTTTCCCCTCCATACAATCAAAATGCATTTGACGTGAATGATGAAAAATATAACTAAAGGGTGAGGGAGGGTCGGGCCCCTGGGGACCTGAACCAAGGGCACCATCTTTCCCCACCGTCTGTGTTTGTGGGTTTGCACAGGTGAAACATTGACCTAGAAGTACAGGGTATGGAACCAACTACTACTATAGCTTTAAGCTGCAGAGGTTTATCAAAAAAAAAAAAAAAAAAAAGCAGAAACAAAGGCAAGCAGATGGCTAAAGATGAAGGTCACATCAGATTGAGAAGTTTGTCAAAATGTGATGACATAGGTAATCTGTAAACTGTTATTGCGCCTAGCTGGAGGTGCTGAAAAACATTTTGAAATTACGAAACACACTGGAGTCGCCGGCTCAGAGGCAGGAGAGATAGCCTGGAGTGCTTCTGGTCTATGGATGAATGCCAGATGTGGAAAGCGACATATCTGGAATTAATGATATTAAACATGCTTTTCTTTTATGCTCAATAATAACTCTATTATGATTGATACAAACCGCAGACACTTTATCTAGTACAAATGGAATCGTCTGTCATTGACTATATTAAATCATCAATTTCTGCATGATGAGGACCGTTTAGGGTAACTAATCATCTGTCTCGTTCTGAAGTCTTTAAGGCTGATCAGATAACGTTTTGAATACTGCCTGAGCAGCCATGACAATCTAACCCTTCCGTGGTAGGATTGAGAGGGTCCCATTATGCCGTCAAAGCCTGTGGAAATATCACAGCTCTTTCTCTACATAATACCCCACTGTAAATAAATCACTCTCCACCGCAAACTTTATTGATCACAAGCACTTCCATGCTTGTGTCTAGTGAAGTCTCTACAGAATAAAATGTTGCTTTATATTTTGTCTTGTCAAAATATTAAACGGCTCTGTCAAGCGGAGTCTGGCTAGCCGTGATGGCGTAATTCTGCTGTAGCCTCTCGTTCCCTCCTCTCTCAGCTGACAAGCTTACAAAGCACCCCCATCCCTTGCTTTTTTTTTTTTTTTTTATAAACTTCCCAATTATAGTCTCATAAGATTATGAAGCCTTAAGATAAACTGTCCTAATTTAGAGTAGTGGAGTTCTGAGCTACTAGGAGCAAAACTATTAGATAAAAACAGTGTTTCATGCAAGGAAAAAAAGATAGCCTGGGTTATTTATATACACAACTTTAATGGAAAGTGGGAATTAGGCCGAAAAAAACCCCATCTTTTATTTTACCTTGCAGAATGGAAGGATGGGTAGTGTATCAGTTATTTCTACTCAAGTGCTTATTGTTCATATTTGTATAATGATTTGTAATAATCTAGATCAGCTTGCAGGTGCCAAGAGAAAGACAGAACTAAAATCTACCATGAACAGAGCACATGTTTTCCTAATGGCACGGACTGGGTTTCTAGCCATTAAATGGTACCACGTACTGTAATATGTTTGTAGCAACACCAAGGAACAACAAACAGGTTAAATGTGTAATTTACTGCCTGCTAACATTGAATTTCCTGGGCAGCATATGGTTTTAATGCAATCTTAAGGCAGTTTCCCCCCGTGAATGTAAAGGACTAGGAATTTGCTTTCAGGGGGCCAAAGAGATTGAAGTCACTTAGAGAAGAGTAAAAGATTTAGTGTACTGAGCCATTAGTGCTGTGGAGAACGCTGGGTTTGATCTTTATTCCCTTCTGGAAGATCATTAACTCTTTTAGACATTTAGCAAATAACCTCTTCCAAGGCTTAGAAGAGTTTATACACTTCCCTAGGAGAGCATTTTGTGGCTTCCCTGTTTCTGTGTTAGATTATTTATTGAAGCTTGTGTTTGTTGATTTTTAAAAAGAAGTTAAGCTGTAAAGTACCTTGATAATTCTACACAGTGAATCTATTTTCAAGGCGTAAAACTAGATGTTACAAACACTGGAAATGCATGTCTACTCATGGATCTCTGTACAACTTTGTTTATGGCGAGAAGATATCCTACTGGGGAGAAGGAAACACATTTTAGTTTAGGAACAGTGTTAAACCCAGGAGCATTTATCAAAGAAGAAAGTAAACAGCTTTTTTTTTTTTTTTAATAATAAATTTGAACCATCAAGAAGCTCAGCTTAATTCAAGTTCTAATTCATCTGTATAATGCCACAAGCACTTTTGAAAAAAAAAGTATTAGACTGGGCAGTAAACTACAAAGATAGAAGTATCAATCTTTAACAGTTCTTAGTTGTTGTTCCTTTGTTTCATTTTTAAACAAAGAGGAACTTAATAAATCTCACTAGACAATTTCTTAAGTAGCTGTGACCATTTTCTTGTGAGTAAAATATGCTGTTTCAGGGAATAAAATAAAATGTACATTTCCAGATGTCTTGGTCAAAGCATTTGCTTAAAGATGGTGACATATTTCCCCCATCAGCAAACATTGACTGAATCTTTCCACATGTTAGGCACTCCTGGCCTCTCTAGGAACAGCCACTGACCCTGAGTAGCTCAGGTTTATTGAGTGAGACACTCTTGTAAACAAGTTAGCAAGAGCAGTAAGGGCGAGGAAGGGGGAGGGACTGCCCACATCCCTGTTAGTTAGCGCTTGTTTTCTACTTACGTGGAAGTTGTATGTTAGACATTTTTCATGCACCACTTTAGCAGACATCTATAGTTTCTGTCTGCCAATTTTCTTATAGCAAACCCTCTATTTCTGTTTTGTTTTCCTTCACTGATCTAAACCAGATGGAACTTGACTTACTTTCACTGTTACCTTTCCAAAGGAGGGGACTACAAAGAGGCAGTGAACGGCATCACATTCTTCTCTGATCAGAGATGGATGGTCTTCCCAAGTCCTCTTAATGTGTTTTTCTAACCACGCCTTACTGTCTCTCTATTAGTCTCCTTGCTATTAGGATACACTGGGCAAATACAATATTGAAGGTACAAAGGCCTTATTCAGTCTAATCTAATGCCAGGCTGTCTTTACTGAAATGGTACTATTATTGTTTTCCTGCTAACTTGCTAAGGTCCTATGACTGGAGGTGTTCAATGACCAACTCTAATGAAGAATTAACCCATAAAAGAAGTCAAATGCAGAAGGAAAACTTTCTGTGAAGTGGAGAAATGGAGGAAGAGTAAGATGTTGCAGAGGAAGAGTACCAGGGAGGTGTCAGTAACTCCTCATTTGTAGCCACTCTTCAAATATGTGTCTCTGGGTTTGGCACTTGTAAGAGCAAAGTGACAAAGGGTTACAAGTAAAAGGGGGCACTCTTGCTGAAACTATTTAAAGTTAGATTTATTTATTTTAAAGAACAATGTAGCTAAATAAGTAGATACCTTGTTTAAGGCTCAGTAGAAAGAAGATAAAATATTAACTGTTAATGCTTTTCTAAGCTCTCTGCTAGAAGAAGAAACTATAATTTATGATCTTCAGAGGAAGGTTGCTGTTTAGTAGTTGCCATGGACTTGGGTCACAGGCCTTTCTATAATTCGAATCTAAATGATAATTATACAATGGAATATTTATCAGATTATTGTTTTAAAATCCATCATCTGAATATTTGGTATCATTCTAGAAAGTAAACCAGTTTCTTCTAGCTTTAAGGTTGTTCAAGAAGGTGTCTAGGCAAGCTGTATAAATCCTCCTCTGTAGATGAAGGCCTCACTTACTGTCCTGAGAGGTGTTTCTTCTAAAACACCAGGAAAGCAGTTAACACAGCAGACCTGAAAGTGTTAACACACTTTCCTCAAGTACCCAGCTTACTCCTGGGGAGTAGCTTACACTGTGGGAGAATCTAGGTCAATGTGCATGACTGAAAATAGCTTAACAGTGAATCCAATATGAATTGAAAAAATAATGAGATGAGATCTTAGCGATGAGATACCCCAACTGGGCTGATATTAGGTCTGAAAAATCCAGCATCCTAGGTCTGCAAATGTATGCTGCTCTGGCAGAGTTTTCTCTCCTAGCCTGACTGAGCTGTTTTAAAGGAGGATTGGATACTTAGATCCAAAAAGTAGCCAGAAAGGCTACTAAGGAGACAACCACCTTTACAGAGTAAAGATTTTTGTATAGAGAAGAAACAAAAACCCCTAGGTAACTGATGGTATTACACCACTAGGCAATTGTAGCATTCTTTCAGGATTTTATTATTACCTCTAAAATCTATTGCATCCATGAAGGCTAAGAAGTTGAGTGGGAAAAGAAAACATTCTATACTTTTACCACTCTTCCATTTTTATAAACTGGAAGATCTTATAGGCAGACATTATTATTTTGGGGAAAAAGATGACTTCAGATTGCTCTGATGATCATTCTGGAACAAAGTTTTAAAATATTTTAAAATTAAATATAATATTTTAATAATTTTGAGAACTTCATATTATATGCAATGCATTTTAACCATATTCATCTACTGTATCTCCTCCTAACACCTTCATGTTCCACTGTCCCCAGCTTCATGACCTTTACACATTGTTTCTGTTCTACTGAGCCCATTTTGTATTGGCCACTTCATCACAGTTGTGGGTATATCTGTTGGAACATGATAGAGTAGGAGCCCAAATTTTCCCCAAAAGATATTCGCTCCTAACAGCTCCTCAGCTAGGTGTAGGTGTTCATGGCTCCCTTCCCATTCCATGCTAGAGGCTCAACAGGCTTAATCTTGCGAAGGTCTTGTATAGACAAGCACACAGCTGTTGTGCCTTCTTTAGTACAGTGGTCTTGTCATGCACAAACCTGTTTTACCCCAGTCTTCCCACCATCCCAAGCTACTTTTGGCTCTTATGGCTTTTCTGTCTCTTCTTTTACAATGGTCCCTGATTCTTGGGGGTGGGGCAGAGATTGTGATGTAGAAGTTGCACTTTTGAGTACTCCCTAGGTTTAATCTTTGCACTTTGACTGTGAGTTTCTGCATTAACTTCCAATCATCGCATAGGGAAACTTCTCCGATTATATCTGAAAGATTCACTAATCGATGGGTATAGTTCTATCAATTCAGAAGGTTTAACATTAGGTGTTTTAGCAAAATGATAGTAGTAATTTCACCCTTGGGACCAATAAACTCCATGACTATGGATTCTTGTCCAGATTTACAATGCCAGGCTTGTCTTTTCTTCTGTGAAGCTGGGCTTACATCAAATTCGAAGGAAGCAGTTGATTGCCGTCATACTGATCAATATTACAGTTTGCAGTGTTCACAACTGAGTAAGACTGTTGGATAGCACCTTCTGGTACCATTAAAACTGGTCAGAAGGATGAATGCTTCCTGGTCAGGACCAACTTCAAGCCCTGTAATCAGTGTGTGGTGTCTTCAACAATAGGGTCTCATCATTAAGTTCTGGTGAGTAACCAAGAACAAGGGGCAGTATCCTGTATTATTTCAGAAGGAAGTGTTTCTCTGAGATATCCTTGACAATTCAAGGGAAGGTATCCCACATCTAACAGTAGGCTTTTTATCTGGTAACTTATACCTTGGAATGAGCAAAATCTGTGTGTAGGGTAAGTTCAAATAAACATATATTAATACGTAAATATTCAAGAACCTTAATAGTAGGCCATCCATTTTAAAATTAATATGCTTAAATGATTGATATCAATTTACTGGTTTTTAATATAAGGAAATATTTTATTGGTAAGTTTAATATTCATAAAGTAAGTTTATTTTCTTAATTAGGAAATGATTGCTTATATTTAAACACTGTCTAAAATGATAATTTTTCCACTATTCCAAGATATAATTAAGCATTTTGCAGAAATATCAATAATAAATACCATATTTTAATATTTCAGCTAGGCAGCATCTTTTAAAGGAAAAAATATCTGTGTCATAATGCTAAAAATTTACTCATTGTATGTCTTACATTGACAGTTCAATTACAAGCCATTATATTATGTGCTAAAACACATAATGTGTTTTATAATGGTATATGCTTCTAGATGTTATATGATAAAACAAAGCTGTTTAAAATATGTTTGCTACAGACTTGAAGATTTCAAGCTAACTGTCCATTTAGTTATAATTGGTGGGGTGTGTGGCAAAGAGTCAGAAATATATGCATATAACTCTAACTGAAGGTAGCTAAAATAAGTGATAGAGACTTCATGAATAGAGGCGACAAAGAAAAGTATAATTTTGACTATCAGACCTAAAAGGAAAGGCTTGTAAAAGTCATGTTGACATTGATATACACATGTTAGATACATGAAGTAGGAATGCTACATTGAACACATACAATCAACAGCAAGGACTTATGGTTTTCTATGGGAAACACTAACATAATCTGTCATATTTGAAGTTTAAATAGCCAAGAAATATTGAACTGGATAATTCCATAAGCGAGTCCAAGCTCAGATTCTAAGATTTTTGAAGCAATTGAATCTTTTTTTTTATTGGTTATTTTATTTATTTACATTTCAAATATTCTACCTGTAGCACATTGCCCCATGCCCACCCCAGAACCCCAGGTTTTATCTCCTTGATGACTATAGCTCAAAATATTGATTAGATATTTCAGGCCCTTGCTATTAGCAATGACACTATCTGTGTAAGTGTCTGGATGGCTATGGGATATAGAAATAATAGAATCGACTCAAAATAAGAAAATAACTTTGTTTACATTGAACCAAGGTAGAAGAATATGTAACGTAATTTATAGAACCCATAAATACCTTATTTATTAAATATTCCTTCAAAAAAAGAGTTGAAAGATTGGTTATCATTAAAGTAATAAATTCTGAGACCCATAACTATAACTGAATCCATGAAGCTAAAACAAAATGGAGCAATCATTAGAAATAAACTTATGGATAAAAACCTTAATGATGGATACATATAAAGGTCCCACTCAGCAATAGGGTATTGAAGGAGGTGACAGCCCAGACAGAAACAAGATGCCAAATTCTGGGCCAGGGAGATGAGCTGCTTGGTGGGATTCCTAAAGTGACAGTTTTCTGTATCTACCTCTAGATTGTCTTAAATGTCTAGTTCGTATTGTATATAAGGTGAACTTTGAATGAGAGATTAAAGTTCTCTCTGTGTTTTATAAGTAAGCTCAGGATGAATAGCTACAAAGGTGGAGATGGAACGCTGGTGTCAGGGCAGGTGACACCACATGCCACTTGTTTGTTCTGGATTCAAATAGAAGAACTTGATATACTGGGGCACATTCAATGACATATGAGGGATATCATCAATGTCTGTCTTTATCTATCATGTTCTCTATATAAACACCACCTAATTACTTGTCTACTATACAAACTGTACTGTATTAGCTACTTTGTAATTCTCACTGTACACAATTACCTGTATAGAAACTTGAGGGCGGTTTCCTTGGCTCGCAGTTTCATGATGCGGAAGGTCTGGCAGCTTAGCACTCATGGTGGCAGAAACTTATTACGTGGCTTGCTATATCTTAGCAGATCAAAAAACAAAGCTCTCAGCTGAATGAATGTACGACTGGGTGCAAGCTTTAGGGTGGACTGCTACTCACCTATGTCAGCCAGCTATGTCCAACCCATCTGACAGTTCCTAAATATTGCCACCCGCTGAGGGCCAAGTTGGAAGAGGTTTTACACTTAAACCAGAACAACTGCAATTAAAGAATTAACCAAATCAAAACAAGAAGATAAATAAAGGAAGCAAGTTTATATAAGTATGCTGACAATGCCTTTCAGCAACTGCAGATATATTGCGGTTTCTGATTAGGAAATGACCCTGATTTCCATTTTTCAGATCATGCTTCCAGAACCTGTTAACTTGATTGAAGCAGACATCCTATCCAGAGTCTAAAGCTGGCATTCTGCAGCTGTATGACAAGAAAAATTTGATAGGATACTGCTAATGGAGATAATTTTAGTTGCCAAGCAAAACAAAAGCTCCAAGCTATTAGAAATTATTAAATAAGCATTAAAAACAACAACGACAACAAAAGCAAACTCCCTGAAAACAAAGTATCCCTTCTCCGAATAAAACCAAGACACTATGAAAGGTTAGGGATTGTTTTGTTTTTGTTTGTTTGGTTTGGTTTGTATTGTTGTGTGTGTGTGTGTGTGAGAGAGAGAGAGAGAGAGAGAGAGATCAATCTAGGTTTTTACCTGTAGACCCTTTTAAAGAAAAAAAAAGTGTGTCTTGAAATTCTTGCCTTCTATAAGATTCCACAGTGAGATGTGTTGTAGGCTTCAGTGAGATCATTCTCTGGTTGCTAGAGGAATTCAGGTGAGCCAGGGGATTTGGTTCTGAATGAAGAAGACAGCTAACTTGCAGGAGGAAAAGGCCAGGTCAGAAGGCAGCTTCTTCCATGCAGAAATCCCTCTTCTGCTGACCACTTGTTTTTACTGCTCAGATCTTCCTGATTTTAAAGCTGAGGTTTCTACAGGTAGAAATGGTTAGAAATGGTGAGAAAAGCAATACAGGGTGATTTTCATCTCCTTTCAAATCTCTGTTAGCAACTGGCCATGTCAGACTACTGACTAAATCCATCTAGCTCACCATTCCTGACAGGCAAAATTACTGTCTTGGAGTTTTCAGGAGGGATTCTGTTTGAACTCCCTGGATGCTGACATCTCCGTTGACTATGAAATCCCGCACTGGCTGTCAATAAACTGGCAGCTTACTGGCTGTGCGCATTACCTGCTGGGCTCTTCTTGTCTACAGCAGACTCCTGTGCTATGATTTATCCCAAAGAAGAACCTTGCACAGAACCAGGAATGAGTTCTTCCCTGAAACAGAAGGTGATTCTTGCTCGCCCACGTGTTCCACGGCCATTTTTCAGTGTCCTTAGGACAAAGATCTAACAGGTTACCTTCCAGGAGCATAGCAGTTCAGTCATCTTTCAGGTAACCTAAGGGCCCCAAAGCAAAATAGATCATGCGGAGGGCTGGCGGGGTACGGTGTGAAGTGGCAACACTGCTGAGAACAACAGATCAATAACTATTTATATATAGATTTATCTGATTCATTTATCATCCAGAGTGTGTGTCAGCGTGTGTGTGTGTACGCGCGTGCACATATGTGCCTGCTGCCTGTTTGTGAATGTGTATCTAACTTGTATTCTTTGAAATAATCATATAGGAAGAAAACTTTGACGCTCAGAGATCCTAAGAAAAAGAAAAAAAACTTGTGAAAATACAGCCAGTTGAAGGTAGACAGGTTTCAGCTACACAGGAACCCCCAGAATCCTGCATCAAGAAAGAGTGACTGGGATGGGAAATTGAACCCATTGCCAGAACTTTGGAGGGATATGCTGCAGTGACTAAGTTATATTCCTCTTTCTGCCAGGCAAGCATCAGTCTCTTCCTTTCCTCTCCCTCTTCTCTTCCTCCCTCCCTCTCTCCCTCCTCAGTGTGCCCATCCCAGCCCCTACCGTTCTACTGAGTGGCTGAGCTGGCAGAAGGGAAGAGAATATCAGTAACATTGGAGAGCCAGACTTGCTGCTTTTCTTCATCGCTTGGCCTCACTTCTAACTCCCACCCTTTCCCTCATCCTGAAAGACAACCAAAGGTTAAGTGAAAGGAAAGAAATTGTAAACATCTTTTCTTTAAAAAAAAAAAAAAATCTATTTGTCTTACAACTTGATAAAATGCCCCAGTGGGTTATGTGTACTTCTGTGGTTTATTTTTCTCCTTTTTTTTTTTTTTTTTTTTGTAGCATTTGATTACAAATCCTGTATTTCTGGAGCACACTACATAGATCCTATACACTCTGGCTGCAGTCAGTCCAGCAAACATAGGAGGCCAGAACGTGGAGATTGTTTGTGGATATGGTTTTCCTCTGGTCATCCTATCTCCTTCCTCAGGGGTCGCTTTGTGGACAGCATTAATTTTTAAAGAGAGCTCAGGATGGAAGCAACACTTCTCTCTTATATCCTCTACCTAACTAGGACAGGAGCAATCGAAAAGTAAGCTGTTCTGTTGTCCTCTTATCCCCTGCATTGGTCAGTGCTTGCAACCTGACTGGGAAGTCAGTATATTGTTTCTTTCTGGTAGTAATTCTTGTCTAGGTGTTCTCTATAATAACCTGTTATAAGAGTCTCTGAGCAAGTACCTATGCCTGGTTCTTTTCATCTGTAAAATGGGAATAATGATATTTTTAACAGGATTCTCATCATCTATATGTTTACTCTAATGTCCAGTAAGCAGAAAATTCTTCATCCAGTGCTGCCAAATGGAATTGTTTCTATAAGCACAACGGCACCACAACTCCACTGATACTAATAAAGTAGGGTTACTATGATTATAGAAATTTATGCACATAAATTTCTAGGGGCAAATGCCTTAACTGTAAATCTTAGAATTAATGGTAATAAGCAGGCTGTATATGCGGAGTACTTTAAGGTACCAAGGGTAGGCAATTTCCACGATCTCACTTCATCCTTCCTATGATCTTGTGACTTTGAAGATGAGATCGCTGTAGCCAGAAGCATCCTGTAGCCAGAGACCAAACTCAAGTTTAGGGACATACCTATGAAAATAGAAGGGCCAGAATGCAGGCCTTCAGTGTCATTGCCTGCTGACTTTAGCAGAGGGCAAAGGAGGTGGGGAAGAGATTTCTTTACAGGCAAGGGATGTGTTTATATGTGTTAGCTTTATTAGAGCCATCTTCTACTGGGCCTGCTGGAGCTAGTCAATTTTGAGATAAGCCCATCTTGAGGAAGTAGAAATCCATGCATGCATGTGCTGACTTTTAATTTTATTTCACAGTTTAGTTCATGTTCAACTGTCCAGTTCAACTGGCCACATTCTCCTTGATGGTGCTTGTATTTAGTCCTTGTTTACCACAGCTACTTTCTTCTCATCCATACGTCATTATCAAAGACGTAAATGAAAATATGGAAATGTTGTTTTCAAATGGCTGACTCCTTCAGGTAGAGCAGAGCATCCATAAGCCCACATTGCAAGTGGACCTCTCCAGCAAAATTATCAGGGCTTTTGGTAGGTTGTGCACAGTCACAAACGTTGCAAGGCTGACATTTCCTGTGCCTGAAGGATGTAAAGGAAACCCTGCTATCTGTTTTCATAATACTGCCCGTGCGTTTGAGTTTGTAGTTGCGGCATAGAAGAAGTAGAGGGTGGAGAAGGGGAAAGAATGAAACCCACCTTCCAGCTGCAATACAAATGCACTGGCACCCCATTTCTGACCAAATGAAGCTCCCTGTTAAACGACTCTGAAACTCTAAGCTTGTTTATTTTGTAAGATCAGCAGAGGAGTTTAATAGTATGGTTATGCTCACTGTAAATTCTGAAATTGCTCAGTAACAAATTTTCCTGAGACTTTTATTCATTGCAGCTTATGCGAGGAAAACATTTAAGGACATTTAATGCCATTTATTTTTGAAAAGTAAAGAATACCATCGTTTTTATAGAAGGATAACTGGGTTGGGGGAAAACTAATGTGTGATCACGTCCAGTTTGAATGCTCAAGTTCTTCTTCCTGGATGACTTTGCATTAACCATAGTTTATTCCCCTGTTCTTATGTAGAAATTTCATTACTCAAATTACTGATAATTTGAAAACAAATCCATCTTAAGAGCAAGTTTGGTTGTTCCAATATCCAAAATCACTCACAGACTACATTAAAGGATATCTTTAAAAACAAAAATCCCCCAGTGAAAGTGTGGTTTTATTATTCAGTTTTTACCAAAAATTAAAGACAGAAGAGAAATAGTTGACCCGAACCCCAACCCTAAGATTTTGCTTCTTGGAAAGTATGAATACTGGCAGGCAGGTGGTAAAGTTTCGTCAAATGCCAGTCACTGCACAGCAATGGCCTTCCCCGAGCCCTTTGGAGCGCTTAGAGATTTTCTCTTCTTGTTATTGGAACTACACCAGGAATTACACTAGGAATTATGTCAGTCCTGCAGCAATTTTCAAGAAGCCACAAGTCCATGATCCTGAAACGTTGAGTGCTGACAAGAAGTTGCTTGGAGCGGCAGTGTTATTAACAAGCCACCTTCCTAGCACCCCGTCTGCACTGGAAGCCGTCCCCGGCTCCTCACCTCCATCTGTCTCTCTGTATGATGGGGCGTGCACACCAGCAGGCTCTGACCACGAGGTTCCGTTTGCTGCTGAGTTACTCATCAAACATCCCATGCTGTGTGGACTCCTTCCTCTTAGTGCTGAAGGCTGCAGGCAGCCGGTCCCGGTGTCTGACAGAAGTGTACTTACCTTCTTTTATAATGAAGGCTCTTTAGGCAGGAATTTTGATGGCCTCAGGAATGAAGATATTTTTATGAGTGTGCTGAGATCCATGTGGTGCAGTGGGTGTCTCTCCTGAGATTTATTACCAGTTCTGTGGAGGGGGATGTCCCTTGATTTGATGCCATCGGGCCTTTGTTCTGTGCACAGTGTCCTCTGAAGACTACTAGCTCAGATTCTTCCTCCAGCTTTTGAAAAAGCCTTTGAGTACTCATAAATTCAGAGCTCCTGGATTAAAGTGTGGGATGTGGAATGTGCCTACTGCTCTGTTCTTCTCTGGTCTTTTCCTGGTAAAAACTCTACTCTCCGCTCTTGCGGCTGATTGTCAAGTGTTCTGCACTGAGCTGCAAATGACTTGCCAGCCACTCATAGCTTCTTTTTTTTTATGGGAGAGAGAGAGAGAGAGAGAGAGAGAGAGAGAGAGAGAGAGAGAGAGAGAGAGAGAGAGAGAGAGAGAGAGAACAAGGATGTTGCTTCCAAATGGTGGGCTCAGTTATTCTTGAGAAGCTTCATTTCTTGTGCTCTTGCTTGAGTTTCTCTTCACCCTTTGTCCTTTTTACCTTGTCTTTGTTGTGGTCAGGAGTGCACAGTGGTAGCTATGGAGGTAAAATTTACTCTCTCAGATCCCCGAAAAACATAGCATAGGGACATATTACTGTCTGGCCATGAACAGGCTACGAATCTTAGAAGTCTTTTTTTCATTTTCTTTGGATTCCTTGTAGAAAACTGCAAAGAATTAAAGGGAGATAATGGGGAATTGTAAGGTAGCAAAACATTATGTTATGCTGAAAACAAATTGTTATTCCAAACCTGGGTTCGTTGTTTTCTCATTTTGTGACTTCAGATAAATTTTAAAAAATTAAGCATTTTGATTGCTTGGTTTCTTTTTGTTTTGTTTGTTTTTGAGGCCTAAGCATAGCACAGATCTTCGAGAAAAAAGAAATATTAGTTTATATTGCATTATGTCTCATGACAGAACATTCTTCTAAAAGATAAGGAAAATTTGAAAGTGAGCCCCATTTTTCTTTCCCTTTCCTGGTAGTGATAGTTTGTGTCTCAGGACATCTAACAGTTGCCCTACACAAGTGGAAAAAGAGGAAAGAGGGAGAAACAAAACAGCCATTCAGGAATTATATTCCAGAAGTCTCTGACTAGGCTCAACCAAAAAAAAAAAAAAAAAAAAAATCAAGATGCTAAGTCCTCTTCCCATGTCTTTCCTCACAAAGCTGTTTCCTTCTGCTCACATAAAGCTCTATGCCCACGGGGCACTCAATAAAAACCATGACAAAACCCAAGGCACTGATGCACAGAAGGGTGAGCTAAAGCTGTCTCATATTATAGCCAGTGTTGTTCAAAGGCCTGGGTTTCTTGCAGGGGAAATAAGTCATGGTGCTTGTAGCCACTTATGTTTTCTTGTTTGACATCTGTCTGGACCTCATACCAGGCTGCCGTCAGTCTCCTCGAGACCTAGTTCTTGAACAGAAATGGAATCTGAGTAACTAGGTACATGACTCACTGGCTGGCTAACTTTACTAAGCCATTTAAATAGCTCCCAGTCACACACCCCAATAGTACCCATCCATAACCAGGTTTAATAATCATGGTTTTGGAGATTGGAACATTAAAGCTTTATAGCACAAAAATGACACACAGTGAGGCTAAGCAAGATGGGAAAGCTGAATGGATGGGTGGATTGCATTGTCTCTAACTCTGACTAAACCTTTATAGTAAAGACATGCAAAATGTTGCTTTTGGAGACAACTAGATAGAGCACATAGAGGGGGTGATACTATGTGATTTCATATATATATATATATATATATATGAATTTTCAATATACCTTCAATTATTTTATTTTTAATCACTGTTGTTTATCTTCTTTGCTATAATCAAAATCTGGTGATTGAGAAGATTGCTTTGGTCAAAATACTCGCTGGTTGAACATGGGTATATGAGTTCAAATCCCAGCACTAATGTAAAAATATTATCTGTTTTCTTGTACTTGTGTAATCCTAGGGCTCATAGGTAGAGAGGGAGGGATCCTTGGGGCCTTCTGGTCAACCACTCCAGTTGGCATAGTCAGTACCAGGTTCAGTGAGAAATCCTGTCTCAAAAAATAAAGTGGATATTGGAAGAGAGAGATACTTTGCATATGATTTGGCACTAACAGGTCCACAAAGCTGCTTGCTCTCTCTCTCTCTCTCTCTCTCTCTCTCTCTCTCTCTCTCTCTCACCTCCCTCTCTCCCCCCTCTCTGTTCCATTTATTTTCATATAAAAATGACAAGAAATAGTTAAGCTATAACTGCTTGCTCTTTCACAGGAACATAAAAATTGGGACAATTCTTGCTTTTAAACTTGAAAAGAATCAGTCAGGGAATAAATAGAAACCTCAAAAAATTTGCGTATAAAGCAGCCCAGAAATATCTTCAAGGGAAGAGCATTTTCTACCTATCTGTGTTTAAAATAGGATGATGTATTGTGACAAAATCTCAAATACTAGAGCAGTTCCCCCCTTTTTTGTTCTGTATCCATTAGTAGCAGCAGCTTGCACTCCTGCTGGGAGCTTAAAAATTGTTATTTTCTGATTGTCCTTTCTAATATTTAAACATCCTGTAGTTTACAGTGTAATAAAACTCCTGTACATGTGGCTAGTTAGCTGTCTTCATATTCCTACCAGAAGCAAAGGGCAAGGATTAGTATTTCCCATGATAACAATGGACTTAACATTCTCCAATGACGTTAGGGATTGTTAGCAATGCCTGAAGATCCAGGTGACTCTAGCTCAGTGCAGGTGGCACAATTGAGTGTTGGCGTGGCAGGAGTCAGTGACAATACATCTTTGTATTTTAGACCTCAGTGGAATCATGCTGATTTTAGCCATGGGGAAGACAGCGGAAGGCAGGGAATGTGACTTTCTCGCTGTGTTTCTGTAACACAGATATTTACAGTTGAGGGAACTAATCCTCTTTGGCTTTTCTCCCCCTGTAAGGAAAACAATAACTGTGCCTAATACACAAGCCCAGATATGGTCATGGTGGAGTGCTACAAATATTTGCTTTGGCCTATGTTAATGTAAAATGCCAGTGAGGAACAAAAGCATACTTGGGCTTTCCTAGCAGTTGTTTACATACACATTATCTTTATTATCACAGGTCCCCAAGGAGACTCCTTGATCAGTATGAATCACAAATGTTATTGTTTAATATCTCCAAATGCCATTCTGTCTTTAAGATTCTGAAAATAGTTTTCTGAACCTTTGATGTACCTGTTAACTCAGGTAGCCAAATAAGGAGTTCCAGAGCAGGAGATAGGCATCGTTCTCTCTGACTCTACCCTAGAGTCTCAGATGTGCCTGCACAGTTCTTGAAAGCCACAGCTTCAATGGAGTATCCACCTGCATTGCCACAATCGGTATGGTACTTTCATCCTTAACTCTCGCATTGGCCTTAAACTCTGTTAAAGTGAAGCTCATGTAGCTGTCGCTGAAAGGTATCTAGCCATCAAATCAACTGTGATGAGTTAGGGAGAGTTTTCTGTAAGAACATTACAAGAGAGTCATGGCAATTCCCAAACTCTTATGTAGAGTATGAAAGCCCTAATTTAGAGAACAGCTTTCTTTTGAACAAAATCTTCACCTTGACGTCTCTTTTTCCCCCTTTTTTTATCTTTGCAGTTTTCCTAGTACACTGTAAAGGCACACGTGTGCGCATTTGTTGTTCATTACATGCTACAAGTCTAAGGCAAAGGACTGTGAAACGTAAGGACTGTGAAGGACAAATCCAAGCATTCATCTGCACACAGATACCATGTTGGCTGCTGCATGTTGGAGGAAGGAACTCTAGAAATCGAGATTTTCTAATTGGAAAAAATGGTGAGCTTGAAACAAATTCTAAAAGCGGTTGGCAGTTAAATAATGATGGCCAGACTCCAAAGGTGTCAGTCAAGAAACAGGAAGTATGCACGTGAAGAAATAAGGCTAAGACCTGCCTTCCTAGGAATAAGTTCAGGAGAGGCAAGGGAATGGGCTGGCAATTGCCTGAGGTAGTCCGGGTTGGGTAATGAATGACACTGTGTAGCAAGAGAAGTTCCTTCAGAAGAACATGAACGAGGAGGAAATTAGTTAGAGGGAGAGGGGGTTAAACGAAGTTGAGATTTTGGCTCAACGTTGAAATTCTGGCAGAAATCAGTTATCAGTTACTAACGCTGTCCTTTTTTTGCATGATGAACATGGGCTAGTAAGGTGAAGAGAGTGTTTACAGACATCAATAGCATTGATTAAAAAGTAAAAGTTCTGTCAAACACTAGTTTGATCTCCATCATGGCAAACAGCCTGTTTGATGTTTTTATTGAATCAATTGATCTTTCTCCACTGGATTGATTTGTTGTTTCACTGTCATGTAGACACTTCCTAAATCAACATGGGCCTCTGACGAGATGTTTATGAAAACTTCTGACTTCATGGACATTTCGCAAATTTTAAGATAAGGAAACCATATGAAACACTAATTCCATCTGATACACAGAGTCTGTACTTTTGGGAAGGGTGGGTTTTGTGCTTTGTTTTTTTTTGTTTCTCTTAAAACTGACCTTGTATTTTTGGAGCACTTTAATTTATTGACTGATAAGCATTCTTTTTTCTCTGGTTTGAGTATGTACTTTGAATGTTGATCCAGTGGTTAGATAATCCAAACCAATAAACAGAAATTGATTTCTATCGATTTTTGAAGATGGGACAGTACAGAAGCTCAACCCACACCATAGCATCTTTTCAAGTTCCAAACTTATACTTTATTCATACTTGCCTGCCTCTAAAATCAATCATTAAACTTACTATTCATTTCTGTTAAAATTTCTAGGTGCCCTCGCTGTTAATTCTAAACATTTCACTCCCCCCCCCCCACACTTTACTATCAGATTTACTGGCAATGCTTTAGCTTTAGCTGAAAAGTTAGGGCAAAGAGACAAAGTCCACCATATTCCATCTGTAGGAATGATACACGGGTCATTTGGGATGCAGACGATGGAAAGAAAAGGCATCTTCATTGTTCATAATTGACCTGGATTTATTGCAAAATGCTACAGCCCATCTCATCGAGGCAGGATGACTATTGACCACACAGTAAGGATGACTGCATCCGTGGAAGGATGGGGTGAGATTCACTTATTGGGGAGAATATGAAGAGCCCAGGAAGGTCAGTTACAAGAGCACTGGCTCACCAACTTTCAGCATACTGGGTTGTTCTGCATCCAAATTTTCCTAATAAATAGATTTATTTTTGTAGCCTTGCTCTCTGGCACTGCATCATGAACATTGCCTGAATATCTTCTGTGCCATTAAATCACCGACTCATTCAGTCGTTCCCTCAATTGTCTTCTTAAGAACTCTACATTTACTTGGTCCACGATTTGTCATAACAAATTCTTTTTTCTTCCCCTTAACTGATCAAGATAAGATGCTATGTATCTTTCTATGTTACTTTCTTTGTTGTGTGACAAAATTCCTGAAGAAAACAAGTGAAAGGAGAAAGAACTGTATTGGGTCATAGCTTCATAGGGTTCATTTCAGTTCATTTCAGTGCCTTTGGTGCCACTGACTCTGAACCTGTAGAGGCAGAACATGATAGTCAGGAATGTTAGGCAAATCTACCACCTTTGCCCATCGAGCTCTAATACCAGCTCCGTTGCCACATTGTCTTCCATTAGCTAACCCTCTCTAGAAATTTCCTGACAGACACACCTTGGCATGCAGTTTACTGAACTCTATTTGCTCCCAAGTTCCATGCTGACGTGACGAGAAGTCACATTACTAAACAGGAAGCGCTATTTCCTGTCACATCCTGAAGACTTTCAGGTACTTCTAGAGTTGTGTAATTGTCACTTCCTCAACAAACAAACCAACAAGCGACAAATAAAACCAACAGGAACTGTGTAGTTTTATCTACCTTTTTCTGTCCAGTCTACATAAGCATACCTTTAAATTATTGTTTCTTTTGAGTCTGTATTAATTTTGAGTTCCTATCCTCGCCACGTACAAACATTTTCATCTCCCCCAAACAACATCTGCATGACTAACAGATAGCACTGACCTGAGTCTTATTCTTACTGTCAATTTCTGTCCAAGAAGACTTCTCAGTCCCAGTCACTATTCAGTCCCAGTCTCTATTGCCTACTGCTTCTAGCTTGGGTTCTCATAATGTTACCAAAGGTCAGTAATATCTATATTATTATTAAGTCCAACAGGGTGTTATAGGTTGTAATTTGTGACATCCCTGCATCATTGAACATTTACTTTACTTCTTGGATAATTTGCTATACATTTCTGTGTCCTCTCAGAGAATTTGTGCATCCTTACAGCTCAACTTTTGAGAGAGAGTATTCATCAAGAGAGAATAAAAAGAGCTTGACTGTCTATTCTAATCCTATTTGTTTCTTCCAGTGAAAAGCTGTGTTAGACATACTTTTCAATTTCTTTAACCACAATTGCAAAATGGGGATATTAATATCTATTATATAAAATACATAAGAAACAAATGAGAATACTCGGTACTCACTGGGAAACTAGTAAGTGACATTCCTGACCCAGGTTTGAATAGTATGCTAAACTGTCTGTTCAGTTGCTCATGTTTGATCATATTTTTTCCTCTCTGGCTAATTTTACTGAATAGATGGTCCCACTGTTACCACATTTGTGCATTTTGAAACAGAGTAATTGGGACCTTCACAAAGGCCTGGGTTCAGCTGGGAAGCCCTGCCAGCTGCCTCAGAAAGGGTCATGGACACACTTTCTGGGGAATTTCTGTAACTGCCTGCTGATATCTGACCCAAGTCTACTCTGGTTCCATTTATGTTCCTCCTTCTTATTGCTGGGTGAGTTGACTTGTTTGAGTTTCGACACTAGACTTTCCTTTCGGTCTAACAGAAACCCAGAGTCCCAATTTGGGTCAATTCTTGGCTTTTTTAGCTCATAGTTTTCTCATTTCATAGTTTCCTATAAAGGTTGATAACCATGTTCATAGTTTTCCATCATTAAGATTGCCTGAGTAGCTCCTTTAGGCTCACCTGACAGAAATCCACAATTAACAAATATATGTAATGGCTGAAAATATTTCTCAGCAGTGGAACAAGAGAACTGACTCCTGCAAGTTGTCCTGTGACCCCCTCCAAAGAGAGTAATAAATGAATAAATGTAATTAAAATTTTTAAATGTTACTTAACCAAAATCTAATCCTAGAAGTCATATTTTGAGGGCACAACAAGGTCGGGACCTACAGTGTCTCAAGTGGAAAAAGCTCCAGTAATCCCTTGCTTCTACTTTCCTCTTCTGTTTCTATGTCAATTATCAATCAGAAATCCATAGTTACTTCAGCTTTGCAATACACACACATCCATCTCGTTCTTTTTTTATTTATAGCACAATACTAACACTGCCACTAATTGATAATAATAATATCAGTGATAGCTAACATTTATTTAGAGACTAATGTGCCAGGTACTCAGCCAAAGGCTTTATAAGCCATACAAACACCTGAGATTTGTTTTAGGATGTAGTAAACACAAGGGCTGGAGACGTAAGTTCAGCTTTGCCAAACACACTCTCATTCGCTATCCCATCACATCTGGAATGACCCCATCTCTCTGACAGAAGCACGTATATGCTTTGCATCAGTAAAATCAGTTTTCTAACCATAGATGTCACAGAGTTGCACCCAACACACGATGTCATCTAGTTGAGAATAAACAGTAAATAAATTATAATTCTAGTAAAGATTCACCTTGTATGTTCAGTTATAAGGCCAGCCCCAAGGCTAGGGAAGGGAGGAGAAACTGGCACATAGAGAAAGGAGAAGGGAAATTGTGATCCCTGATGTCAACTTACTTCCTAAGTGAAGACATTCTCTGGCTGGCAAGAAATACAAGCATCTTTGGAAAGAGTAAAAATTGAAACAACAGTGAGCACTCAAGGCACAGGAAACTGAGGCTGAAGCACAGTACTCTGGCTTGGGAAGAAAGGTTCCTTCTCTGAGTCTTCTATTAGTATTAGATCTTGAGCATGTGCATTGTAAACTCAAAACACTTGGTACGAAAATTAGAGTGCTCTGCATGCATTGTCAAAGACAGCACTGAACTTAGGATATGAATGTTTTTGTGCTAGCCCTAAACAGTACTTGGGTTTTGGAAAAAAAATCTCCTTAAGATTATGGTCCTTGATTTGTCATCTCTAAAGTTACTGGGAGTTTAGAACCTTAAGGTTTTTCTTTATTCTACTATGTTGGTATTCCACATGCTTGAAACTTGATAACAACTCATGATTTGGGAAAGTGGGCCACTACCCAAGTTGTAGATACAGGAGCAGCACACATGGATGTCATGGGTTGCACTTGTCTTGCTGATTTCAGACAACATTTTAAAACTTGCTAGAAGTATCCCCAGACTGGGGACAAGCACATAACAGAAGGTATCATACACCTTTTAGCATAACAGAATGTGCTAGGCTTTTACTGTGGCAGCAAGGGCTCTTTCCATTTCTCTAGAAAAGTTCTTTTCTACCTCTTTGGAGTATCTATTTAATCACAGTTGCTACATATATATTCATTTATAGGGATTTCATTATTCATTATAAGGGATTTTCTGTATGGCTGGATATGCCAATGCACAATCAGAATTGAACAAGGAGATAACTTGGTTGGTTGGTTTACTACATCAAACTCTAAAGAATGTTCACCTTTAGTAGACACAAATTGCCCTTTTTATTGCTTCACTAAAACACACTACTTGCCCATTTTATTTATTGACTTTTTTTTTTCAAGCACAGATTCTTATCTGTATAGAACTTAGAGGTCCATAACATACTAAACTATAAAGGCAAAAGTGTTAGTTTAGTCGAATTCCCAAACCACAGGGAATGGTGAATTTGAAAACCGTTAGGTAAGAAGGTAAGTTTGCAAATAATCTAAAAACAGACACACAAACAAAAAACAAAAGGACCCACCTGTTTTTGAACTGAACCTCCCCCAACTCAGTCAGGTTCATCTATGCTAAATAAACATAGCCAGTGTCAGTTGCAGAAATCAGTGAGAAATGTCTCCTGATTTTGTGATACCTGATGTGAGCTGGGTTTTTGGATTTGGTTTAAATCACTCCCCTAACTATTCCTCAAGTTTCCAGGGACAGGCACCATTTAAAAAACTACCCTCTCCACATCCCCCCTTTCCACTCACAGCTCCTCTTTCCAGAAAGCAAGCAAGAGTTAAAACACAAGAGCAGCTTGAAGAACGCTCCTGACTAGCAATCAGGGCTAATAAGATTCCTTTCCTCTTGCAAGATTCACAGAAAGCCCTCCATCCACGCCAAGCACATTCAAAGGCAGGGGACTGAGCACTCCCCCCACGGGTTCATTATCATGCTCAGGTTATCCCAAGCCAAGTGAATCAGGAAAGCAAATGAATTAGTGAGAATTAAGGAGCCTCTGTGGTCTGAACCCACTCCAAATCTCAGCTAAGATGAAAGGTAGACGCTGATGTCTTATGTCCCCAGGTTCTCAGGATTGGAGCCCCAGTGCCCAGCTGTTCCTCCAGGGCCTCACAGCAATGCGCTGGCAGTTAACGTTGCCTAACGTCTCCTGACCGAGGGTTCAGCCATGTGGGAAAACTTTTACAAGGCTGCAAAACCCAACCCCCTTTCACTCACAATTAATTACAGAAGTCTTGTTCTATCACCTGGCTGTCAATGAGTGCTTCATGGGCACTTTTCCTCGTATTTTGGTTACTTACTAATAATTAAAGATACCAGGGTAATACCCTGTGACGCCATGATACCGCGTGGGATTTCTGAGGAAAAAAATCTATTGAATATGTGACCAGCTAAGTTGAAAACATCTTTGGAATCTGAGGAGACTGTATCAAATGTGATCTGGAGTTTTTAGAACCACAGAAGTTTTTATAATTGTTTTTATTGCATTAAGTGCTCCTGGCAAGAAGAGCTGGGCAGTGCAGAGAGGTAATGTTTTGTATTTGCGATGGAGATACAGTAATCCTCAGAGCATCTGTGGGATTTGAACAAAGCATGTAGTAAAGGCTTGGGAGTAGCAGTTTGTTTTCATTAAATACTTGTTACTGCTAATTATATTTGATCACTATAAAGAATACAGTTTAATTAAAGAAACACAGCAGTTAGGAAAATATTTGATTTCCAAAGGAGAACAATTTATCTTTGCATTACTAAGTAGGGGGAAAAAGTAATTTTGAATGTGTTTTTCCCCCCCACTATGTTATCACATTCAATGGAGAAAATTTTATTCTAATCAGGAAAAATATATCTTATTCCTCATCTTAAATTTGGCCTCAAATACCAATTTCAAATCCTACCTCTTGCATGAATTGAAATTGTATGTTGCAATTTATTTAACATAAGTAACTGTTTAAAAATTGAAACAACATTTGGCAAATGATGTTAAGCAACATATTCCAAAATCCAAATGAATGAATATATCTTCTTTCTCTGTGGAAGTGGTTTCCACCTTAACTCTTTCAGTGAATGTTGAAATGTGCTTTGACTTTCTATGTGTTCTCTGATCACCATATGGTTTTCATTTTAATTTTGCAAGGTAATATTTTGGCAGTGGTCTGGAGGAAATTATTGGAAAATGAAGGCATATAAGTATCCTTGTAACTGAAGCTGAGTATTTATATTGCTTGTATATCATTGTATATAATCACCCCTTTAAGCAGTCACACTAGAGATCTCTAATTTAAAAATAAAACTCGGCCTGTTCATGTCAGGTTAGTTTGAATGAACTTTAGTGAGATCTGCAAGCTACATGGAAAAGATTATATCTTGATTTAGTAAGGTTAAGTACAATTTTAATATTTTTGTTGCAATATTTAAAAGTTAAGTTTAAGTCAGATTTGATATAAGAAGTATTCTAGTTCATTGAAACTCCACAACTATTAAAAATGTTACAAAATAGTTTCACTAATAATTTTGAGAGACAGTTTACAAAATAAGTAATATTTGATCTTTCTATATTAAACACATCTACAAATTCTGTAATGGTGTGTGTGTGTATGTGAAATAGTCACCAGATTTTTCTGCTCTTAATCATTTTATATAATTTATATAATTTTATTGCATCAGGAGTTATATATCTTAAAAATCTCTTTCTAGAGTACCACATAGGGAGGTGAATCTAAAAACTATGTAGCTTAAATATATTGGAAAGTTTACAGCTTTTTTTAATATTACATTTCTGTGTTTTATTTCTCTTTAAACCATATTAAAATTAGGTGAGAGCTAAGAAGACATAAGTTCCCAATTATGTCCTAATGCAAAATAGAAATGGTCTTCTCTTGGCCTTCTTTACATCTTTGCAATTTTCTATTATTCTCTATTATGTCTGAACATACCTTCTGAAAGAAGATTTTTTTTTTTAAAAATCTGAAATAATACTCTGGCAATATTAGAGGAAAATAAACTTTTAGCTTATATTAATATGCATCAATGTCTGTAGGCTCAAAGCTGCTCAATCTGTGAGTAATTTCCCACTGAAGTCAGCATTTACCAGATTTCTGAATAAAGCACAGGGAAGCAATTAGAACAGTTTAATGCCCAGCAGACAGACTGGAGAGCAGCTTTCTTCATTCTTCCATCAAAGCAGAAGTAGACTCTTGCTAATAGAAATATTATTTAAAATGCTCAGAGTTGGCAGCTACCTGGAGCAGACACAATAAGAGGTCCTGCCTTAGCATAGCTGTCTGCCCTGCCCTGGCTCTGCCCACCAGTGACCAGGGAAATCCCAGAGGGACTCTTGAATTTCTGCATTCTCATTTCTTCCTTGGAAAAATATCTGTCACTCACATCCCACACTGCCCAAAGTGACACCTGCCAGTCTCTAGAGCAAGGACAGATTATTGTCCTTCTGCCAACTAAATTTCAGCAATGAGGGCAACCCATGGTGAGGCTTGGCTGATAATGGGAGACTCTGAAACAATGTGATTCTCTCTCTCTCTCTCTTTCTCTCTCTCTCTCTCCCCCTCTGTGTGTCTGTGTGTGTGTCTGTGTGTGTGTCTGTGTGTGTGTAAGTGAGACAGTTTGATTTATTTCAAGAAGTCTATGTTTAAGTATATTCTTCCTTTGTATGTTAGCACAATGTGCTCTTTGTGGTCCACTTTAACCATAGTAACACATTTAAAATTGCTTACCAACTGCTTCTAAAGTACATATTCCATAAGCTTAGACCTTTCCATGCAGGGTCCTATGATGCTGCTATCACCAAAGAACCAAGGCTTTTAATGATGTGGTAAACATTATCACTGGAGGGCTTCTGGGTTCATTTTAGGACCCAAACCTATAGCACTTTCTTCTACCTTCTGATTTCAAAGGTTTTTGTTATGTGCACCTGCATTCCCAGGAGAGACCTGTCATCACGTCACCCGAGGTTATCCAACATTCTGTCTCCTGGTGATGAGATGGGACACAGGACAGAACGTAATGTAATGCAATGTATCAAAAATGTAAATAATATACTTTGTGCTATTAGAGATCTGCTGTCAATCCCTACAGTAGGAATCTGAGCTGAGCTTACTGAGGCAGACAGAAGCTCAGTGAATGCCAAACTGGCCATGGTGTTTCAGAAACGATGACACATGCCACAGTTCACTGATTTCCGCAATTACTTCGGGGTAGTTTGGCACGTATAGAAATGTTCAACAAAAGTTCTCTTGTTGGACACTTCGGGGAAGTAATTTGATTGTTAATTACAAATGCTCAGGGTGATTGCTCTACATAATTGTCTCACTCCTTCAGCACTCCATTAGATCTAGTGAAGGTTTATTTTTAGATCTTTGATTCTTAACATCTTCCTTATGTTAAACTGATGTAATAGGAGTGACCCCTCCTGATAAATGCTGTTATCCACCTGGGAAATTCCAACGTTTCTTGTGAGATATAGAAAGCAAGAAATAACATACCTGTCTATATTTTATTCTACCAATACCTGTTATCAAATCACAAGTATGCCACCCCCCCGCACACAAAGACACTCTTTAAAATTCTGTGCCCTTTGAGAAAAAAAAAACTTCACTTTTATGTTTTGATTTACTTGAAAATTATAAAGAGCAGTAGGCACATCTCAGAATTCAACCAAATGAATTTCGGATATTATTTCTCTTCATCACCAAGCTCCATCCTCAGCTCTAAACAATAGATCACACAAAACAAGTCCACAGTGCCTTAAAGGTAAGTGGGCAGAAACTCACGTGATACTGCCTTCCTGAGAATGGAACCTTTTATTTGCTGTCATAGTGATGACTTTTAATTGTCCTAATAAATAAGGTTTTAAAAAGCTTCTAAAATGCTCTCTAATAACACACTTTGGTCTTTAGCCATAGAAATGCAGAAATAATTAGAAGTGGCGTTGTGTGCACTGGCTTCTGGACTGGGCTGAAGGTGAAGGAGAAAGACTCATGCTATCCTTGTCAGCTGCAAGGGTAATTACTGCTGGCTGAAATTACTCAACATTTGTTTATAAGCTCCCCAGAGCATGCTGTAAATAGATTGTCTGTTATAGTCCAATCACATTAAAACGCTGCTCCTTGCAAACTGTTACCTCCTGTTTTCTGTAAGCCAGACAGAGAGAGCCTGCTGCTCACTTATTGACCGCTGAGCATGGAAAAGCTATGTTTAATGTGATTGTTTTCATTAGATTCTTCTTTGTCCGAGCTCTTGTTTGTCGTTTGTAGGGCCTGAATGCTAGTGGGGTATGTTACTTTCATTAGGTCTGTGATTTGGTTTTGGAAGGATGAATTTCTTTATTTTCCATATGAGGATACATGTCGGTTTGTAAGGAAATTAAAGACAACAGAGAAATTGGAACACACACACACACACTCACACACACACACACTCACACTCTCACACACACACACACACTCACACACACACTCCTTTTCCTACGTAGCATTTGATGATCTATAATGAGCAATAGAAAGCTTATATCACCTACTTCTTACATTTGATTCCATTTATATAGCATCTATTAATGAAGTCCCTGCTACTATCTGTCACTGAGGCAGGATTATGAAGACATATATCCATTAGTCATAAGGGGATTATAATCTACCTGGAGAAAGTAACTTGAAATATTTATAATAATTAAATATAGGAAGAGAGGAAATTTTAAAATAGAATGAAATATCAAAATGCATACATTCAGCTGGCTGTGATGCAAAGAAGACAAGTAGAACTTCCTGTCTTAGAAAGGTTAACAAGGGCTGGGAGAGGGAGACACTTTAGTGGGTAACATGATGGCTGTGTGACATGCACACCTAAGTTTGGCTCTCCAACATCCACATGAGAGCCAGCTGTCACAAGTGTCTTCCACCCAGTGTTGCAGTGGCAACTCCAGGTGGATTCCTGGCCATCTAACCTTCCTGAACATGAATTCCACATTCATTTGGAGAATATATCTCACAAATGAAAAGATTCGAAAAAGGGAAGAAGATACCATCAACTTCTGGCCTACTCACACATACACAGATGATGGTGGTGATGGTGAGGATGATGATGACGATGATGGTAAAGATGGTAGTGATAAAGCTTTATGAATGAGATTATTTACTCTTTTATAAATGTGTCGAGAGACACCTAGAAGATAATTATCAGAGCATTTGGGTGAAATCTACTTCCAGCATGCCATTTCAAGTGAGATGGATTTGATCAAACCATTAAACTAGCTACTCTTAAGTCACTTTGCCTGCAGAAGACAATAGGACAGGAACACCAGACAGACAGAAATAACCAAGTACACTGCACTGGTTCCTATGATGGTTCTAGTTTGCTCAATAATTGATCAGCAACTTTTTGTTATTTTGTTGCTATTTGCAATTGAAAAAATCATGAGAATGTTTTGTGATTTATTCTTGTTGATGATTCACTAAGATTTATAAAATGTGATTGATCATATCTTTAACGTATTCTCAAACAGAAAAACACATTTGATTTTACGATGAGCTACTCTATACATTTGTCTCGAAAAGTGACAGATATTAAAGGAAGAATACTGTAGAAAGCGGATATCGGCGAGTCAAGGGCAGATATAGGATTGAGAAATATAAAATGTGTAAACTCAAATCTGAGAGAATAAAGTGTAGAGAGAGTAGCTGCTATCTTAGTTTTCAGACAATAGCCTTTCCAACACATTCTGCGCAAATTTATCAGGAAAATAATTGTGCTTTTTTTTTTTTTTTTTTTTTTTTTTTTGCTAAACTGGAATTGCTGTGGGGTTTTAGAAAACTCCCATTTTAAATTCCTCAGTGCCACTAGAAGAGGGAGGAGCAAAGACAGAGCAGGGTGGGAGGGGCAGGCACAACAACATAGTAATCAGGAATAATGATTTAATTATATTTCCCAATACTTCCTAGAAGTATCATATTCTAGGTTTTCGTTCACGATAAAGATTCAAACGCATGTTCTCTTTGGGGGCATTCCTGAAAGCTTGGGATGTTTTACATAGAAGGACAAATTAACATGAGGCTGGCAGTGGTGTGAGTGTTTCAGAATGTTTGACTACATTTACTTTAAAGAGAATACTGAAGCCAAATAAACTCATTCTTGAGGCCTAGCCCATGTCGTCTTAAAATGCACTGAATCCATTTGTAATCTATATAACATTTTATATGCTTCCCATTACTCACGGCATGCCATTAGGAAAGCACTGAATCTTTAAAGAGAAACTTCCTACAGCTAAAAAAGACATTAAGGGGGAAAATGCTGGGAGCCATCGTGACAGGTACAACTAAGCTTGCATCCTTCGGTTCCCTGGAAACCAGTCAAACACTATCTCATCTTGCAATGGCTGTGTCTGATCCTGTGCTTCAGACATCTTCCTAATAATGGCAACTGCAGAGGTGACTCTCTGCAAATAAGGGCTTGCAGCCACTGGGCATCCATCACATTTCTCTAGAGCAACATTAGACCACCCTAATGGGTACTGCTGTCTTCATTATGATATTAATTCTCTAAATTTCCGAGGTGATTTCATTTGTATTATGACAAAGGCTGGCTGCTCAGGAGACAAACTGTTTTCATCCCCTCCTGCATGCTCACAAAGGCTTTCTCTCTTTAGTCTTTGGGGGGAAAAGGAATTTGATAACATCAGATCTCCTGTGATACACAAGGCTGACTAACAGCCACGCCACCTGCCTGCGCTTCATGCCTGGCATTCCAGCCTGAAGCTTTCTAAAGCGCTGGTTGATGAGTGGAACATGGATGTTGGTTTGGAAAGAAACTATGTGGAGAGAAAGCAGCAGTGGAATAAAAAACTCGGCATGGAGGCTGAATGGGATTTGAGGGTGACAGTGAGGTCAGAGAGAGGCTAGAAGCAGAATCAATTGCAGCAGGGCTGGCTTGCTACAAGCTATCTAACATGGAGATTTTTGTTTTCACACGTACACATTGCCATCTTTGTTATGGCTATAAACTCCAGGGATGCCAACTGTATACAGCATCTGAAATATGATAATCTGGTTTCCTTTTGTCACGCTAACCTCCGTAGACTTTAATTCAATCTGCCCACATCAAAATTACCCACATTGATGCTTACTGGATAGAAACTGCATACTCACAAAAATGCGGTCTTGCTCCCCTAGTCAACAATGAGAATGCGTCACTCACTGTTTCCAAATGAATTAGGCTTCGTGCAGAGAGTGTCAGAATTCCATGACAAAATGCCAGTCCTTCCAAAGGTCCAATATTCGTTAAAATCCTAAATACTGATGTAGACTACATGTTTTCAGTTTTCTCCTTTTTCATTTCTTATTTTTATTATTTTAAATGGTTGCAATTAATTTTTTAATGCATTCTAGTTAGAAATGTTCTTCTGTTTGACATAAGTGGTGACTGCTTAACCCACCAATTTTATTTAAAAGCCTAGCATCCTAATTAGAGGTAACCAAGTTGAGTGGCAAACAAGAGTTAAGCCTGCATTTCATTCCATCAGTAAACTGTCTAGTCTTATGTTTGAAGGAAACAAATGGCCTGGGTTTCTGCTTCATCAATTTGAATGAAGTTGTACTCTAGATGTCCTGCTAAGTTGACTATTTTATATTATATAACACAATGTATTAAATAGTCTTCTGTATTTTGTCTGATTTTTTAAAATCCATATATGTTCAAATACCTGCTGCCCAATAATGATACATATAGGCCTTATCTTCTTGTGACAAAATGTAGTCAAATATTTATATGATTGTTAAAAAATCCTAAGATCTTTGCTATATTCAGACTCTGGTGGCTATTATGGTATCAGGTATAGGAAACAAATATATAGGAAACTTCCATGTCAGATTGATTTTATTTATGTTATGCTAATAAGTAGAACTATGTTCATCCATTGTTACTTTGAGTAAATTTTAATGAAATTACTTTGAAAGGGTCTGTACTGGCTGGTTTTGTGTGTCAACTTATCACAGAGGAAGGAGCTTCAGTTTAGAAAATGCCTCCATGAGATCCAGCTGTAAGGCATTTTCTCAATTAGTGATCAAGTAGGGAGGGCCCCTTGTGAGTGGTGCCATCTTTGGGCTGGTAGTCTTGGGCTCTATAAGAAAGCCAGCTGAGCAAGCCAGGAGAAGCAAGCCAGTAAGGAACATCCCTCCATGGCCTCTGCATCAGCTCCTGCTTCCTGACCTGCTTGAGTTCCAGCCCTGACTTCCTTTCATGATGAACAGCAATATGGAAGAGTAAGCCGAATAAACCCTTTCCTCCCCAACTTGCTCTTTGGTCATGGTGTTTGTGCAGGAATAGAAACCCTGACTAAGACAGGGTCATAATCTCTTTGACTAAATTCCAAATTTCTTTAAAATAAAGTTACTTGATACAACTTTATTGTATATTTTATCACTCATCTACTTTATTTTCAACTATAAATTTTCTTAGATTTTGACTTCTTTGGTTTTAAAAGTGTATACTCAAAATAAAGTTCTATTTCTTTAATCTACTACCTCTGTGAATGCTAATCTTTCTTTCCATTTATCATTTGATTAATAATCAGTTGTTTTTGTTTTTTTCCTGACAAATTTATTCTAAAATTAATCAAATTAGGTGTGTTTTTTTCCCCTTGAGTTCCGGGAGAATAAAAATTATATACTCCAAGCACCTAATTAGAATCCTAGGAATATTCAAAAAAAATCTATGTTCATATTTATTTCAAATTAATGCTGTATGATTTCAAATGTCTTTTGTTCAAGTACCAGGCACTCTTTCCCCTATGGCCACTGTCCCTTTCTAAGGCCCTTCACGTCCCCACAGCACCTCAGTAGTCATGAGAATGGAACCTGGTATTACATGTCAGGGAGGTACAGCAAAGAGACTTCTGATATCAGTAGAGGATTCTCACTGTGGGCCATAGTTTCCTTTGGCCTCTAGTTGGAAGAGTTAATTTGTTTGAGTGTCAGAATTTTACAAAGAGCCTACTAGATGCATACTAGTTCTGTTCTCCAAACATGCTACTTAAAGTATAGCCTGCTGCATTCTCTTCTATTGACTAGAATCACATGGGATCATGACAGGTATCTAAAGAGTAGAGCCTTTGTTTAGTCCTGGTTGGAAGATATTTTGCCATAATTCAGAATGAAACAAACAAGTGGAATATTATCATTTTGAGGATTGGCTAAAACAAAGAATCTAAGATCCTTGAACTCATGGCCCAGTACTTGCTTGTTCATTCACTCTTCCTATGATAGCATAAGGATACAATATATATTCACTGAACTAAACTCAGTCCATGTCAAGAGCCTCAACTGACACAGTCCTATTACTTTACAATGGAGAAATTATAGCCAATGGTTTGGGAAGTTTATGGTATTTGTGGACCCTCTGTGAAGAAGAGTAGGATGCTATTATGTTGACAATAATTCTAACAATCTATGGTAATGACACAGGATCCTATGGCATAGGAGTCTTTAATGTTCAATACTTCATCTGAGGAACAAAAATGCTAATGAGTGTGATAGTTTGTATATGCTTGGCTCAGGAGTGGAACTATTTGGAGGTGTGGCCTTGTTGGGCTAGGTGTGTCACTACAGGCATGGCCTTAAGACCCTCATGATAGCTGCCTGGAAGTGAATCTCCTCATAGTAGCCCTCAGATGAAGATGTAGAACTCTCAGCTCTGTCTGCACCATGCCTGCCTGGAGGCTGCCATGCTCCTGCCTTGATGATAATGGACTGAACCTCTGAACCTGTAAGCCAGCCCCAATTAAATGTTGCCCTTATAAGAGTTGCCTTGGTCATGGTATCTGTTCACAGCAGTAAAACCCTAAATAAGACAATGTGTAAGCTTCTTATTTTATGTTTTAAAATAATCACTTGGAATTTTGCATACTACTGAAAATTATTTCTACATTTCTTTTTTTTTCTACAACTAATTTTTCTTATGAGTACACTCTCACTATCTTCGCACCAGAAGAGGGCATTGGATCCCATTACAAATGGTTATGAGCCATCATGTGGTTGCTGGGAATTGAACTCAGGACCTCTGGAAGAACAGCCATCTCTCCAGCCTCTACAACTAACTTAATGCACTTAAGGATATAATTTATAGAACATTTAAGTATAAGATAATCGATGAATAATGATTGATGTTCTGAGTGGTAAAATTATATTATAAGCATCCATGAGACCTGAGGGCGTTCGAATAGGATGATAGTTCAGTGACTCTGCATGGGTTCATCCAGTTGACAGATGTCTAGTTTTTGTGCCCATATTGCCAACATCAGCAATAGTCTTTATCACACATCACATAGATTGCATTGTGAACAAATCTGATCCAGTCTTAGTCCCATTTTCCTTAAAAGATTTGTAAAGGTCCTACATTCATGAGGTGCTTCATAATCACAACCTGGAGGCTCAAGATGTTTTGCCCAGAATGATGAGGCAAAACACCGCTCCTATCAGAACGTGTTCTCATTCTCCTACAGCCACGATTCGCGAGTTGGGGAGAACAGCTGGAAAATTCCCCACTCTTTCATAGTCATCTGATGCTATCTACAGGGGTGGGAAAAATGAGTCTCAATGGTTGGCTTCCATATTGAATTCACCAGCATCACATGCATATGAATCATTTGTGATGATCTAAAAGTTCAGGATCTTAGGTTCAAATTTGACATTTATGAATGAATAGGTTTTAGTCACTGAAGTCAATAAAATCCCTTAAAGATTTAATTTTCTTAGTGAACAAAAGAGAAAGTTAATAAAAGTAAGGACTTAGATCTTTCAAATTCTAAAACAATTGCTATTTTAAAAAGACCACAATTTATGCTCATTACTGAATTTTAACAGTGCCCTATACACTTTTTTTTACTCATTTCCTTCTCTTTTTCTTTAAAACTTTATTATCTTACTATTTTCCTTCCTTCTTTTCTCCCTCCCTCCTTCCCTCACTTCTTTCCTTCTTTGCTCCCTTCCTTCCTTCCTTCCTTCCTTCCTTCCTTCCTTCCTTCCTTCCTTCCTTCCTTCCTTCCTTCCTTTCTCTGCCCCCACCCTTTTGTAGGTACATTGTATCTGTGCATTAGGATATTGATTCCTTTGGGAATATGCCCAGGGGAAGTTAAGTAGCTATGTCACATAGTAGTTATTTTTTGGTTTTAGTTTTTACTTTTGTTTTGTGAATAAGTACTGCATGCCTAGTGCTTATAAAAGCCATAAGAGGCACCAGATTCTCCTAGCACTGGGGGTATGGATGGTTTTAAGATACCACAATGGTACTGGAAGCAGAACAATGGTTCTCTGTGAGCGCAGCAAGCCCTATTAATCATTCCTCCAGCCTATGGTAGCTGCATTTCTAGTTTTTACACTTGTTTGGTTTTGTTTTTGAGAAAATGCCACACCAACTTCTATAGTGCCCCCAATAGTTTGCACTCCTAAAAAGTGTTAATAGGGTTTTTCTTTCCCCACATCCTCCCTAACTTCTTTCGTCGCTTTACTGTGAAAGGTCATTATGACTGGGGGAGAGGGGGAGAATCTCACATAGTTTTAATTTGGATTTCCTTGATGGATAGGATGAATAATTTTTAAAGTGTTTATTAACTATTTATATTTCTTTTTTGGGGGTCCATAGCCCTATGTTTTTCATAGGTGATTTGTTTTATATTTACTATAATTTTTTAATTGGAAGATTCCATGTATGAGAACATGGCATTTGCATCTTTCCTACCCACCTCATTCCTTCAGCATACACACAGGCTCCCATTTTGAAGTTAATGATATTGTGTGTGTGTGTGTGTGTGTGTGTGTGTGTGTGTGTGTGTGTATTCATGTATATATAAATGCATATATTTATGTATATATATAAATATTTATACATACACGTATATATACATATATATGTCTGTGTGTATGCACACATACACACACCCTTACACGTACACATATATGTTTACATAGTACAATTAGTTTTTCCTTTATCCATGTTGTTATGTTGACTGAAGTGGTCTCTCCAGGTCTTGTTCATTCAGTCATAGTGTTTAGAGTTCTTGAGAGTGATATTCCTGTTCTGTTTAGAACAAATTATCTCACAGCAATAATTCTAGTCTTTAGACTCTTTCAATATGTCCACCTCCTATTTTAGAGTGTTCCTTGACTCTTAGGGCTTATGTTATAAATGTTGTTTAGGCCTGGGCAGCCATGATCATGTATTCTCTGTAATTTGAACTTTTTTTTTTTTTTTTTTTTTTTTTAGTTCTTTGTATATTTAGATGTTACCTCCCTGTCATATTTATAGCTGCCAAAGTTTTCTCCAGTATGGAATGTTGAGTCTTTACCTAATTGACTGCTTCCTCTGATGCACAAAAGGTTTTCTGAATTTGTAAGGTGCCATTTGTCTGCAGTTAGCCTTGTTTTCTGAGTGGAAGAAACCCTACTTAGAATGTTCTTATCTGTTTCTACATACTAAAGGATATTCCCAACTGTTTCTTCTAGCATTTTCAAAGTTTCAGATTTGAGGGAGAGAGGGAACTGTTGCCTGTGTACCCACTGATAACCCCTCCTGACATCACTGGATAGATAGTTGAATCAAATGGTTATATGAACAACCCTGGGTAAATTAATGGGTAACAAAATGAAACTGAAAGTTGTTGTCTTAGTTAGGGTTTTACTGCTGTGAACAGACACCTTGACCAAGGCACTTCTTATAAGGACAGCATTTAACTGGGGCTGGGAGTGGGGTATTCCTGTGACAGACTGACCATGTTTCAGGAGTACTGTGGAAGGACCCTGGGACTTTGAGCTAGAAAAGTCATTTGGATGTTAAGAACTCTGTGGGATGTTTTGTGGGAGCTTGGAAGATAATGTTGAGAAATGGAGGCCTAGCTTGTGAAATCTCAGAGGGAAAATTAAAGACTCTTATCTGGGCCACTGATGTTTTGATTGTGAAGATTCTGTAGTTTTGGTTAGCTAGAGTTGATGAGTCAGCTGTGATTAACAAGACACCAGAACTACTAAATCGAAACCTTTGCAATACTAGGACGATTGGTGCTGGTTAGCTGGAGCTAAGAAATTAGCAGTGGTTAAGATGAGAACAGTATTGCTAAGATCTAATCATCTGGGAAACATTTTCTGAGAGTACAGAGAAGCTGTGTTCCAGAGGCAACTGTGGTTTTACCTCATGTTGGCAGCCAGACTTGGTAATGTATAAGAGTCACCCAGGTGGTACTGGTTTTGAAATGTGAAGGGGTAGCAGCTGAGGCTTGGCACCATGAGAGGCCAGGAGAGGCCATTGGTGAAGGTGCAGCCTCAGTGGAAGTTGAAGGCCCAAGACCGAAGTGGTCATGCAGAGAAGTTGAGGCTTAGCATCATGAAAAGAGCCTCTGAGAGGCTATTTGTGAAAGTGCAGTCCACTTTCAGCAGAAGACAGCAGTGTTTTAGAGCTGTCAATACCATGAGATGACCACCAAGAACAGCAGCAGCAGTGGAGTAGAGGCAGCTCCAGCCTAAAAGAGAAGGTGTGTGCTACAAAGGGCAGAGCTAGAGAAGTGACCCAAGCCCTTGTAGGAACCCAGAAGATCGTGAGTGGATCCCAGATATTGGATGGTTACAGTTGGATTTTACTTTTGATTGTGACTGTGCCCTGGTATTTTTCCCTCTTGAAGTATGAAAGGATTTTTAGTGGAGCTCACAGTTAAGAGATTTTGAATTGTAAAAAGACTTTGAATTTCAAAAGAGATTGGATATTTTAAAGGGATTGAAATTTTAATTTGTAAGGATATGTAAAGACTGTGGGACTTTTAAAGTTATTTAGATCTTGGGGATGAATAAGAAAGTAAGGGTTGAGGCTTAATAGTGTATGTTTGTATGTCAAGTTAACAAGGGGTCAGTTGTAGTGGCTGGTTGTGTATGTCAATTTGACACAAGCTGGAGTTGTCACAGAGAAAGGAGCTTCCCTTAAGGAAATGCCTCCATGAAATCCAGTTGTAAGGCATTTTCTCAATTAGTGATCAAGGGACAAGTGCCAACCCATTGTGGGTGTTGCCATTCCTGGGTTGGTAGTCCTGGGATCTAAGAAAGCAAGCTGAGCAAGCCAGGGGGAGTAATTCAGTAAGCAGGATCCCTTCATGGCCTCTGCATCAGCTCCTGCCTCCAAGTACCTGCCCTGTGTGAGTTCCTGCTCTGACTTCCTTTGATGATGAGCAGCAATGTGGGAGTGTAAGTTGAATAAACTCTGTCCACCCCAACTAGCTTCTTGGTCATGATGCTTATGCGGGAATACAAACTCTGACTAAGACAGTCATGAATCTGGAAAGTGAACTTGAAGAACATATGAAAATTGATAGACATGGAGAATAGAAGGTGGAAGAATGTTCAAAATACTTTAAAAACCTATATGAAATTGTCAAATAAAAAAACTATTAAGAAAAACTTCAAAAATAGGTAGAGTTAATATATTTTGTTTAAAAATACTTGCATAAGTAATATCTAAATAATTTTTAAAATATTTTTATCCTTTCCAATTCCTCTTCTAGGCTGTTCCTTTAGCCTTAGTGGTGGTGGTGAGTTCATTAAGATGTTCCATTTAGAGATAAACATTCAATTTTTTATTCTTACCCCTTTGAATAATAATGCTTCTCTATTGACTGCTGACTACTGGGGGGAGAGAGAGAGAGAGAGAGAGAGAGCGCGAGCTTTCTCTGTTCAAGGTTGAGAGCAGACTAGGTCTGTGGGTATGTATATGAATATTTAGATTGTAATTTGATAACATGCCCATTTAGCAAAATAACAGTAGCAGCTTCCACCATAGGCTCATGAACTCCCAGCCATGGCCATTGGGTCAGGATTGTAATATGAGACATGAGACATAACATTCTCTCTTGTTAAGAAGGCGTCAGATCTGATCAGAATGCGGTTACTTACCTCACCACAGTCCGGCACTACTGTACCAGGCACCCTTTCCTAATAACCCTACTGGTAGAGTGCAGTGTCCAGTCCCGAGTGGGGACCATTGGTACCTTCTCTCCTCAGCATCCTTCACAATATCTCCTGGCACCAGGAGATCTAGCCTGTGAGGAGAAATCTTCCTGATCTGTGTAACTAAAAACCTACTGTTTTAATAGGCAATGTGTATTGTACATCAGGAACAGGGTTTTGTATGGTTCTTTTATTTCATGGCAACATGCCATTTGACATGTTAATTGTCATGGATGCTCCTCTCTGAAGTAATGTCAGGGTTTTGGGTGATGGAATTTTCCATAGTAGATTCTAATGTCTTTCTTATATTCACCTCAGTCATACTTTTCCACAGAGGAGCAAACTTTTCTTATCGGTGCAATGATAAAGGGTGCATCAACTTATACTGGAAAAGGAAAATTATTGATCTTTTTTAACCTGAAACATAAAAAGTAAATAGTCCTCAACGCCCCCCCCCCAAAGCCACTGGCCTAATTAACTAGAAGACTATAAGCACCTTTGTATCTCCAACTAGAAAGTCAGGCAAACCCTGAGGGTAGAAGGTTTTACTTTGTGCAAATGAAGCTTGCTTTCAGAGGAGGAGGCCTGTGTACCTGGGAAACCTCTCCTGTACACCCTGGTTCTCATGTTGGCTCTTTATCCTGGTGCTGATGAGATATACTGCGTCACAGAAGACACAGTCTGTTGAAACTGGTATTCCCTGGCATGGCCTGTCTGCTTCCTCAGCATTAGCATCCTGGTGCTGGACTCGTCACTGTTGAAAATACAGTATTGTTTACTGTTAACATTCTTTCCTGTCCTCAGGATGAAGACAGACATCCTGCAAAAAACCTCTCTGTCACTTCTACAGAACAGTATGTAGAATGCAATACATGCCCAGCAAGCATTTAATTAATGAGTGATTGTGAATAACTTAGGAGTAACTAAAATCAGTCAAGTGGAAGGAAGGGACCCAGCGGAGTAAGTGGAATAAAGACTCTTATTTCACCAGGGAAGGTTGAGGCAATCTCTAGCCTAATGCTTGCCAACTCAAATACTTCTAAAATGAAAGAATTAATTGTAAATAGGTGGGAAAAGAAATAGGATCTGGTAAGGGCACTGGAGAACCAGGAAATGTGTCTGTATCTTAAAATGCTCATGTACTTCCAACATTGCAGGAGTCTAAACAAATACAGCTTGGTGCTATATTTGGCTCCTGGGGGCCTTGTGCTCTGTGCACTGACCAACTACGTGAGATGAATGACCTTGTGTGCCATTATGGAGGCAAAATGTAAAGTAAAATAAATAAAACCTAAAAAGGAAGGCACCTGAAACTTTGAATAGCTATTGATGTAGAAGGTCAACAGGAAACAGAACACAGGCCCCTGGATATTGAACCTGATAGAGACATCAGGGTATTTATCAATAATTAACTTGATATTTTCAGGAGAACAATGTCTAATGTGATCCTAAGTGTTCACTATAAATCAATAGTTTTCAAGCAGCGTATCTCTGGCTTCTGGAGGGAACCTCCTTTGTCTGCAGTTGGACTCCTTTCAGGAAATGAGATCATTACAGAAATTGAATGTATATCTGACTTTTTAAGGCAAAAAAGACAAAGTTGCAAAGTCTTATGTCCATCTAAGCTCTTACTGCATAGCACTTTTTATGGCTTCGCCTATTTCAAAGACTTTGCTAAGAGCCTTATTTTGGAAACAAACATGAAGAAGGTATACAGATTTAAGCTATAGGAGACTTTTGTTTAAAAGACATGCTTCACTCTGGAAAGCTGTGTTGACCTTAGAGTGCTCAGTATCCTTCCACATGCAAAAGGCATTTTGAAACCCTGTTTCTTCTGCTTGAATGTGACTTTCCATCTTCATTGGGCCAAGTAACAGTTGCTTAGCTAACTGATTCCCCCTTTCTTAAATGTAGCTCAGCTTCTGAGATATGTCTACCTAGAGACAAATTGTGTTGGGTACTAGGAATATTTCTGCTCATCTCTCCAGATGCCTTTGGTTTCCTGGACCATCCCAAGACTTGTATGGAGCCATATAATTCTCCTGTACTTCTTTCCAGGAACCAAGAGTATTCAGCCTGTGTTTTGGATGCCTTTGATTTCTCTCCCTCTTTGATTTATTTGTATTACATGTTTAAGAACTGATGTTAAGGCATGTATCTTCAGAGATTTAGGGCCAAGTAATAGTAATATATAAACATAACATATATATAAATATAATATATGAATATAACATCAGAATCAAATAATTAAAGAAAATACTAATATTTCAATTTAACAAAGCAAGTTTACTGAGTGCCTACCATCATTCCACTCCGCTTGGCTTCTGTTTCTCAGGCATCTATAGGAAACATTGACACAGTAACACAGGACAGAAGTACAAAGGGACATTAGACCCAACACACTCTTGGGAATACCCTATTCTACCATCACAGAGGTTTTTTTTCTCAGTTAAGTAGAGTGGTGTGTAATTGCATTACACTTCCCATTCTTTTAACACAAGTTGCTGTATATTTTCTGCATACCCTCAGTTTCATCTTGAATACTGTCAAGGAGAAACAAAGCACTTCCATCAGTATATGATTACACACAGACATACACACACACACACACACACACACACACACATACACACACACACAAAGCTATTTAGATGCTCTTTGCTGTGTGAACCGTGGCACGGGAAGACAATTGTTTCATCTCAACAAACTATCTGCAAGTACTAATTGGAAAGGATTTTGTAGTATTCCTCAAGCTTTATTTGTGTGTGTGGAAAACTACATTCCAGGGTAGCTTGCTCCTCCAGAGTTCAAACCTGGAAACTATTAGCAGAAATGCTGAGCTTAGCTGTCCTGGGGGTGAAGGGAGAAGGGGTGTTTCTTAGGCACTAAATATAGATTTACAGAACTCCTATCAAGCAGTGATGTTGTGCAGGAGCAGATAACTGGAAAGGAAAATGAAGGCTGAGAGAAACCCGGCAAACGGCTCATGTTTTCTATTATGCACAGCCCAGCACATGACAAGGAGCTATCGAGTCAAAGCAAAAAAGCCTGGTGTCTTGATCAGGGCACATGCCTCTCTCTCACCACAATGGAAAGAGTTTCTAAAGCATCTTTCTTGTGAGACAGTTGAGACCCAGAGGGAGTCCTGTAAGTGGTAGATGGAAACTTGGGCAAAGCATTTCAATTCAGAGTTTTCGATAGATGTGTCAGCTTCTCCTGTGACTGCTTTCATCCTCTTCCTTGTTTCATTCATTCTTTCTCCTCCCTCTTCTCTACGCAAATGTATGGTTCAGAAATTACTCCCTCAGACTTCAGAGTTGCCATGTCTTCTTGAGCGCTCTGTGGTTTCCTTTGGTTTTCATCTTGCTATTGGGTCCAGGCATAGTGGTATATGATTCTGGGAGAAACGGTTGGTTGTGCAGAATCCATTGTGATGGAAGTCGAAGGACATGCTGCCAGTATCCAAGGGATTTCTTCTAGTACAATAATGTGAAAAGAAACCTAGTTCTATAAGATGAATAAAGGCTGCATTGATATCAAAAGGCGTCTCTACTAACGCCTTCAATTGCAGTTATTATTTTTTTTTTGTTACGCTTTGTTTGTTATGTTTTGTTTTGTTTTATGTTACTAAAATGTTACTTCTGGAGTGAATCTCTAGGGAGAAAAAAGTTATATAATGCTTGATTAACATGTTTTGTATTTTTCTGTTTGTATTGTCCTTCTTGCCCTATTCCCAGGGGATCATGACACTGGGTATACATGGCAACACTCCAGGAGTCACTAGCTTTTCTTTGCTGTCTAGCTTCAGAGCAATGTCATAGAAGGGCCATCTCATGTGTATGGTCTGAGAAAGAAGCACCGAGTTTACTCTTCTAGTACTATTTCCTTTCTTCTCCATCCTGCTTTCTTCCTTTCTGTCTCTGTCTCTATTCTTTTCTTCTAACCTGATGTGCTTGTTTTATGATATCTGAGTCATCTTAGCAAGAACAAGATGAGGACCGGGACTACATCTTGTAGCTGTCCCTAGCTTCAGTTAAAAGGAGTCCCAGATTAGGAAAGCAGCCAATAGATTACAGATGGGAATTTAACTGGACATATTCATAAATGTCATGAACACCTTCTGATTTACACACATTTAGGGCAATATCTAGTGGGATATTTAATATAAACCTGAACTCAGGGTATAAAGATCCAGTCAGTCATTAAACTATCACTTATAAGACTGAAATACTAGAAATGTAAAATACCAGGTTTGTATTCAAGTGTTGTGAACTTTTGTTGTGGTTGTTCTGAGGAGTTATAGTGCTTAGCGTTTTCTTTAACTTCGTGGAGCACCTGCCAGCAATCTTCACAGTGACAACGTATCGTGGGAGAATGTTCCTACCTTTTGGTGTGACATTCAGTTGGAATAGGAAGAGTTTTGAAGGAGGGAGTAGAAAAGACTGTTCTCTGAGTCCGTAGAGCCTTATTTCCCTTGCCTATGCATGTTTAGATGTTATCTATGTGAGTCTTTTGCCATCATTCCTGGGAGCATACACAGTAAGAAGGGAGAAAGAAGTCTAAGAAATAGTGAAGCAGGAGAGTACATAGCTGCTACAACATGGCTGTGTTTGTACAGTCCTTTCCCTGGCCCTAACTTACTAGAGGGTATCAGTTACTGAACTGGAAGTGATGGTGCGAAGCAGGAGCCAAGGAGGAATGGTAAAGCACTTTGATTTTCCAGTTCTGTTGTGGCTTACTTAAGTAATATTGGGGAGGAAGAGCTGTCAGACCAAGTTTTACAAGGGCATTGCTAAAACAACCATAAAATACCACTGTGTACTTTAAAACCAGACTGGATGTCTGACTGTGCATGTAGATTCCTAAGTAAGTCTAAGGCACACAACTGCAAAGATATAGTTAAGGGTAAGTCCTGTTAATATTTTCTAAAAGTTATTTATAATAAATATTATAATACTACAGGATAAACCTTTCTATTGTATCATAGCAGATATGTGATGGATATACGTCTGTGTGATCATCTGTCTCAGGGGGTTCTACGGTCTCAATTACATGTGGGTTTAGTTCAGACACTGTGCAACCAGCTCCCTCTCTCTCTAAGGACTGGTGGTATTTCGTGTTACAGCAGTCGGTGACCTGCACATCCCATTTAATTGCTGAGGGGCTATCTCCTGACTTCTAGACAGAGGTTGGCCTTGAAAAGTAAAGTTATGTTTGTTAAATCCAAACCTCACGATCTCTGCGATGTGTTAGCGATAATCTTCCTGCCCATTGCACAAATTCCTCCCCGTGAATGCCAGTGACCATAGTGTGGACATGCTCCCTGCACGGGCTCTAGCTCCATGCTTTTGCTGAAAACTACTCTTCTTGCCTATGTCTGAACCCTTGCTCTTGCTGTTAATGTTATCACGGTGTTATAATAAATGGAATTAGAAGTTGAAACGCACCAACTCAGCACATTGCCTATGAATCATGCTTTTTTTTTGAGAGTTACTACTGTCAATTTTATGTTAAACAATAGGAACATGAATTTGTTAAGAGACAGGTTGGAAACTTTTAGAAAATTTACATTCTAAGCCTTCTCCATCTCATTTAAAATTAGAACTTCTTTAGATTACCCAGCTCTGCATCTAGAGTTACTGAGGAAGGTTATCAATTGCTCTCTTAAAAAAAAAAAAAAATCCCTGTTTTACATGTGTGCATGTGCACATGAATCCATACGTATGTCTTATGTTTTTAAACATTTTATTTATTTTTATTTTACATGTATAAGTGTTTTGTGTGCATGTATGTATGTGTACCACATGCAGGCCTGATGTGTGTAAGTATCAAGAGAGGGCATTGGGTCCCCTGGATCATAACTTTCAGATGGTTATGAGCCTTCATGTGGGTGCTGAGAACCAAACCTGGCTCCTCTGTAAGAATATTAAGTGCTCTAACCACTGAACAATGCTCTAACTCCCATAGATTTTATCATGTTTGAAGATGCAATGGAAATATATCTAGTTATTCTCCAAGAGGTATAAGAAAGATGTATTTTATACCTTTTCAGGAAATTTAGTTTCATTGAGAGAAAAATACAATTAAGTTATTGCTAAGAGTAAGTTTTTTGGTATACAGAAACTACCATATGCTTGATTTTTAAAATGTTAAGCTTAGGTAGCAGTAAGGTGTCCTGTAATGTAGCTTGGGTATGGTAGCACCCACTGGACATATCAGCACAAACAGGCAATAAGATGGAAATTTTCAGGCCAACAAGGGATACATAGTGAAACTCTGTCTCAAAAAATAAAACAAAAATCCATTGCTCTAAATTTCACACATAGAAATTTAGAAAGAAAACAAAAACTCCTGTGGTGGTCATTTTTAAATGTTAATTTGTCACAATTTAGACTCACCTGTAAATAGAGTCTTAAGTCTTTATCTGTATCGATTTTGCCTGTGGTGGATAGTCTTGATGATTAGAGATTCTGTCAACTGTTAACTGATTAAGGAGGATCCAACCCATTGTGCATGGCTCCGTTCTCTAGCCCAGTATTAAACTAGGTAAGCAAGGAGAAAGCTGAAAGCAAGCAAGCGAGCAGTTAGGATTGTATGCTTGACTCTCAAGTAAGTGGACTTCATGTGACTATCTTCTGAAATTCCTGTCTTGACTTTTCCAAAATGCTGGACTGTAACTTATAATCCAAATAAGCTTCTACCCCCTTCCCACCCCTGAAAGTATCTTTTGTCCAGGTATTTCTATCAGAGCAGGAGCAATGAAACTAGAACAATAGCCTGGCTCGTGGCTATAATATTGCCTCCTACCTTAAGAAAAGAATAAGCACCCACTCAATAACATCATGTACTTGCAATTGTTTTGCATCATTGTTATTCAGCTGCCATTACAAACTCATATTTTATGAATATCATGAATTGTGACTAACTTGAGATGATCATATTTAATTTATGTTACTGAAACATACGTATATAGAGGTTAGGGAGATGGCTCAGTCAGTAAAGTGCTTGCTGAACAAGCATGAGAACTTGAGTTTGCATCTCCATATTGTAAGTAAGAAGCTGGACATGGTAGCAATTCCTTTAAAATTGGAACTGGAGAAAGCAGAGATGGGAGGCTCTCTGTGCTTTAGGAAAGCTACTCTGGATAATCTATGAGTTCCAAGTTCAATGAGAGACTCTGTCTTAAAGAATAAGGTGGAGAGCAATAGAGGAAGACCCCCACTATTGACTTCACACACATGTGCACACATGCACATTGACACCTTCAAACACACATCTACCCACACATGAACATATACACACTTGCACATCATGCATGTGCACAAATATACATATACCATGTTGAAACAGAAGGGCAAATGAAATATTCTGTTTTCCCTTAGAGAATTTGAGAGCATGGACATATGCTCAAATGACACAAAGAGAGGAATTTGATGTCATGCTGTGGAGTGGCACCTTTCAGTTCCATCCAGAGCTTGCTTGTAGCTGAGTGACTCAGGAGAGGTGAGCAGGCTTGTGAAAGGGCCATTGTTAAATCACCACATGTCAGGGTTAGAAGAAATTGCATTTGCCTTCTATTTTCATTTACCATTGCATTCAGAAATCCATTGAATTGTGCCCGTGACTGACTCTGCCTGAATACTCACGAGGGAAGTGCAGTTGGTTTAGAAGACTACTGCTATTGATTAAAACGACAGTGTCTTCTCCCAAATTCATGTTATAATTGTATCTTATTTTCAACGCGGATAAAGGGAATGGCTGTTAAGACAGGTGAGGTCAGTGAGGACCCCACATGCATACATCCTCTTAAAGACTTCATAAAAGACCCCACTACTTGAGAAATCTGAACTTGCCATGTATAGCAATTGGACAGCATCTTGGAAACACAGAGCAGTCCTCAAAAATGAGTCATTCTGGGTCATTCTGCCAGTGCCCGCCCTGAGCTTGGAATTCACTCCTTTATCAAATATCAAACTTTGGTATTTGTTCCAGAAGCACAAAGGAAAATTAATTCTAGTTGTGGATGGCTCTGTTTGCATAATTCTTTCCAAGTTTTCCTGAGTGTTTACTCTTTGTTTTTTTCATTGATAGATATTATTCATCTTCATGCTAACACATGTGCCTTTTGGTTGAGCTACGGCTGTGAATTTTGAGCCTGGAATGCATAATTCTTTTAAATTTAGATTTGGTCATAATAACCTATAGACCTCTGAGATGTGAGCAAAATTACATTATGGGGTGTTTAATCCGTTTTGTTTAAGGGGAAGCTGTAGGACTAAGTACTCCATTATTGGGACCAGGCATTAACAGCAGCAATATGTAGGGATGTTAAGATGAGGCTCTGTGTTGAAAAACAGTTATATTTTCCCATTTGAATACAACACCAAGATAACTTTCTACCTTCTGTATACCACCTTATTATCAATGTCCATCTATTTTATTAGTGCCAATGCATCTTGGGATGTCTTTGCTAGAGCAGTCTCCTCCAGATCCTAACTAAGACAACTGCGTGTGCAAATACTTGCCTCTCTTTCATTTCTGCTTTCTGTTCACCATGGTCTCTAGAATCACAGAGTTAGTCAGCTACTATTTCTTACACACAAGTCATTGCTTTGACTGTGTGTGAATAGCCACTAGGTGCTCAATGTTAAGTTCCTCTTTTTTTCTTTTGGTCTAAGGTTTTTTTTTTTTTTTTTTTTTTTTTTTTTTTTTTTTTTTTTTTTTTTTTTTTTTTTTTTTTTTTTTTTTTTTTTTTTTTTTTTTTTAACGTATCCACCTGTGAATAGAGGAGTATTGTCTTCTTTCTTCATCTTTATCCCATGTCTCCACCCCCATGCATTTTGGGTTGGGTTGGCTGCCCTGCTGTTTTCACAGTCGATACTTATGAAGAGTTATCAAATCCCTTCAATAAATGAGTTTAACAATTCTCTCACAGTGCTTCTCCCTAACTTTGTTAACTTATATCTTGTTGAAATTTTAATATTTCAGTTGAGTAACTTGGAATGATTTTTAAAACCATGAAGGTCTTAGCAAGATTATCTGTAACTTCATACAAATAACTTTATTGCTGTTTCTAAAAAACTATCATGTCCAGAAGTTGAAGGCTTGCCCCTATTGCCAAAGACACCATGGACTCTTGACAAAGGATTGGAAGAATTTGAGCTGGGACTGATCTGAAATCCTGCTTCTGGTGGACCATCTTTCATAGTACTCAAAGGTGCTTGGCAACCTGCTAAGGGAGGGAAGGAGTTAATGTCCCTACTTACCAGTGACAGCAATGAACAGGAATAGAGACCACGGCAAGATAACTCTAAAGTACGACAGTGTGACTTATAACTTGGTAGGAACCACCAGCTGTTTAGTTGAACTCAGGGCTAGCTTATCAGAAGGAAAATGATGCCTGGTACTAGAAACTCAACCAACTATCAGAAGGTAGTGAAGTCATGGATCTTAGAGGAAAATCTATTATTACCACTTTAGTATGCCAGCATTATCATGAACTTCATTCTAAAACTTATCTTTATAATTGTAGATAAATGTAGCTCTTGCCTTTGGTCAAAGAAGTCCATTATTACAGAAAACACAAAGGAGATCATTGAAGAAACTACAGCTCCCTATGATGAAGAGACCAGCAGATGGTGGGATGAACAGCACAAATGTACACAGTTAAGACACTTGCATGTAAGACATTGAGCAAAAGGGGGTGAAAAGATTGTAAGCATCAGAGAACCAGGAAGTCCTGCTGTGAATCTTGCCTTTCAGCTATGGCAAGGAAACTACACACATACAGCTTCAACAACATGGCTGAACAATTGAACACAAGACCTGAACAATTCCAATGACATTTGAGATTCCAACAAAGTTGGGGAAAATCTCATATGTCCCTAACCCTAGATAGGATATTTAACAACTATTATAAGAAGGAGACTGTTTTACTCAAAATGATCTTCACTGGCTATCTAATGCCTAGTACTCAGCCTTAAAAATGTATACAAGCAATCAACACTGAATGGACTTAGCAGATTGTATTTAAATGTATAAGTAACAATGGTGGATAAAGACGAGGATTTGGGGAGTTTGGGAGGGAGTTGGGGATGGACATGCAAGGGGAAGTAGGGAGCAGATGAAGGCCAATGTGATGCACTTATATTTTAAATGAATAAAGAAGAATGAAAAGGAAATGGGCAGACTAGATGTACTTTGTGTTCCATCTGTCACTTGGCCTAACACTTGCTCACTGCCAGCTATAATTTTAAAAAATCCTGTAAATTAAAATAGTCTTACTATGGCTCCAATATTCTTTAGAGCAAGCCCAGTTTTTGAGGAGAGGACTTTCATGGGTATACACGTTAAAAAGAAAATAACACAGTCTAATCCATGCTTGGGTCATGTGACACACAATCCTAATTAGAACTTGAACTCGTTTGCACTAAGATTAGATGTGCCTTACTATCTATGAAATGGAGGTTCATGCAACTCCATAAGAGACTCTAAGTCTGCAAAGGATAAGACCTATTGACAGTTATCACATGTGTATATACTTTGCTGTGTCTATTTTTGTTCTGCTCTTAAAGGCACTGGAAGGGAAGAGAAAAATTGATATAGTGCAGAAAACCAAGTGATCTATTCAAACTACCTATCCGGCTTTACAGAAGCATGCTTGACTCTGCTCATTTTGTCAAGAACTCAAAGTGTTTCTACTTGAAGTCTCTTGCAACAGATTGTTAAGTCACCTGAAATGGATCTCACAAAGAATGCCTGGTTCCTTCTATTAGTTTAAGATTTTGCTCCATCTGGAAAGACTGTTGTCATTCTCAGGATGACAGTTGATTATCTGAAGGACACAGTGCTGTTTGCACAGTGCTTCCTGCTTTGAAGAGCTGCCCAGAAGGGCCAGACACTCCAAGTCTACTAAGTGCTGGTCAGCCTGGTCCAGGGCAATTGTGGGAAGCAGGTGTAGCTTGTGTCAACGAACCCCTTTCCACATTAGAATGATTATTACAATTTCTATAAATGTAATAGCATTCCCTTTATTCAAAGTTGAAAATGTTCCTGCCAAGTGGTGAAAACTTCACACTAGAAAAGTACAGACTATGTGCACGTAGAGAGTGTCCTTTCAGATATTCAAATCTTGAGGATTTATAAACATTGCATTAGCTTGCTCCAAAATGCAAGTTGTTAGTACATAATAACAACAGGAATTATCTGTAAGTTCAGGAAAGTTTGCTAATAATATTCTTCATCCTCCTCAAGTTATAGAGTCCCCAGGTGCTTAAGTGACTCAAATTCACATAAAAAACAAGGCCCTTTGAATGGGAGGACTTTGATGGTATCCCTCAAACTATAACACATTCATGTCCTTAGAATCACATGCGTGCTCATTTGACTGATGCTACATGTGCTAGAGGACCTTAGATATACTTTGTTTCTAGCATTTCAACAGTTAATCTGCTGAGCTGTATTTTGTTTGTGTGTAAATCTATAGGATGCATGATGCATATCTCATTGTGTTAGTCCATGTAGGAAATAGGATTTCAGAGAAATAAATTAGCTATGGGTATTTGTGTTTATTGCAGTAGAATTTGCTCCATGAGCTCAGAGTATGTAGAAGTAACTAAAAGGAACTACAGTTTAGACATTATGTGCCTTAAAGATGTCAATTAAAGTATAACTGTTAGATTTGCATAATATCCTATTTGTTTAACGGAACTAGCTAACCTGATAGGCATAACGTTTTATTATCAGAACAATCAGTCTCTAAAATAAGCGGGTATTTGTGAAGAAAATACAAGACAAAATATCAGGATGCAAAGTAGTCTTCATCCTTCTTATAACTGATCAGGAAAAGATCGTGTTGGGGAAGTTTTTGGTCCTTTATTTTATTTATTTATTTATTTATTTTTTGACACTCTGCTCTCCTTTCTAGAGGTGGTACTAAGTATAAGTACAACAACATACAAAGGCAAAAGGTTTATGACATTCTGTGATTTGATTTAACCTGCAAGCCTTCATGTAATTAGTATTTATAACCAAAAATTTATATTCTCTGTATATACATAGAAAAAATCCCTTTACACAGCAGAAAGAAATAAGTTTCAGAAGGAAAATTAGACACAAGTAGCTCACTTACTTTACCCTTGCACTTTCATTTTCTTGTGAAAATTTCAAAATATTTGAAATGCACTCAGAAATATCAAATAAAGTTCAAATTATTTAAACGTAAATTGCATATTATGCCAGATCAAATTTCAAGTTATCTCTTCAATCAGCATTTATAATATACCTACATTTTGATAAATATTTCAAGAAATAGAATAATGACGTTTTGCAAGTAAATTAGTAACATACACATGAACCCAACAGACATTTCAGATAGAGTCACATGAGTCAAAATGATCACCTTCTAAACTGTCTACCTATTTATGAAACAGAAGGGAGTTGGCATTTTTCTCACAGTACCCTTAGTGATTAAAATGACTCTGTGCTAAACTATATTTCTGATTAAATTCATAGTTTAAACAGGTGAATTTGCTTTCCGATAAAAGTGAA
>CM052701.1:104285663-104293283 GCA_028551405.1 Uromys caudimaculatus
ACCCAAGTTCTGGGTGGATTAAAGGCATGCCTGGCAGGAATTCATTTTTATAATAAAGTTTTTAATTTTTAGGACTCTATTGAGGAAAACAAACATATATGTTTATTTCTGATATGTGTGTGTGTATCTGTGTCTGTGTGTGTCTGTGTATGTATGTATGTATGTATTACTAGATTGCGTTACAGAATGAAGTCTGGATCCAGATAGTGCAACAACGGCTGCCTTTCTACTAGAGAAGCTGAGAGTCACTCACTGCAGGTTGGATGCCTCAGGAAACCCAGTCTGGTGTAGGGTTTACTGGAGAGCCACTGTTCTTCAGTCCATGTTGTGAAGCCAAAGAATCTGGGTTCTGATATCAATGATGGATGGCAGGCTGAGTGGCAGTAGCAACCTGTGCAACAGCAGCAGGTAGATGTGTTCCCTCCCACGATACAATGTCAGGCAGGAGAAAGGCCGAAGCTTTTCCTTAGCTCTCCTTGCAGCTGGACTGTTGCTGTTACAAGTCGTACACACTTGTGGTGTGCCCAGAGGCATGGATGATTCTACATCCTCTTAAATACCAATGAATGTTAGCTCTCACATGTCCATACCTTGTCCACTTGACACCCAAACACATCTCCTTTTATCCTGTTTAATCTAAATGGAGACCATAGGAAAGTCAGGGTTTTGCCTAACATATCCATTATAATAAAAAAACCACCACTCTTCTGCAAAATATGTAGTAGCTAAGTACCTTGTAGAACACTTAGTCTTTTAGTGTCCTATAACTTAAATATGACAGAACCAATTTCAGCTCTTATCTAGTGAAAATTATTTCAATAGCTATTGGATTATTTGTAAATTAACAGAGAATGGAAATACAAATATCTGCTTAATATATGCATACATGTGCACAGTTTTTTTTTTTCTGGCATAAAATCCTTTTTAATTGGTCCCCGTGGTTAACTTCACTCATCATAGACTTGGTTGGTCCCCTGTGCTTAGTTTTGCTGATGCTAAGCTTTGGCTCCTGCATTTTTAAAAATTCTTTAATCAGTTTTTTATGCAGTCCAGTCTTTATCCTGCTCTCGGTCTGCATCCCATTCCTCTTCCCCGCGTCTCCAAGAGGATGTCCCCACCCTCCACCCCACAAGACCTCCACACTCCCTGGGGCCCAAGTCTCTTGAGTGCTAGGTGCATCTTCTCTCACTGAGTTAAGGCCCGTGTACATGTTGGGAGCCTCGTTTCAGTGGTGTCTGCTGCCTGGCTGGTGGCTCAGGGTCAGCAGTCTTGGGGATCCAGGTTAGTTGAGATTGCTGGTCGCCCTCCTCCTGAATATCTTCCAGCTTTTCCCTAATTCAACCACAGGGGTGAGCAGCTTCTGTCCATTGGTTGGGTGTAAATATCTGCATCTGACTCTTTCAGCTGCTTGTCGGGGCACTCAGACGCGGTCATGCTAGGCTCCTGTTTGTAAGCACATCATAGCTTCAGTGATAGTTTCAGGCCTTGGAGCCTCCCCTTGAGCTGGATCCCAATTTGGGCCTGACACTGAACCTCCTTTCCCTCAGTCTCTTCTTCATTTTTGTCCCTGCAGTTCTTTCAGACAGGAACAATTCTGGGTCAGAGCTTTTTTTTTTTTTTTTTTGGTTTTTCGAGATAGCGTTTCTCTGTGTAGCCCTGGCTGTTCTGGAACTCACTCTGTAGACCAGGCTGGCCTCGAACTCAGAAATCCACCTGTCTCTGCCTCCCGAGTGCCTGGATTAAAGGTGTGTGCCACCACTGCCCGGCTGGGTCAGAGTTTTTGACTGTGGGATGGCAACCCCATTCCTCCACTTGATGCCCTGTCTTTCTACTGGGGGTGTGCTCTGCAAGTTCCCTCTCCCCACTGTAGGGCATTTCATTTAAGGTCCTCTCCCTTTGAGTCCTGAGAGTCTTTCACCTCCCAGGTCTCTGGTTTATTCTAAAGGGTCCTCCTACCTCCTGCATTCTGAGGTTGCCTCTTTCTATTCTTTCTGTTGGCCCTCAGGGCTTCAGTCCTGTCCTCACAATACCTGATCATGTTCTGGTCTTCTCCCCATCTCCTTTCCCACCCAGGTCCCTCCCCTCTTCCCCCCACCCCGTGATTGTTTTCTTCTTCCTCTCAAGTGGGATTGAGGTGTCCTCACTTGGGGCCTTCAGCTTGTTGACTTTCTTGAGTTCTGTGGTTTGTTTGAGTCTGAGTTACCTCACTTTAGTTATGAGGTGCCCCAAATCAAAGCCTGGGCTTCTTGCATGATAGGCAAGCACTCTGTCAACTGAACTATAAACCTATTCATTAAGTCAGGATTTTATAATTTCTGACTGGAGCTAATTTTACCTCTCAGTACGCCCCATGCCAATTTATTTTCACAGACAGGATTAAATGTCCACTGTGGAAACCTTGTTTCTTTCTCTATTAAGAAATGTTCTCTGGAAGAATAAAACCAACATAATTTTTTTTAAAAGTGGATTTATGAAATTGGCTTTCAAAGTAGAGGCTGGATAGTCCACCAATGCTTACCTGTGTACTGGAGAAGCAGAGTAACAAGTAGTTGTTCAGTCCATGAACTTGGAAGCCTCGGTAGCCCCAATCCAGTGCAGAATTCCTGAACAATGTCTTCAGGGTTGCTAGCGTTGAGTACATGTGAGAAACATGAAGAGATTTCAGTTTTGTGCCAGTGGAGTGTGTGTTAGAAGCTATTCACACGGACTCAGGAAGAAGAGAACGTAAGCAGGTACATAGAGCGTTTGCCTTGGACCCCAGCTTAACTGGGCCATATATTGAAAAGTGTCTATTTGAGGGTTGATCTTTCCAAACTGCAATTAATTCCATCTTAAATACCCTCGTAGGCATGCCAAGATCTATATCTTCTAGAAAGCCTCTAATCTTTACAATCTAGACCAGATGCCAAACTTCCCCTGTTAAGAATCTCCCAGACCTTCCCTGCATTGGTTCAGAAGTGCAGTGTGCTGCTTCTGAGGACTGGCTTTTCATGGACTCTCCGGACCATCTCCTGCATCAAGGATGCAATTCTTACCTTCTGTACCTCAGAAAAGTATTCCCATTTACTGAAGAAAATCATTCTCTTAATCTCTCCAATGACTTTGTGTGAATACATTACCTCTCTGAACACTCTCCTTTGTCCTTGTCTACCTGGGACAGTATTGTTCTTTTTTCATGGCTCAAGTCATCTGTGATCTTCTTCAGCAACTTTCCTCTCCCTCTATCGGTTCTTTCTTTCTTTCTTTCTTTTTTTCTTTCTTTCTTTCTTTCTTTCTTTCTTTCTTTCTTTCTTTCTTTCTTTCTCTCTCTCTCTCTCTCTCTCTCTCTCTCTCTCTCTCTCTCTCTCTTTCTTTCTTTCTTTCTTTCTTTCTTTTTGGCTTTTCAAGACAGGGTTTCTCTGTATAGCCCTGGCTGTCCTGGAACTCACTCTGTAGACCAGGCTGGCCTCGATCAGAAATCCACCTGCCTCTGCCTCCCAAGTGCTGGGATTAAAGGTATGCGCCACCACTGCCTGGCTCTCTATCAAGTTTTAAGCTAGCATGAAGTATATGACAACAGGATATACCTGGACTGTTCGGCTTCATGTCAGTGGTACCTGCCTTAAGTTTTAAATTTATCATCTATCTATCTATCTATCTATCTATCTATCTATCTATCTATCTATCTATCATATATATATGTGATATACTGAATTGCTATATGAATTCTAAGTATACATTTTCATCATATAATATCTAACCCCTGTGAATTTCAACCCAATTTCAAGTTAATTTTGCTTCTCTGAAGTTTCATCATACCAAAAAATCCTTATTTGAACTTTGACCATGAAATATCCTAGGGAAAAATCACTTTGAAAAGTGACATTTTATTTTAGTTCTGGGATTTTTGTTTCATTTATGTTTTCATAATAGAATTTTGACTTATTTCAAGAATTTTTGTGGATTTGTTAGATAACCTCTGTGTATAATGGATATTTAGTGTTTCTAAATGTGGCACCTTCACAGCACCTTGATTTCTCAGCCATTCTAACCTGATATTGAATATTTTTATTTAGAAATAGATGCTATGTATTCTTTTGAGAATAATTAGCCTGGACTGTATCTTATATTTATCTAATTTTTGTGTATTTTTGAGAAAAGACATCATATTTTAGTTATTTTCTGGTATAATTTTTATTATTTAATAAATATTGTAAAAGTATAACAGTTTTAACAAAATTTAGATCTTTTCAATCTATTTTGGCTCAGGGGACAATCTCCCTTAGGGAAAACTGATCATTCAGTACCCCAGATCCTTTAATTACAGAGATACTAAAATCTCCTTTTCATTCATTAGTTTAGAATTTTCTTCCCATAATATACCAAATCAGACATATAAAGAAGATATTATACTATCTGGTGAAGCAGAAGAACATAACCATGACCTTAAAAAAGGCAATCCTAGATTGACAAATCTCTCCATTTAAAACAACCTGCAAAGAATGGCGATGTAACTCAGGGATAGAGCACTGTGCCGGGAATGCTTTAGGTTCAGTCTTCAGCCCTCATAAATCCAACCAACCAACAGACACCACTCCCACTGGAAAAACCAAAACTAAACCTAAAAGTAAAACACTAGAAAAGTATCCTTCAGTCCAGTGTTCCAGAATGGAAATTTTCAATTTTCATAAAGTAGAAATATTTTCTATTTTCAGAGGTAGGTCCTAGTAACAGATGAAATAATCCGGTCCCTTTCATTGTTATCTCATTAGGACCCTTCATCAGTTTCATTTATCTCCTTTATATCACTCAAATATTAAAATATTTGTGCAGACATAACTAATAAAATATTATCATGTCCATATTTTAACCTATCTATTCTCTATTAAAAAGTCATTGGTCTCTATCTTCTACCTACAGTGACTTTTGTGCTTTGATTTTGATGTTCTGCATCTTAAGATATGAATACCATTTAAAGCCTCTGCGCCACGCAGTTACAATAATAGAAGTATCCGTGTCATGATGAAACAATTGTTTCTTCAAAATGTGTCACAACAAATACCTTAGGAGAAGGAGTGGTGCCAACACTGATGTTGTGGAAATGGTGATAACATTTATTATTTATGCTATAATGGGAACAAAAATGTCCACGTTTACAATTCTGTATAATTTTGGTAAAGTAGACATAGCTCTGTAAATCAGGACACAAAGCATGATCAATTGATCAGGCAGGATAAGTGGTCCTTTTCATGTCAACATAAATAAAATGTGCTGAGTGCGTGGTGTCACTTTCTCTCCAAGTGGATATTCCCTTTGAGCATAGTTGTCGATTTGGAAGTAGCAAGATAAAATACAATACTGGTACTAGGGATAAGATGGGTCAAAATAACTGGGAATATAAGACTTGGAACTGAGTTTGGTCATTCAGACTCAGGGAGGAAAGACTTTTTAGAAGACAGGCTGTGGGTTAGCAGACATTATTTGCAGATTAGATAGTCAATGAATATAGTTGGCTTGTTCTCCAAGAGGATTTCCCTTGTTTTTACTTCCTCCCTACTTACCTCTCATTTTGCCCCTTCTCTCCTTTCTTCCCCATCCTCTTCCCATTTCCCCTTTCCTCCTCTTCTTCCTATCGCCCTACTTTCTTACCCCTTTCTCCTCCTCATTCATGTTGTATTTGTTTTTGTGTATTCTTTAAATAGAAAATAATCACAGTAATTCAGTACTAGAGTAGGTAGATCTCCTCGCAGGAGATTGTTCAAGTTATTCTAAGCTGTAGTGATAAAATAGAATGCCTGTAAAAGAAAGCAGATTACGTTATTTATGGCAATACTCATTTATAAGATACACAGAGTCTATGAATCTTTCCCATATCTAAATAGAGAAAAGGGCTGTTAATGTATACGTCTCCCATTAACACATTTTGTTGCAAGCACAAGAAGAGTAGAAACAATGAGAAAATTCTTTCACACTATATTTTTATGTGAGAAAACACATTTTACTACTGGTTAATAAGATTAAATATCTCTCTCAAGTTGTACATTTAAAATAATTTTCTGTTACTTAAAATAAATATGCCCTATTGATTCATGAGAACATAGATAGTTCAATTGTGAATTTCTAAGTTTCAAATTTCAAAAGTTTGAACATTGAAAGTAGGCTTGAGGGTTACAGCTAAAACATCCTCACTCCTGACCAGCAGACCTAGGTTGTGTGCTACAAGAAGTACGAGAGGACAGTGCACGGTTAAGACAAAGCCAACAAATGAAAATAAGAGTGCACCAGCCACACTTTCTATTAATCATTGTCCTATGTCAAACACTACTCTACAAACGTTAATTTACATAATAACTTGGCTTTTTCTGGCATTACTGCTTAACTTGCATTAGAACTGATGCCTCGGTATTGTGACTTGCTCATTACCATGCATTCTTTATAATTATGAATGAATGTTTTAAAAAGGTAGAATGAAAATGAGATAAAAAGTCAGTTCAATGACTCTGATTCTCCTTAGAATTAAGGAAACTTTCTTTGTACCATTTCCTTCCTTTCCCATGTCATTAAAGCCTTGCTTCATCCAGAGCGAAGTATGAGTAGTCTTCGATCCCTTCAGGGTCTTGTACAAAGTCAAGCTTGTTCTTATTTCCAAAACACAGGTTTTCTGCATCCTATCTAGAATATTTTGATTAGCTTTGTTGTTATTGTTGTTGTTGTTTTGTTTTGTTGTTGTTTCAGTCAGCAGAGCTCATCTTTATTCTTTCAGGATCTCGGATAAGCTCTGAGCCTTTAAGAGTTATTCTTACACCCTCTACTCACCTTCATATTGTCAAAACACTATATTTTTGGGTTTTTCTAAAATGTTTTCTTTATGTTTATACCAATTCATAGGCAAAGAGACATGAATGTATACACTTAAGGTATATATGTACATATATGTTCCTATATCTCTATGTGCTTGTGTCACAATATATTTCCTTATATCTTCATATGCATGTATGTATTGATTTAAGGTCCAATCACATGAATACTAAAGAAAATGAAGTCTTAATAGGGGACTCATCCATAAACACACTGTTCCACTCCATCCTTACATTTCAAGCTGGATATGATCTAACTGACAAATAGCATTGCCCACTCTGTCCACATCATTTTTTTCATTTTCCTCAGCTGTTCACCAATATATGTTATCTTGTTAATTCTTTCACCATAGACTACCATGACCAATCTTTGCACATTATACATGTATGTATGTTTGTGTGCCTACATTTTTTCACTGATGATTTTTTGAGATTTAACCACTACTTTCTATGTTGTAATAATTCGATCAATTTTATTGCTGTATAATTTTTCCATTATAAGCTTATAAAAATTATAATTAATAATAATTATTATTTGGCCTATTCTTTTTTTTTCTTTTTTTTGTTTATTTATTTATTTATTTATTTATTTTTTATTTTTGATACTTTATTTACATTTCCGATGATTCCCCTTTTCTTTGGAAACCCCGTGTCCCCTCCCCCTCCCCGCCTCTGTGAGGGAATTCCTCCTCCCACCTACCCGCCCACCCATTCCCATATTCCCACCTTGACATTCCCTTTTACTGGGGCCACTAGCACCCTCAGGCCCAAAGTCCTCTCCTTT
>CM052701.1:104300354-104340694 GCA_028551405.1 Uromys caudimaculatus
TGGGCTAATATTCACTTATCAGTGAGTACATACCATGTTCATTCTTTCGTGACTGAGTTACCTCGCTCAGGATGGTATTTTCAAGTTCCATCCATTTGCCTGCAAATTTCATTAAGTCATTGTTTTTAATATCTGAGTAGTACTCTATTGTGTAAATGTACCACATTTTCTGTATAATTTCAGTGTATCTGGTTTTATGTGGAGGTCCTTGATCCACTTGGACTTGAGCTTTGTACAAGGAGATAAGAATGGTAGAGTTGCATTCTTCTACATGCTGACCTCCAGTTGAACCAGCACCATTTGTTGAAAACACTGTCTTTTTTCCATTGGATGGTTTTAGCTCCTTTGTCAAAGATCAAGTTGACCATAGGTGTATGGGTTCATTTCTGGGTCTTCAATTCTATTCCATTGATCTTCCTGCCTCTCTCTGTACCAATATCATACAGTTTTTATCACTATAGCTTTGTAATACAGCTTGATGTAAGGGATGGTGATTCCCCCAGAAGTTCTTCATTATTGAGAATTGTGCTCTTAACCACCACTGAGCCATCTCTCCAGCCCTCCTTTCCTTTTGTATGGTTCCTCTTCTTTTTAAAACACTTCCACCTTCTTGACTTCATCATCTTCATCTTGCGTTCCTTCTCCTGTCTCTTACTTTTACTCTCTCTTCTATCTTCCACTCTTACAAAAATAACAAAAACTTCCTTTTTTTGTTAAATCACAAGTTATCTTCTATACCTGTTGAAGTACTTGGCTGAGTGTTGAAAAGGAAGGTATGTGTGTTCTGTCTTTCTATGCCTGTGAGTTCACCCTGCAAGTTTTTCTACTCATTTGTCTTCAGTATTGATTATTGAAAAATTACATGTTTGCATTGAATACAATTTCAGATCTCCTCATTAAAGGTCCCCATTCCATGCATGTCTTTGTAACAGTAATAATTACTGCTTATAATTAAAAAGCTGCAGAACAGTGTCTATCAACTCTAACTTTAACCAAGAAAACTGACAAAACAACTTCTTCCACTGGACCAGTCATTTCAAGTAAACTTTCTCCATAAGTCTTCATCAGAGCATGTCCAGATCTACTCTCAGAAAAGCAAGAGGACACAGTTCCCTGGTGTGTGGTTATTCAGAGTCCAGGACTATGAAGGGATGGGAAGGAGTCATCCCATCTGGCATCTACTCGCAAAAACTGGAAAAGACATCACTGGTAAATTGCATAAAACCAGCTATTTGAAAACAACTTCATGCTTAAATAAGGCTTTTAACACTATCTTTATAAATATGTGATACTCAATATCTCAATCTTTACAGATATGTACAATTTAAGTTTTGTCAGTTTAGAAATTACCATTTCTTCCAAAGAGCATTTATTGATGGGCAGCTTATACACATAAAATGATATTGTATTTTATAAAATAATTTAAGATTTTTAGGACATTAACCCAGTTTTAAAAACTGATTTTAGAATGTTTCTCAAGTCACTAAACTCTTCATGCCTTCAATAATGATATGTCAATGCCTTGTTAATTTATTTCTCCACACCCTATTGGTTCTGCAATTCCAGAGAAACCAAACATACAACAGCTTCTGCTTAACTTTTGAATTTTTAGCTCTTTCATTGCATTTACCCTCATTCGCCCTTCCTTCTACCATATACATTTTCCATAATCAACTGAAAATTACTTGGAAAATTACTCATTTCTTAATAATTCATTACATATATTCAAATAATAAGGTCATTCTTTTGTAGAACCATGATATAATGGCCCAAGCCAGGAAATATAATATTGATATAATTATTATATAATATCAACTAGAATCTAATAAATTAAATATTTTATGATGCATTTATGTTTGTATTTTGCTGTGGAATATTGATCATTGAGAAGATAATAGATGAGATAATATTATCAGCATATGCCTAGACATAGGTAGGTGAAGACACCACTGGGAAGATAAACCATGATGCTGACCTTGGCTGTGAGGACAGTTAGGATAATGAAGCACTGATGAAACTTGACTGATGTATTTGGTGATGGAAATTTAGCTGCTTCTTTTCTGCTGCCGATTCCTACAAAGAGAATTGAGAAGCAGAAATTGGAGGAGGAAATATTAGAGGATTGATTGAGGAGAGTGAAGCATTAAGTAGACATTTATTAATTAAGTAGGATGATGGGTAGATTAGGAAAATGTATATGTATTCTCATTGGGAGTTGCAGTAGGGGGTACTTGAGGTTCATGTTTTGTTTTGCTTTTTAATTCTATTTGTTTTACATCCTGACTGTAGTTTTCCCTCCCTCCTCTCCTCCCAGTCCTTAATGCACCTCCTCTTCTTCCCATCTTCTTCTCCTCCTTTCTCTTCAGAAAAGGTCTTGGTAATTATTAACCAGCCATGGCATATCAAGTTGCAGTAAGACTAGATACCTCCTATTCTTTTTAAAAGACATTTTCTTTATTTACAGTCATTGCCCCCCTTGGTTCCCCCTCTCACACTTCCTCATTCCATTCCTCCTCCTCCTTGCCTCTGAGAGGGCGTGCACACCCCCCCCCCCCACATACCAGACCTCAGCCTACTCTGGGGCCTCAAGTCTTTCCAGGATTAAGTTAATCTTCTCCCACTGAGGCTAGATCAGGCAGACCTCTGCTATATATGTGCCAAGGTCCTAGGACTGGCCTGCGTATGCTCCTGGTTGGTGGCTCAGTCTCTAGGAGCTCCCTGGGGTCAGGGTTAGTTGAGACTGCTGGTCTTCCTATGGGGTCACCCTCCCCTTCAGCTTCTTTGATCCTTCCTTTCGATCTTAGGGGTCCCCAGCTTCAGTCCAATGGTTGGGTGTAAGTATCTGCATCTGTCTCAGTCAACTGCTGGTAGGGCATCTCAGAGGACAGTCATGCCAGGCTCCTGTCTGTAAGCACATCATAGCATCAAGGGTAATAGTGTCAGGCCTTGGTGCCCCACATGAGATGGATCCCAAGTTGGGCTGTTCATTGGTCCACCTGTCCTTCAGTCTTCATTTCTGTCCCTGCAGTTCTTTTAGACAGGAACAATTCTGAGTCAGAAATTTTGACTGTGGGTTAGTAACCCTGTCCCTCCACATGAGGTCCTATACTCACTGATAAGTGAATATTAGTGGAAAAAGTATAGAAAGCCTAGGGTCCAACCTACAGACCGTAAGAAGTATAATGGGCAGAAAGGCCCAAGTGAGGATGTTTCAATTCACTTAGAAGGGGGAGCAAAATAATCGTGGGAGGCAGAGAGAGTGAGGGTCCTGGGTAGGAGAGTGGAGGGGGAGGGGAAAAGGGAAACAGGATCAGATATGGGGTTGGGGACAGGAGAGAAGCCCAGAGGGACAGGAGAGCCAATGGGAATAAGCAGCCTGGGGGTGGGGTAGGAGGACACACAAGAAAGTACCAGAGACCCAGGAGTTGAGAGACTCTCAAAACTCATTGGGGGTGACCTTAACCAAAATGCCCAACATTGGGGAGAGGGAACTTGAAGGTCCCTCCTGTTTTTTTAAGCCTAGACAAGGCAACTCAGTACAACAAAAGGGTTCCAAAACAGGCAAAAAGTCAGAGACACATCCTGTTTTTACTGTTGGAATTTCACAGGAAGATCAAATGAAACAACTGTAATATATGTGCAGAGGGACTAGGTCAGACCCACACGTGCTCTCTTGTTGCAGTTCAGTCTCTGTGATCTCTGTTGGTTGGTTGGTTCTGTGGGTTTTCTTGCAGTGTCCTTGACCCTGCTCCACCAGTTGCCAGATAAAGACTCTCTGATGACAACTGGCCTAGACATCTATCTATGAGTATAGCAGAATATCATCAGGAATCATTTCATTAGCTTTTTTTGTCATTTGTGTTTGGTTCTATTATGGGTATCTGAGTTATCCAGTGTCTAGCTTCTGGTCCTCTGGGCAGTGTCAGTGGTAGCTCCCTCTCAAGGCATCTCAAGATGGATCAGTCATTGGTTGATCCTACAATTTACCTTTGGCTTAGCATATCTTGTAGGCAGGATACATTGTAGTTTGAGGGGTATGGCTGGGTTAGTGTCCTAATCCCTCCATTGGATGATTTCCCTGGTTATCCAATATTGCAGGAGTCTTAGCTAGGGTCACTCTAAGAGATTCCTGGGAGTTTCTATTATCCTAATTTTCCAATTTGTTCCAGAGATTCCTGATTCCAGTTGCCTCGCTCAGTACTCTGTTCCTCCGTCATCCCATAACTCATCCCTCCTGTTCTCATCCCCATCTCCATCCGAAACCCAATCTAACCTCTGCTCCCCGTCTACCTGAGACGTCTATTCTGTTTTCCTTCTCAGTAAGATTCACTGCACAGACCAGGCTGGCACCAAGTCCTTCTTTAAGTCAGTGCATTGTAGCATGGCTTTATTTTATGGCTAATATCCACTTAGAGTAAGTTTGTTTTTCTGGGTCTGGATTACCTCACTCAGGATGATCTTTTCTATTTACATCTATTTGCTGGAAAATTTCATGATGCCATTGTTTTTAAATAGCTAAGTGATACTCCAGTGTGTAAAAGTACCACATTTTCTTTATCCATTCTTTGGTTGAGGGACATGTACATGGTTCTTAGTTTCTGGCTATTGTGAATAAAGTTGCTATAAACATAGTCAAGCAGCTGTCCTTGTGGTATGGTGGAGTGTCCTTTGGATATATTTCCAGGAGTGGTATAGCTGGGTCTTTAGACAGATTGGTTCCCAATTTTCCAAGAAATCACCACATTGTTTTCCAACATGGCTGTACAAGTTTCACTCCCACCAACAATTTGGAAGTGTTCCCCTCACTCCACATCAGCAAGGGGAACAGCGTGAGCTGTTAGTTGTTTTAAAATATACATTGCATGCATGCCGTTGGGTAACACCATTCTCGGGGAGATGTGAGCAAAATCTATTCATCTCAGATGGGGAAACATGACATACCAAAGTAAGATACCACCTAAGTCCAACTGGGTGAACCAGTAGTTTTATTGGGTTTCCTTACAAGAATATATATGGAGAGTCATTTACAGAAACACGAAGGACTCAAAGATATCAGCATCACTAAAACATGTTCTAGCACAGGTGTCAGATCACCAAATATGGAGACCTAGCATATACTAAACAAGTTGCAGGAGGCACAGCAGACTGGAGACAATCTCTTTCAGGCAACTCAGGCAGTCTGAGCCTCTTCCAGATTGTGCTGCCGATCTCTTATGGTCTTCTCATTATCTTTGCAGCTGCTCAGCTTGTCGGAGAGTCTCTTCCATCAGTCCCTGCTGTTTATATATGCTTGGAGATGGAGAGGACTATTGATTCTATCTAGTTTCAGGGAATTCTTAAAGCTTTAAAGCTGTTTCCCGGGCTTAAGGAGCTTCCCTGTAGGATCTGATGTTTTATCTCCTTTAATGACTGTCTGACTTATGAGCTTCCTTGAAGGATGGAAGACATTGTCTTACAGAGAGAGAGAGAAAACATTTCTACAGCATCTGCTTATTTTACTTTAGCCACATTTGACGGTTGGCATGATATTTCATAGGAAGAAAATATTTGTGTTTAACCAGGGATGATACCTGAGGTGGTTGTATAATGAAATCACTTACCTAGTCTCATGTGTAGAAAACAGGAACAGGTTAGAGATGAGAGAATGTTCTTGACAGAACTCCCATGCTAGGAGATCTGTGAGAAGGACCCTGTTATGCACATGAGTGCTGCACCTGAATAGTGTGAACTTCATTGCTGCATTCCATCTGGATCTAACAACGCTCCAGAGCTGGAAGTGAAATACCTTAAAGACAATCTCCATATTCTAATTCACACCATGGTACAATAAGAGCTTAGCAGATATCATAAGTAAGATGTCACAAATTTTGGTGCTGGATGAAGGCCCAGGGCTTTAGGATTTAAGAAGTTGGAGAAGATGGAGATGTAAGTAAATATGTTAACCCTTTGATGATACAATTTATTTTGCATAGAGTTGTTTATTTTCAAAACGATCCCAAAATTCTAATATATTTGCAGTGCTGAAGACTATTGTTAAAAATACTTTGCTTATAATCAGTTACTGAAATAATCTTTATAAATGCCGTTGAGCCCTGGATTAAGTATGTAATTGGTGGCAAGTGTGTAATATTACATGTTGGAGAGTGATGAAGGGACCCATATTTTTATGTAATTCATTTGCCCAATGCCCTCTCTGTAGATTTAAATTAACATAGATAGTTGTTCCCTAACAACTAAAGGGTTCCAAGTTCCTCTGTTAAAATATCAAAGGAAATGTAATTCCACCTAGACTTGGGCTATATGTGTCATTCAATACCGCATTATTTATTCTACCACAGAAGTTTCATTGAATGTGGTACTACATACCTGTGAGGCCAGCACTATAATGACCAGAGCAAAACTGTTTCAAGTTCAAATTAGGTCTGAGATTTGTAGCAAATTTTTTATAAATCAACCAACCAACCAAAGGTACCCAAAGCAAAACAGGTATGCTACATGAATTTTAAGTCCATATTTTTGATGTATAAATTTGTATTAGTGCATGACTTTACTGCCTTTTGGAGATTCATAGAAATCAAATAAGTGTCTAAGTTATTATTGGTTCTTAAAACCTAATGCTCTTTTATAACAGATACATTTCTGTGCTTTCCATTGTTGAAACCAATTGGAATGTGCACGTATGGCTTGAAGTTACTTTATGAATCTAGGTATTCTGAATTCAGTCTCTCATATTTTACCACTCCTCAACTACAGCCGTCTCTGACATCAAGTCTTTTTCTAAGTTGCCAGTGTTGTGGTTTGATGGTAAACAACTTTTGGGGGGCCTTTCAACATTCAATTGTATCATGATGTTTATTAATTTTGATAAAATAACAATTACCTTCCAATCAAGACAGACCTGTTTTCAGCTCCCTCTGACTATCCAAACAAGTAAACCCAAGTGAAAGCAAAACTGTCTGCCATAAGATACAATTTCAGTTTGCAATTATCTGCACAACTTAGTGGAAATTTCGCTCCATTCTGTGGCACCGGCTTCACCAATTATCATGAGCCCGAGCATCATCAGTCAGAAGCAAACAGATGGAAGATGTTTCACTCATTGCTCACAGCTTTCCATTTATTATTACACGAAGCCCAGAATGCAAGAGCTCTAAATGTAGCACATCGTGAAAATATTATCCTCTGTAAATACAATGATTTGGATTTGTTCGTATTCAGGGGACGTGCAGGAAATGCTTGAGAATATTATACTCTGATTTCTTTCAGTCTGCAAGAGCTGGACCCCTCCCCCACTTATGGATTGATACAAGGAGTAAAATCACTGCCAAATCTTCAGGAAATGAAAGGCTGGATCACTAATCACCGCATGCACACTTCACTTTAATATTTCATTCAGCTTTGATAGAAGATTATAATGGAACATATATGAAAGGGCACCACTACAATTGTACTCAGTGGGCCATGTGTAATATTTGAAAGTACATCATCTCTGTGGGTACTTTGCAAGTTGCAGTTGTTAGATGAAGAATAAATGTTAAACTAGATTCTTTTGGCCATCCAATCAAATGCATTTATTATGTGCCCTCTGTGTGCAAAGAACTGTATTAAGCACATAGTTTGGTCCCTGCCATTATTCTTAAACTATGCTCCTGGTGTGTGTTAAGCAGAGCCGAATGGATCTTTCTAATAAAATAAAATAAAATACAAGCATTTCCACCAGTTTCTAGAAAAATAGTTTAGTGTGCAGAATTGTAGTCAGTTTTTTTTTTTTTTTTTAGATGTTTGATGCCTGTTCCTGGTGGTTAATATTTGTAGTTCATAAAAAGAAGCTATTAAATTATTTAAGCAGAGAGATCAAATTTATAATTTATTTGGATTTACTACATTTTAATTTTATGTTGTATTATCATCAAGAAAATGCAAACACTAATATAACTTAAATTAAGATGCCTTGGAAATGAGTCTATAATTCCTTCAAGCTGCTAAAAATCAGTGCTTTAGACAGTTGCCTAAGATACAAATATCTACAATATAATCTTATGTATTGCAAAAGAATTAATGCATCGTTATAAGCAATTAAAGCTTGGGAATCCCCAGGAAGATTGACTTATTTCTTTTTACTTATATTCTTCATTTTCTATAGGTCGCAGTTAAATTGTGTCTATTATTTTAAATACCAATCATTTTTTTTTACAACTGCTTCAGATCATTTGTACACACAGTCTACACACAACATGCTTTGAGATTGTCATACAGCATTAAATCAGTATTTTAAATTGTCAATAAACACTGCTCTTATGCTTGGTGTCAGATACTGTGTTCTATGTTCTATGCCTCTTTCAGACCTCACACTCACTATGGAAAGATGCTTTTTTTCTGATCTTCTTTTTCAGAAGGGAGAATTGAGACAGAGATGAAATAAACTTAATCCTGTTTACATGGTTAATTAACAACAGACCAGGGATTTAAAGCCAAGCAGTTTGGCTACAGAATGTGAGTTCTTGGCAGTTAGGCTTCAATGACATTCTTATGAATATTAATACAATTATTGGCTCAAAAGTCTTGAGTTACTTAGTTTACCTTTTGTTGAAACTATTACATTTATCTAAACTGGTGGAAACAAATAATTATTGGCTCATGTATTTAATGGAGTGACAGTAGCAGTTGTCCAATGATGTCACTAAGAACCCAGTTCCCTTTATTTTCAATGCTCTGTTTCCCAAAATGGATGTCACCAGTGACAGGGAAGCTTTCCCACATTCACATCCAGCCAGGAAAGAAGACCCGAGGTGCACTGCTCCTTCTTACGGAAATCTCAAGAACCATTCTGAATGATCCAACTTAAGATCTGACTGCCTGGGAATCAATAATTATGGTCAGAAGTGAATTCTTTGGTATTACTGCAGTTCAGGGAAATATCCTATTGGATAATGGGGGATCATACACTTTCCTGAAGCCACAGGATCCTTGATGGGATTCTGATAAAGGAGAAGATGGGTATTTCAAAGGGAACCTATAAACAGAATATGAGATGTATCTTTCCAATTGTTTGTATCGCGTATACCAATTACTAGGTTACTATGCACATGTATATGTATCATTACATATTATCTAGCAATCAATCTGTCTACATCTGTATCTATCAGCTAGCTTCTAGTTACTACATTTCATTAAGAATTAATTATTGAGTGGACAAAGACACCATACAAAATTTTAGTGATCAAGGGAATTGAAGACAGGGATATCCATAGTAAACTCATCTTGTCAAATCATTGTATAAATCATGTTGACTATTGAAAAAACAAACTTTATCCAAAGGATTTGATGCTGCAAATGTTTGGAACACCAAATAAAATGGGAAAAATAACATTTTCATAAAATGATTGCTTTCAAATATCGCAAATTGATTATATATATTTGTTATGTGAATAATTTTCCTTGGTGTCATTTTTTGCACTTTTTCAGGACTTGTTTTAAAGGAAATAAATACTTTTCAGAGACAGGAAATGTACAAAGTGTATAGGCTGAGAAATTTCAATGGTAAGGTTATAATGGCAGCTTGTGATGTAGAGGTATAAAATTCTTGTCCATAGGAGATACAGATGCTTCATGTTCTATGCTTAAAGAGAAGCGTCCTAAGAAAAGCCCACCTCTGGATCCTCATGTCAAGGCTACACCATTTATAAAGTACAGTAGAAAACACACAAGTGGAAGAAGAGAGAGGGAATAAGATAAGTGAATTCTTTGGTATTGCTGCCGTTCAGAGCATCCTAAGCTGAAATCCTTGCTCACCCATTTCAATGCAAGGATATATGGCATAGACAGTCTTGTTGAACCCAGAAATTCTGAAAGAGAAAATGACCTTCCTACACTTATGTAAAAAGACTCTTTCTCTTATGTCCTGTGTTTTTATATCAAACCAGTTGTGGTGATTTGCCTCAACGAAGCATTTTATAGATTTATACAACAGGCAATATAAGTGCTTGTGAATCATTGAGTTTTGTTTTACCTTTTCCACTGGTCCTAAGAAGGGAAAGGCATAATGTACACATGAAATATGGAATTTCCAAATACTAAGTATCTCTTTTGGTTTTTTTAAAAATTTGAAGACAAAAAGAAAACTACTTCAAGTCCATATTTGTACACCCACAAGTTAAATATCAGCTTACATATAGAATAACTGCAAAAGCAGTCAAGTTCCTATATATCTTATACCTAGTTTTATATACTGATAAGATTTTATATTAGTATCATATGTTTGTTATGCTTAATAAACTAACATTGCTTTATATAGATGTCCTTGGGTTTCTTGCATAAGATTTTATTGTTATAACTACACCATATACACAGAATTAGCCTGAAACTGGAGGGAATTTTCATGTACCCCATGGTGACTGTTCCTTATTATTGACTCCTTGCATTAGCACAGCACATTTGTCAAAATTAATGAACCATCATAGATTATTGCCACCAAGTACGGCCCACACTTCACTTAACTTTATTCCAGTTTTCTCTAATATCCTGGTCTTATTTCAGGGGTCCACCCAGTATATCACATGATTTTTAGCATTTTGTCTTTACCACATCTACCGGACTGTGAGTTTCTCAGACTATTTAGGTTACCAACTACCCTGAAAGTTTTGGTGATTGTGGGTTAAGTATTTTACAAGAAGATGCTGTTCATCTGAGATTATTGCATCTTCTCTCATAACTGGACTGCTCTGAGTATGTGTAGTGTGTGTGTGTGTGTGTGTGTGTGTGTGTGTGTGTGTGTGTGTGTGTGTGTGTGTGTGGCTGATATCACAGTGATAATCTTAAAGTAATAAGCTGAAATTTAAACTGGTATTTTTCTGAATAACAATACTCAATTATAAACTACTCACTACAGGCATTTTACACATCGCTTATTGTAGTAGAAGCTTCCTGTCTTTGGTGGTGGTGGTGATAGTAGTGGTGATGGTGATTATGAGATAACTATTTAGTTTGTAAATATATCAATGCAGCATTACTTTCTCTTCTGTAGGTCCTTCCTCAGCCAATAAGACCCCATGTGGGTTTTCTGCTGTGTTGCTGCGTAGCGACTATAGTTGTATTATAAGAGTCAACACATGGTCGGACTTTGTTTTCCTAACATTACTTGATGCCTAACATTTTGATAAAATTGCCTAGCAATTCATAAAGTGATCATGATCATTAATCATACATATTGCTATGGGTAAACAAAGACTGAAATCTTGAGTTTTGCCTTCAATAGAACTATGATTTGGGTTGAAAATTCTGAGTTACATAAAGGTTAGATAACGCTTTACACTAAGTGTAGACAGGCAATGCAAAATTTGATTTGGGACAGCGATATTAAAGGCTGCATGGAGGAGGTACCAAAGCTTTATACCTTGGGTAAGTTGCAGGAGATCTGAATACAGAGAAAGAGAATAGAAGCCCCCTTTGTCTGAGTCCTCATTTTATATCTCAAACACATTATCTATCTGCCCTTTATTGTATAATTATAGACCACTGCTTGTGATTTTCCTCACTTAATTCTCAATGAAGAATCTGTGCTTCTAGTAAGGCACCCTTGTGCTGGGAACTGCAAACCTCCCTGTTCACCCAACTGTCATCTTAAAATCATTAGGTAAAAAAATAACCCCTGCTCACTTTATTAGATGAGTAATAATACCTAAAATCACTTGCTCTGTTTTTCAGTGTTATGAATAATACCCTGAACCGTATATTGGGTGGTAATTCTATACTGAGCTACACCCCAGTCACTGATTTTTATGAGAAGTAGCATTTCATTATGCAGTTCTAGGCAGATTCATATTTTCAATATTCCTGCCTCTGCCTCCCAAGTGCTAGGGGTACAGACATGTACTACCAAAATGGACAATTCTTAGTTTTGACTAAACCATTTCTAGACTGGAATGCAGATAATATTACAAACTGCCTAACAACTTTTAATCATATTACCAATGATAAAATTGACTATTTCTTATGCTAAGGTAGGCTGCAGTTTTCTTGACCTCAAGAGCAGTTATAAAAATTGAATAACTTCATACACTGTTATAATAAAGTGTTGCTCATTATAATTATCTACATGGTTTGACTAAGAATACAATTACCTCTTTGAGCACTAAGGACCCAAATCTACTAATCACTGTCAATGAAACGCTTTAATGCCATTTTGCCTAATACTGTCAACCCTGTGGCCTATTTTCTTATCTCTTTTCTACATGGTCTACTGTACTTCTTCTTACTGCTCTCCTCGTCCTGGACTTTTTTCTTGAGTCGCAGTCCTTTACTGCTGGCTTTAGAGTTTATTCCATTTTTTAAAACTCTCTTTAGTACTCAGTACTGTCTCTAGAATAACATTCCTTACATATGAAGATGGTTTTTCTCTTCTGCTTTAATCAAATCCTCTGCATTAGAAGCAGGAATCTGAACTTAGCACTCCCTGGGCTCTGCCATAAATGCTTGAATTATCTGTAATAATGTCTAGCCTGACACATTATAGTTATCTGCAAACTCTCCTTCCCATGCTGCTGTTTTAACAGCCGATATTATTTTGCGAGTCTTCTTGGACTCCTCATGTGTGGTGTCTTTTCTACCAATGCTGCAGTAGGTGAGCATGTACTCACACATTTAAAAATCACTCCAAAAGGAGTTTCAACACAGACCTGGCAACCTGTGAATTCTGCTGCTAACTTTACATTACTAATCTCCTAATACCTTAGCCTTCTCTTGCATTTATTTATGTGTGCATCTCTCCTGTTCACCAGTGTATACGCTCTTTGAGAGTATTGATCTAGCATTTAAGTTTTCCTTTATTCTTAGATCCCAGCTATTTGGAAAAAAAAAAACCCCATATGGATTGATTAGTAATTTAGAGATCAAATATTAATACTTCTTGCCTCACATTTCTTTTCATTTGTATAATCACGTGAGTTCTTACTTATTATCAAAAATCAATGCTCTGCAGGCGAGAAGTGTTGTGATAGACCTAGAACATTCTGAATGACCTATGTATTGGGAGGTCAGTGCTGGTCATGTTACTGAGTGGAGACACTGACAATACTACCAGCTATTTGGAATTCAAAATTATGTCTGTCTTTATTATTTCAAGCCACCACTTTCTGTTTTTTTCTTTTCAAACATGTTTCATTTCTTTGTCAAATTAGTTCTACCTGTGTCCATGACTACTTCCTACCTCAGTCCTATATTCTGAGTTTATGACCATTTTCCTCAATGCACATCTCAAAGCCAAGAGTAAGTTTTGCGGCAAAATCCATCAAGGATGGCCTGTGTCTTCATAATTCAGCCTGTCACCAGGTACACTGCAATGGAATTGCCCATTTATTGAGAAATGAAATGAAGATAGAGGAACATTTAATTTTAATTGCCTCTGATGTTCACCATGTTGTCACTTCTCACTGGGTTTCTGTGACTTCCCAGCTAGAATTTCTCTTTCATGCAAACAACAGAACGGAATTGAATTACATGAAAGAAGCTACACACCGACTCCCAGCAGTATGTTTTGACAAAACATTTTGTCTCCTTAAATGATTTCAGATACTATAGTCAAAAAGCCTTGACTGTAAATAATGGGTTCGTAAAACCTATCTTTAAAATTTTACCTGACAGTAATGCTGTGCAAATATCTGCACTTCTAGTTCACCTTCTCCACTTGTTTACATCAGGATTTTAATGGAGTGGCTGTCACAGAACAACAGCTAAAGGCCACTGCCTGATAAGTTGCTATAAAAACACAGTGTTTAAAATGAGAATTTCCTTCTTAAATTCAGCCATCATAAAGGTGATGTGGTGGTGGTTACAAAAACAAAAATACTGAAGAAACAGGTTTTCTTGGAGGACCTCAATAAAATTCTTAGAGGTAAGGAACATTCTAAATAGCAACGACTTTCAGAACATGAATTTTGAGCTGCTCATGCAATGCAGCAAAATACACACTTATACAAATGCTGTCATAAAGACTGAGCAAGTTGTATTTATGAATATATATTTTCATCAATATATATGCAAATAGACATAAATGTGTGTAAGTAGAAATATGTATATTTATATATGTACTTAACAACAATTATTGACAAAGGAGGTTATGAATTTGAAAGAGCAAGGAAAAGTATATGGGAGTGTTTGGAGCAAAGGCGAAACTTAATATTATCATATTATAATCTCAAAAAGTAAAAGAAATAAATTAAAAATTAAACAACAATGTAATTTTGGTATAGACTTTTAAAAATGCACCCATATGGTAATTCCTCAATAGACATATTCCTTAACTAAATATACCATGTTTTCTTTAAAATAGTAGCCACATTGCCTGATTTCAGCTCTACCTTATTTCCTTCTTCCAAAGTCATGAAAAAAACCTTCTGCATGAAACTTGTATTCATATTGTAAAATTTTACTTTTTTACATATTTACTCAGTTTGACAATGTGTAAATAAATTAACAGGATATAGGTGGCTAGTTTATGTTTTGTTTATTTGTTGCCAAATCTCCATGGGTGCAAACAAGTCCAGGATAACATTTACAGAGTGCATTTTACGTGCATCACAAGGTCCTGGGCATTTCAGATAGACTGTTTTACATCAGATGATGCAGGAATTATTCATGAAGAATCTGAAAAACTATTTCTAAAAATTGCCTTTTGTCATCTTGTTATAATGTTTTGGTAGTATGAACTACTAAACAAATAATTTTGTGAATTCTCTGAATTACTTTCTTTCTTTCCATGTGCCATGACACTGAGTCTTATTTCTTACTGAGAACCTGTTTCTGTGTTTGGTGGTTTCTTCTAAAATAAATGCTGAAACTTCCTGTTATAACACATCTTTAAATCCTATTTTAACGAGGTGAATTCTGCACCTGCTTTAGTTTGGCTTAACAGTTCTGTGAAACGTGCAGCAACACTGTGACCATTATCTAGTTCTTAAGAACTTAAAATTGCTCTTCATTTAAAAATACAGGGTGCCATATTTACTATCACAATGAGACTCTGAAAGTGTCAAATAGAAACTCCAGATGCTCATGTACTTTGTCAAGATTCAACATTCTGATTCCACTTTACTCTCTGTCTGCAAAATGATTGTACTAATGACTAATCATTTCAATCTGTGTTCTTATTCAATACAGTTCTTTTTTCCCCAAAGAAATTTGTTTCTTTGTAAGAACTCCCAGGATAGTGTCAAATGTGGCTTGATTGATTCTAATGACATAATCTTCTTTCTTGGCAAACTCCTTCTACACAGTTAGAGAACTTCTCTGGATTAACATTTTTTGAGATTATTTTAATTCTCTTTTATTCTGAATAAATCAAATTCTCTGTCTTGTCCTCTCTTGCTCATTTTATTTCATCAGAGTCTATAATTTGAAAATGGGAAGGAAATTAGATTCTGATCTGCAATGAGATGATATTTCAGAGATGGTGGCATCCCTTGTGATATTAAGGACTCTACTGAAGAAGAAATGACCATCCATTTTCAACAGTCTGTTTTATCCCATCACTTTATGGATGTGTTCCAAGTCTGTGCTGCTATCACAAAACCACTCACAAAAATGTTTTTGAGTCAGCACGAGTAAGCCCTTGAGCCCTAAGGTTGAAGTGGTATAAACGATACAGCCCAGAAACTATTTCGCTACTTGAATATATACCATTTCTTCAATGTAAGGGAAACTTCAGAAAATATTGAATTCAACCTCATAGGGATGCTCATTTACCCTCTTGCTCGACAAAAATGTCACAGCAACTCTTACCCCTAAGCTGTTTTAGAGAGCGGAAGGGCCACAGAAGGTTACAGTCAATGCATATCTTAAGTGTAATTTATTTCATCAGGGGAGCTAAATTTTGCCTCCAGTATATACCTACAAGGGAGACTCAGGAGGAGGCCCATAAATAAAGGAACTTAGTGGATTCATCCATCCATTTTTCTCTGATGTTATATTTGAGACACCAAATAGTCATTTTTTGTACAACCCCAAGGTGAAGGACAAACAAAGCAAAATTGCCCCCTCATTTTTACATCTCTTTTCAAGACCAAGAACTCTTTGGTAACATCTTCTGCTTCTCTTTAGGACAGGCTAACGACTTTGTAGAAACAAGTCAATCAGCACTATAAGATTGAATATGAGCAAAGAAGTACTTTAATATACTTTAGGCTTTGCAGCCTTGAAAAACCTACACCATTGTTTTAAACTCCAGTGTTGTCATCTATAAAACTGGAGTAGTAGCAGTATCCTTCATGGACTAGCTTTCAGAATCTGTTACATTAACACACAGAATGGAGTTTTGGCAACACAGAAAATGTCAATAACTGTTAAACATTAATAATAAACTTATCTAAAAAGTGACTTGCAAATATTAAGTGGAATTATAAAGAAAGATAGGTTAATGCTTCTCAGAAATCAATGTGTCTGTGTGTGTGTGTGTGTGTGTGTGTGTGTGTGTGTGTTTATTTAAAATTTTAAGTTTTATGGCTCCAATATACCTTAGTGGTAAGCCTGACATGCCATCCCTGGTTTCAGTCCGAAACACAAGTGTAAGTAAATATATATTAAAGTAAAAAATAAATTTACATTTATTAATTTATAACATATACATAATATGAATTATATGTATTAGATTTAGACTTGTATATGATCAGTGCATATTTATAAGCAAGCACCTAAGTCTACAAATAGCATGTAAGTGATAATCCTCTTGCTATCTTGGTCATTAGTTCCTTAAGGAAAATCTCTATCCTGTCACCAGCCATCACTAGAAATTAGTTGTCTATTTTGGAATTTCCTAAGAAAGTATTTTGTGTCTGGAGCACAAGATTAGTTGGTACCACTGCATTTTCACTACATATTGCTTCTCATTTTAAAATGTACTATATGCTCTTTGCCCATTGTAAGGGTGATGGATCTTTGAGTTGTTTTATGTCTGGGTTCTTTTCACATATAGCATCTATGAATATTCTGTGCAGTCATTTGATGCCCATAAGTATGCTTTCTACTGCATATGAACCCAGGAACAGAATTTTCAAATTGTGCTTTATGAAAGTGCTCAGAATTAATACATGTTTCTAAACAAGCTAGGCACAGCAGTGGTGGTGTTTGCTTGTAATCCCAGATACAGAAAAGCATGACGAGGGCAGATCAGGACTCCATTGTCATCCTGATCAAGATCATGTCTTAGAAAACAGACATTGTTAGCCAATGCATACACACATACATTATATGTAAACCTATATATATATATATATATATATATATATATATATATATGGGTTGGAATATTATTTGGCTATAAAAATAAAAGAAATCATGCCATTCATGACAACATAATTACACATAATTTATTATAATAAATGAAGCAATCCAGTGAACAAAAGTGATTTTGCTTATGTATAGATTTTTTTTTTTTTTAAAAAGCAAACTCAAAGAAGGAAAGTAGAGTATTGAACTTGCAGGCCTTAATTGGAAGGACGTGGACGGGAAGACATACTGGTCACAGGGGACAGGAATTACTTCTGGTGATCCTCTGTTCAGAATGGTGACTACAACTAAGACTGTATTGAATACTTGAAAATCTATAAGTAAATTTGAAATGTCCTGACTATATCTACACCCCTTCACTTACATGATGTGAGGTGATGACATGAAATAATTTGGTTGACACAATCGTTATGTCCATTACTGTGGTAATGTTTTACAATGTCTCTGTGAGAATGTATCAAAGGTTCACACTGTGTGCCTTAGATATCTGTAGGATTTTTAAAGTAAGTTATAATCTCAAAAGAAGAGGTTAGACGTGAAGTCCAGAAGAATGTCACCAAACTGAAATTAGAAGCTGGCAACCTAGGTTCCCAAGGTGTTCAAAGCATTATTCCTGGTTACTTGGGTTGTCAGAAGAAGTTCATGCCTTGAGTGTATGGGACTGAACTGCAAATTTGTTGTTGGTCATATAGGAAGGTTTACCTTAGCTTCTGGGGGCCATATTTTTTGGATGATAATGACCTTCTTTCTTCTTTAAAGTAGTAATGGTGGGTCAAGCCTTTGTCATGTCTTATACTTCCTACCCATCAGCTACATTATTCTTAGCCTATATCAAGTGGCTCACATATGCCTATAATTCCAAGTCTAGAGGATTGATCTTATGCTCTCTTTTGCCTCTATAGGTATTTGAACTCATTCTCTCTTCCATCCCCCCTCTCTTTCAGACACACACACACACACACACACATACACACACACACACACACACACACAAACTTTTAAAATAAAATCTTTTTTAGAAGAGTAGAAAAACATGGGAAAGGTAGGAAGATGGCACGAGGACCTGAGTTTCTGTACGCCCATGAGAAAAGCCAGACTCAGAAACACATTTCTCTAAACGAGTGCTATGGAACAGGTACATCCCTGGAACTTCCTGTCTGCTTATGCTTGCCAATCTGTGAGTGAGCCTTGGGGTCAGTGAGAAACCCTGTCTCTAAACATAAGGTGGATTGTACAAGAAGAAGACATCCAAAGTCAACCTTTTACCTCTATCATGCTGACACATGTAAATGCACATGTGCACACAACCACAAATATGAATACACCCTTACATCACACACACACACACACACACACACACACACACACACACACACACACACACGAATGGAGGTGCCCTCCTTTGGCGAATGCAATTACAGCATAAACCCTACATGCTTAGGAATCATCAAAGAAGAACAGCCAGGCAGTTTGTAGCAGCCATGGGATAAGAATATCTACTGCGGCATAGTCTCTTCCAAATAAAAACGTATATAAATAAGTAGATGATACAAACTGGGGGTTGTTCTGGGGAGAATTGGAGGAAGATGCTGGGAGTGACTATGATCAACTTATGTTGTATGAAATTCTTTAGGAATTAATAACACTTTTCTCCCTAAAGAATGGAGAAAACAGAAGTGATGGAGGAGGACGTTGGGAGAGAAGTTGTAAGCAGTGACGTCATTTTAGGTGTGCGTCAAAGGATAAGACGCCCTCCATTCTAGAGATTGGTAAACTGTGACTATCCGTTTAACCACTTCGCACCCACTTTCATTACCTCAAATGTTCATAGTGCTATTCATAGTATGTCAGCTTAAATGACTAGAAGGGTCACTCAGGACTGTAGCTGCTGAGATCCCAAACTGAAAGTGAGGGATTCTCAGAGTACTGTAGGCAAGGAGTTTTCAGGGGTGCCTTACATCGTTTTGTTATGTGACTGTTTCATAGTCTTGATACTATTTTTCATTGATAGTACATATGACATATCATTACAACTGACCAGATCTTTCTCAATAATGAAAATTAAAAATGAGCTAATATGTAAGAGCTAAATACTGTTTTTCTATAAGTCTAATATTTTATAAAATGTGATCATAATCTCCTAAATACTCATGTTAGGCAGGACAACTGAACTTCTTTTTAAAAGTTTAGAATAGAAAGGAAACATATTGTTTTGTAAAAAGGTCATTCTATGTATTCCATATATTGCACATGTGCAATATATTTCCAATTGTGGCATGTATTGGTTTTTTAGAGATGCAGAATATACTATAAAGTGGAGGTTTAACCATCAGAACTGTATTATCTTAGACACATGGAGGATAGAAGTTTGGAATCAAGGTGTCCACAAGATGAACATCTTAGAAGAAGACCATCCATCTTTGAAGGAGACCACCAGAAGCATGCATCTTCATCACCTTTTTGTAGTACTCAATTTGACCCATATCATTGGTGATGTCTAAGTAATTTTAAAATGTGTATGTAGACATCCTTGGTCCATACCCAACTTTAACCAGTGAACCCAGACTACTAAAAATGGTGAAAAATGCATATTGATTTGAAGATATAACATGGTATTGATTGCTGATTTAGAGTGGTCTTTTCTGACCCTCACAACTTCAGGAAAATAATTCATATGATTGTAATTGTACTTCTTTTTACCTGGGAAGTTGACATATATAGTCAAGGTGTTTTGAAAGTTAATATGGAAAACTGTGTAATGTTTTCAAAACCATATTTATAATAACTTCAGTCTACCTTGTATTGGATATTAAAGTCTAGATAATATTTAGCAATTTATTAAAATGATGAGTATTTTTGAAACTTACTAAAATGCAAGTATTTTGTTAAACAATATAATCTATACCATCAGGTTCCTGAGAGGGAGACATGTAAATGCCGTCTATACCTAGCTGCATGGATTTATTTCCTACTTCTTAATTAAGCTGCTGTATGGAGTCATCAAATTTCTATCAACTGTGTGCTCATATGCCACTCACTCCTTCCACCCCATCTGGTTGAAATTAAAATATTGACAGAAATAATTTTTTCATGGGAAGTGGAAAAGCTAATAAGGGTGTTGGGACTAAATTGGTTTGCACATGCATTGCCCCTGACAGTACTCTGACAATTTTTAGTTTACTTCCTCAAGTCATACAGTAATACGCTGAAATAAAATATAAGTAAAGAACTGAGCCAAGGACAAGCTTAGTTTCTGCTTTAAAAATAGTCAAAAAACAAAACATCCTAGATCATAAAACATTCCTGGGTTCCCAATAAGGCAGTTACTGAACCTTAAAAAAAAGCAATACAATTCTGTTCGCTATCTAGATACCATGTTCAGTGCCCACTAGTATCCATTCACTTGAGGCCATTTAATAATCTCTGTGAAATCTGTTTGGGGCAACATAAAAGAGGGGGTGGGAAAAGTGAGTATGCCTTCTGAGGGGTTACTGAAGAGACTATATGGATGAATTCTTCTGGATGCACGAGGGTGAGATTCAGGGAAACTAAGGAAGCTTGAAGAATTATCTTGGATAAAGAAGCAGTAGGAGAGATAGGAAAAACCCAAGGTCAACAGAGAAAAGGAGAAAGAACAAGTATAGGGCTCTAGAGGGAATTCATGCCGATCTAAGATAGCAGAGGCTATGGTTGTTGTCTTGCTGAAGTATAAGAATGAACTATTGCTAATAGACAGGGAGCGTATATCCCTAATCCAATTCTTTTCTACCTTCAGGTATCTCAGTGCCTCAGCTTCACAAAATTCCTGCAGACAAAGAAAGAATGAGACCATAAAAACTAGCATCCAAAAACAAAGTTTGGCTGTGGAGACGTAACAAAGGAGTATGTAGCACAAAGTGAATATACATTCGTTACCCTGGCTGAGATCTTTCAGCTTCTCCTATCAGTCCCTCTTCTTGGATGCACAACTGTACAAACTGCTCTGATTTCAAAAAGTTTACCATACACTACTGGGGGAATTATGTAAATATGAAGAGTTTGGCTGAGCAATGACTAAGGAGAGGAAGAAACATGACCTCCATCTGCAAGCAGGGGTGGGAATGGACATGATTTCCTTTGGGAGCTCAGCTGGGCTTACTGTTAAATCATTTGTATACTGTTAAATGAGTTGCATGCTGGTAGGGCAAGAGGTCTTGGAACGGTGTTTGCTGGCTCTCTCCCTACCTCCATCATTGTCTAGAAGCATCTGAAAGGTTGAAGAGACCCCATAGAAGGTGGTGATAAGACCAGGTGTAGGGGAGGAAAAGCAGAACAAAGATACTGGAAGCTAAAAAACATGAAAGTGTTCATGGCAGAAGAAGTTAATCTTTTATTAAAATATTCTAAAGGAATAAAATATGGGGAGAGCTCTTCTTTTGCATATTTAATCTCAGTGTGAACAGCACTCCAAAAACTGGCCATTGAATATAATTTTGTGGAGAAAAATACTGTACATTTTGTTCTATATTTGCATATGAAACAAGTACACTTAATAAGATTAACAAGCATTAAGACTTATATCTAGGGTCTGACTAATTGATATTTACTTTTACTGTATGAAATACAATTTTTGATACTAAACATTTTAACTCTCTGAAGATGAAAATTTTTTATTTCCCTTTAGGTAAAATGCTGAATATGTAATTTTCTGAAAAACCTAACTTAATAAACATTTTATGAAAAGGGGTTCTGGTGTGATGCTTGCTTGGAATGAATAAACTTACAGTGTATATAAGGCTTTCTATTAAAATTTCAATGATTGTAATCATGTATTGGACATTTTAAAATGGAAAGTTTTTCAGGTTTATAATTTTCCTGACTGATCTGATGGAGTCTTGTGTGCACATCTAAGCATTAATTTTCATTATTTTTCTAATACCCAGTATCATTACTTGACCACAAATTATAGTATAAAACTTGATTATGTAATGTTGTGACTTCCTTTTTTTAACTAGTCATGATTTGATTATATTCTAGGTCTCTGGGATATCTAGGTCAACTGGTTCTAAGCCATTCAGGCAGTGTCTAGCATGGGCTACATCTCGTGGTGTGGGTTTCTAGTTAGACCAGTAAATTATTGGCCATGCACAATAAAAAACACTACTGATTATACGGCCAGATACTATTCCGAGCACCTCTGATTTAAACATCTTAAATGCACTGTGAGAGGCTATTTGCAGTTGAGTAAACCGAGGCTTAAGGAGCTGTAAAACCTGCCTAAGAAGTGGAGGATCCTGGTTTCAGATCTGAAACTCTGAATCACAGTTTGTTATTTGTTTGTTTCTGTGATTCTTAATCATGGGACAGGATCTTTAAGACTATAGAAAGACAATCTGAAAACTAACAGGTGGGTTGTCCATTGAGAGCTTTGGCATGTAGAAACTACCATAGTAAAATCTACGTTTTAAGACTACCATGCCTTTTTATAAGACATGGGAAAATCATGGCTGAAGATTTTAGCTTGACTTACTATTTACCCAGCATCTAAAGCTGATATGATTATAAGGAAAATGAGCCATGATTGTTCTATAACACAATAGTTTTCAAATCCTCTTTAGAAATATTTATTCAAATGGTATTTTCTATGGACACTAAATTTCTGAATGCCAAGTTCTAGAGAGACAAGGTAGTTTCTGGGGGAAATGCAGTTAGACTGACTGAAAATAACATTCTCCATCCTTCTCTTCAGGCTCCCTCCCTCCATCCCTCCCTCCCTCTCTTCTCCCTTCATCTCTCCTTCTTACTACCTTCTCCTCATTTCCCTCTTCATTGCTTCTCTACTGCCTTCTCCTTTCTCTCCCTCCTTTTACCCTCTCTCCTTTCCTCCTCCTTCCTCCCTCTACTTTCCTGTATTCTCTTTTATTTAGACTCCTCCTCCTGCCCTATCTTTGAATTAGGATCTCATTATACAGTCCAATTTATTTTGGAAGTTGAGAGCCTCTTGCTTCAGCTTCCTGGTGTGAACTAAGATCACTAACATGCTCTATCACATATGGCTTAGCCCTCTCTTGGCAGCTTTCTTTTACATATTATAATTGGCTGACAGGAACTTTGCAAATTAGAATGAGTTACTTGCAATAATAAGTACCTGTAAAAATGTAAGTATCCTTACATGCCAAAAGCTTCTGGTGTCCCTTTTTTTTTTTTCATTTTACAGGGCAGTGTACATTACAGAAGTTCCTAGCTCCATCAAGTTCTTTGAAGAGACAGCATGATAGATGTCCCATCAATTTCAATGACTGGAATTCATGTCTCACCAGAAAATCAGAAAGCAAACTTGAAACAGACCCATTTTTCTTACCTGTTTTAGCTATGAATTAATAAGTCAAATCAACTTTTCATTTCCTTCGCCAGAATTCATCAACTGGAACTATGCAACTCAAGAGGTCAGATTGCCATGTTTTTGCAAAACTCAGAAAGAAGAAATGCACAGATGAACATCTCTGCCACGGGACTGACATTAGGGACTGAACCTGAGTTTCCTTTGAGTCATGTCTCACTCTTGGTACTCTCATGCAGAATGAGCCAGGTACAGTTTCTTCTTTCAGTGAGAATTCGGTCTAGAAATGGAGAACTAAATATGGACAATGCTAATAGCTTAACTTAGCAGACTTTAGAGGGTACCAGTAGGCTTCTGTGGACATCACAGTAAATAAGTTTGTTAAGCGGTGGTTCTCTATGTTTCATGGGTGAGGAAAATAGAGCAGGAAATGTGGAGGCATAACTACTGAGATATGGAACCAGAACTTGGACAAGGCTGCCTCACTTGAGGTTCTATGACCTTTATAAGAGTTTCCTAAAAGTTTTGAGTCATGCTGCATGCATTGCCCTTGGGGTGAAACTACGTAGCCATCAATCTGTGGTCTTCACTGGAGAATATGGCTTGACTGCCCCATGAATGACAGGTACTTTTACTCCATTAGTTAAGCTTCCAATAAAAAATAATACCTCAAAAATGATTTTAAAAGAGATGGACCATTTGACAAGGGTTGCACACTGAATTAATATGAAAGGACAACTTCCAAAGGCAAGAGAAGTTTTTGCTGTTGTTGTTGTTGTCATCGTTTGTTTTGTTTTATTTTTAAAAACTACGGAAGCAAAGGCTGAAAGAAGGAAAAGCCAGGAGTGATCACATGACTTGAGTGCAGACGGAACTCTTTGGCTAGAGAACCATTCCCCTTTACCTTCTGATAGGCCTTCTTCTACAGTCTATTAGGGTCAACTTCAGTCTCTTTGTTCTTCCATTTGCTTTGCTCAAGTCAATCCAAATCTGAAGCATCTTTACAAAGCTCTAGAATTAGCTTCAAATTCTAAAGGGATCAGTGAACCTGGGGTCTCCTGCCCTTTGCTCCACCCTTCTTCCATCTTGGGCAAGACTGCAAGACTCTTTTAGAAGAATAAGCATGGAACATGTGAGTTCTATAATCTGTAATAATCTAAATGGTTCTTCAGAATGTCGACAGCTCTTAAGGTTGTTATACTTAGTCGTTTTTTTTTTTTTTTTCAACATTTTACTTACTATCTTATTTTTGGTCAACCTCATGCTGTGTGCCAGATTAATTTCAAGATATAAATGTTTATGTTTCATTCTGTATATGTAGGTGTTATTTCTGTCTGAGCTTCAATATTTTGATATAAAGTGATCCTGTTATACCATTAACCTTTTGCTTTACACATTTCATTGACTTTCTGTTTTCTTTCTGTTTTGCTAACTGGGAGGATTTTTTCCCTTGGTTTCTTTTTTTCACAACTATAATTTGGCAGTGGGATCAGGAAAAATTTTAGGGTATAAAGACCTCCATAGAAAATTTGAGTGGGAGTGTGTTTTCCAGAAATTAATAGAAGCAATTTAAAAACCAGACTGACAACAATGTTAAGAAATGACACACTTTATTGATGAAAGTTTCTGTGGTTATTTTAGTGGGAGATGAAAATTAGAAACCAAATGAATTAGACCTTGGCTGTAAAAAGCCAATGCTGTCTCATCTAATTTCTGTACTTAAGAAACAGAGCGGTTTCATCTATTAAATTAAGCTGGAGCATGCATCAACCTACACACACAAAAGGAAGTCTATGAAACTTCAGTCATTTTGATCTCAGCATGGCAATGCCCCCCATGTAGTTTTATAATTCTCAATTACAACTAGTAATTTAGTGAAAGAATACGTCCCACGAGGGACAATGCCAAAAGGAATTGGATTATTATGAAACTTTTTTTGTGGAAATCATTGCTGATGTCTCAAGCACACCTATAACCCTCATGTAGTCTGTGAGTTTGGAAGGATTTCAAAATTTACATTGCCAGTTGTGTTTTTTCTCTGAACTTATTTATTTAGTTTTTTTTTTTTATTATTATTAGAAATAAATGAGATGCTAGACCTATTGTAGCTACGAATTTTTCTCTTTTAATTTCACATGTCCTATTTGCATTGTTACTATTTTTCTATCACTACTTTATGATTTGCTGCAGATGTCTTGTTTTCTCTTCAGAATAACCCTGTATTACGTAAGTGCGCAAGGTAACTTGGCTAAAGTCACAAATGCTGACTATCATGTGAACTTTTAAAAAAGTTATTTTCTATATGATTGGATATATATTTATGTGTTTAATTGTTAGACAACTAAATATATTTAGGTAAAATAGAACTTAAAGAAGGGATTATGTGTAGTTAGGCCTATGGAGAACAGTTGCTCTGACCTGCCTTTTTCTTTGGAAGCAGTAAAGCAAACTAGGAAGTGGCCTCTCTTACAACCCTTACCAGGAATTCAGCTTCCCTTCCTTCCAGATGTTGTGGACAAGAGTCAATGACTTAGTTAAAATGTCAAATGTTTTTAGAAGGTCCACTAATTATTCTCTTGACCATTAATACTCTGTTCTAGGTTGTTCTTCAGATCTTGTTTTCAAATAAATTCATTTGACTAAAGCTAGGCCAGGAGAATATAAGTGGTAAATAAATATTTTATTTAAAAAGTAAATACAGTTTTATTCAAACAAACAAACAAACAAACAAACAAACCAACCAACCTGACAAAATAACAGAGCCAGCCAAGGACATAAGAAAATAAAGAGTGAGTCAGGCTGGGATTCTACATGTTCATTACCGGAATGCCTGTTGCCTTTTGTGAACTGCTGAAAGGTTGGTTTTTCAAGGATGAATTGCATGAGGTCACACATTCTTGAATGTTAAATTATAAAAGGGTGTCTTCTTTTCACCATTAGTGAGGGCCTGATAGTTATGGAGGGGACTGCGAGCTAGGATTTTGTTCCACATGTTCCTTCTCGGTGGAATACCTTTCCACAAAAATATTCAACCTTATTTTGAGAACTTGGTTTTTTAGGATCAATGAAGTGCATGAGGTTGTCTGACTCAAGAAAGGATAAAACAGTAGTGCATATATGCAATAGAGGACCAGTTTATCACAGGATGATTGTTCTCCTTGGGAGATTCAGTGGCCAAGAAGTTCTAGTAGCTTCATGCTTCCTGAGGCTCACTGAGGCTCCACTGCATTTGATAGAAATAGCCTAATTAAAAAGAGATTTAGTTCAGACTGGATGACAGCTATTTAAAGGTGCTATGGGTAGGACCTCAGCTATAACATGAAGCCTAGCAAAAGATGTAGGTGTTCTTAGTTATTTGTAAGAGAGATCAATGATTGTAGACATTTGACTTATCAATATAGACCATGAGAGCAGATAGCAAAACTCTCAAACTCTTTTAAGACAAAACATAATAGGAACCCAATAAATCACTCCAAATCTCACATTTGGTACTTGGGATTAGACACTTTTGGTTTGTTAATAATATTATATATATATATATATATATATATATATATATATATATATATATATATGTGTGTGTGTGTATATGTGTGTGTATATATATGTATGTATATATATATGTATATATATGTATATATATTGTTATTATTTTATTACTCAATCATTTACAGTTACCCTGTGGGCACTAACCCCTTCTCAGATTTACAGTGTCTAGATTTGTGTCCACCATTGTCTTCCTCATGATTTAGTCAAAATTGGTCAAATTCATCTGTTCGTCATTTGTTCTGAGGTAGAAGCTGTAAAACAAACAGAAGAGACATTGAGTCTCGATTTCCTTCCAAAATCTGGACTCCTATTCCTTGGGCCTTGTTCTCCATATGGTCTGACCAATCTTTCCACTGGTTATTTCTGGTATCCAGTTAGCTGATGAAAATTTTGTGTTATTTACAACACTGATGGAAATAACTAGAACCCACGTCTTTTTTATTAGATTTAGACTCTTTTAACTTTTTGAGAGACTCTGTGATAACTTTCCCTCAATGCTCAAAAATGAAGCAATTAATCTGTTGGTGTGGGTGCAACTTCATTTCAAGAAATTAATTTCAGTCACAGATCAAGTAAATATCAAAGACAATTGCCTCAAGTTTTCAATCATCAGTTTGAGAATAGTCTGTAGTTTTATGAGCAAACACTTAGAGAACAACTGGGTAGATGGGTATAGAAATAGATGAGTTGAAAATGAAAGAAGGAACAGTTAGATTACATAGGCTAGGACAAAGAATAAGAAAATTAAAGACTTTCCGTTCATTATTTTCTGACACCGATACTGTATGGAGATGAAAAGGCCAAAATGAGCATGAATTTTATTTTAATTAACTCCCTAAGATTTGTCTACTACTTAGGTGCCCCCTCCCACCTTCATTTGTTAGTTTATTCCTTTTAGGGCCATAAATATTATTAATCCACAGAGATTTCTTTCTGCTCCCTTTAGTTAATTAAAGATACTCTAGAATTTATCTTTTGCTACCACCAAGAGGGCACAAAAAGTGAAATATTATAAAGCTCGATAGTTCATTCATTAGCATAATATAATCAATGGAATTGTATACCTGATTTTCAAATGTATCTGCCTGATTTTTCTCTTTGAGGACCCATGTAGCCAACCAAGGAAACAAGGGAGAGAAAAAGAGGATGGTGGACGACTATAAAATTATGAGCTTAGGCTACTATGAATCCATAGATTAGCATGTTCAGAGACTAGGCTCCAACACAGAAATAAGCTGTAATAATTCCTGCCTGGATATAGCAAACTGCTTCTTTATCTGTTTCAAACCGTGTTACTCAGTAGGGGGAAGGGGGCAGGGAGGCGGCTGTCAAAAAAGGGGGAAAAAGCATGAAAGCGATGTCTTCATATTTTACTTATCATATATTAATGGTTTTATTACAAAAAGAAACTATGATGTAAACTTCATGTATCACTCACTTACAAGATTTTATACCAGACCAAGCAGAATCCAAGACTAGACAGTGTCAGTATTTATATTCCTCCAAGGAAGGCTCACTCTGCCCTCTTTTCCACCCTCAGTGTTTTTCTTCCTTCAGGGAGAGATTCTATATCAGTGTTTCATTTCTCCTCTGGGTGGACTTAAAGGCCAGACACATTGATTATTAATCATTATATTGGGGTTTCTCTACTGCTTGACCAATGACACGATCTGCCGAGCATGATAGGTGTACTGTAACTGACGTCTGTACTGAAAAAGAACAGGTTATGGAATATATATCTGCACTAATAAAAAAAGCCATCTTTCAAATTCTCCTTTTGCAAGTCTTTCTAAAGAGACCAGTGTGCCACAAATGCATAGGCACAGAACCATAAATCCAGAGACTGATCGGAAAGCCCAATTTGGAACATTCTTTACTTGGACTCTTGAGACACCGCAGGCTTGACTAGAGCCACTTTCTTTCTTTCTCTGGGTTGTGTGCTGAGGAATATCAGGGAGAAAACTTGAAAGCCAAGATTTCCTGACCTCATTAATGGGTTTTCATTGTTTCCTTTATTTCATTCGGGTGTACTCATTTATTTATGCACATTTCTTAGACTTGAAAAAATTCATTAATAACATCTAAACTAGCTGGGTTTGGGATTATGGGCAATATCTGAAGTGTGTTTGTGGACATTCACTTAATGTTTTTACTGCAATATAAATTTAACTCCCAGGACAGCAGAGCAGTAGGAATGAATTATGATGATTATGAGCCTGGCTTTTTAGGCAGACAAGTCTGAATTTTGGCCTTCTGAGCCTAAATGGTTTACTTTGGGCACATCGGTTGGCTGCTTAGAACTTCAGTTTGGCCACTATGAGCTCAGAATACGAACATTACAACACTGCATCTCAGGACCCTTCACTGCTCTTGTCCTGCTTTAGAATACATCTTTCATACATGGAGTTATGGTTACTCTCATTATGGATGTGGGCAATGGAGGGGGATTTTGGACAGTGAATAAGTCTAGTGTTTGTTTTCTAAAAATAATTACAGAACAAAACAGTAGGTGTAAACCAGATATGTTAGGATTCCATTGAGAGTGATAAACTGATTATTATAGATGGCTTATAATCTAAGAATAAGAATTAGATAGTGAATTACACACTTAGAGCTAATGTTGAAAATAACACAGAGATCATAGTAAATACATGCATTATGTATGGAATATGAAATGTGTCCACAGTAGGCACATGTATTATGTATAGGGTATGCAATGTGCCCTCATTGTAACACGTTGAATGCTGCATCTGCAGCTGGAGGCAGTATGTTGCAAAGTGTTTTAAACTTTGGGAGGAACTGAGTAGAAGAAGTGAATCACAAGAGGTGTGTCTCTCAATGTTACACCCAGTTCTCAGCCCTTTCCTCACTGTCTGCTTTGAATGATGTGGGAGAAAGCACCTCTGTCCTAGTACTTAGAGGAACAAGGTCCAAACCCTTAGTAACTGTGAGCCCAAATAAATCTTTCCTCCTTTAAATTATTTCTCTCATGGACTTTTGACACACTCATATGAAAATATAACACAAACAGAGAGGCTACCTTAGTTTTGGTTTGTTTTCTTTTATCAGTCTCAGGTTGATAATATCAGATTGCCTCAATGCCTTAGACTTTTCGTACACACTTGTGTACCTACACATGTCCCTCCTTGAGTTCTGCCATTTCTGACTGGAAAGGACAATATGGATTTATGCCTGGTGACCCTCTGCAAGTTTCCTTTCTTTTCTGGAAAATTATGGGGACCAACAACTTGATTTATTCTGTTAGTTTTGAACTGTGCTTCCAGGAAGTAAATTGGTTCATGGTAATCACGGTGCTCATTTCTATTAAATGATCATCAATTGAGTTATTTGCCCCTTTGCATATAATTTACTATGGCTTTCTTTTCCCTCTCAATTAAAATGTTGAGCTTTGCAATGTTGTAAAGGGATAACTATAAGGGAATTATAATTCTAAAATTGTATTAATGATTTAACAATTTAAATAAAACCATTATTTCTTTATACTTTATTAACAGTATATATTAAGAAAAAGTGTATGTTATTGAAAACAATTATTTCCTTATGCAAAACCTGCCTTAGAGAGAGGAAAAGCTGTAACATGAGGAAACACATTTTGCCTAATGATTTTCTTTCAGGAAAAATATTGCTATCATGATCCTTTTAATTAAATAAGAATTTAGCACATTTGCATGCATGTTCTTAATGTCAGACTCTTTGGTTATCGCACTTACACCTCTGTTATTAATGCTAGCCATGGTTTGCAGATGAGGAAAAGCTAGTTATCAATGAATAATTCAGATTCCATAACTGTCAGACCTCATTATTTTAAATAGGGCCTGGTAGTTCCAGTTGTAACCAGCTAATTGCCTCATTTAAACTTAAACTCTTAGACTATTTCACATAATTCTCAATTTCTAAAAACTTTAAATATGTTTAAGATTGCTGTAATACATAGAACAATTTGCTTTAAATCAATTCAGAAGAATAAAAGTTGCTCTGCTTATGATCTGTCTTCATATAAGAACTGAGAGTTAATTTAATCCACAGTCATAAAATGCTTATTAAATGCAGAATGACAAAATGTTTTTAATTTATAAAAAATAAAAGAGAAGACTGGATAATTCATTTTAAAGTTGATCTCTCACATTTAAATATATTAATGAATATAGTTTCAAAAAAGGGGAGACTGTGATGGGCCGAGTCAGCAGAGTTTCATGCTTCCATTGCCTACATTTTAGGCACAGTTAAGACCAAAGCTGCTGCAGACTTACTGATGTTGTGCATATACGCATAAAGTCAGTTTTGTGGCTATTAAGAACACTCAGCTCAGATCTCTCTTTAGGAGCTGCTGCTATAAGAAACATCTGCTGAGACACAATTCCCATGAGGAGCTGGAGAAATAATAAAGTGGTTTAGAGTACAGGTTGTTCCTACAAAGAACTCAGGTTCTATTTCAAGCTCACAGCAAACGGTAACTCCAGTTCCGGAAGTCTGATATCCTTTTCTGGTCTCTGTGGACACAAGACAGGTGAATCACAAACAGTTATGAAAGCCAAATTCTCATACACAAAAAAGTAAAGTGTCTTCAAACCAAAACAAATAAGCAAAGAACCTGTGCAAGTAAGCTGTCATGCATGCAAATTATTGCTTTTTTTTTTTTTTTTTTTTACAGACACCCACTCCTCTTGGCTCTTAACCATCTTTATTCTGCCTCCTCTATGAATAATCTTTCTGTTTTGGGATCAGGAGTTATGAGATGGATATCCCTTTTAGAGATGAGGACTCAATTTCTCATTCTTATTATGTATATAAGAGATGTTCATAATCAAAGCAACTAAAATAGCATCATGTGTAGGGAAAGACTTAAAAATAAAAACTCTATCAGAGAATCTGTCAGTTGTTCGTGACCACTGGGAAAAGAAGAGCCACTATTCTTCAAGGACCTCATCACTAAAGGCTATAAGCAGTTCAGTAGATTGTCTAACACCTATGCGCATCTAGGCCCCACTAAATGGACTAGTGTTAAGTTAAAAGACATAGAGCATATGAAAGAAAAGTTGAGGGGATAAGGGAGTAATTGGAGAGGAGAAAATGGGTGGCAGATTGAATCCAAAACATACATGCATTCATCAATATTAAATATTTAATAAAAGGTGAAGAAACATGAAATTCTACTGTGAATTTTTTAAGTATTAGAAAGAAAACAAATACTTCACTGGGAAATTCTCCTTTTCGGTTTACAGATGTCTCAGCTTCAACATTTACATCCTTCATCATCTGAAGTTTCTTGTGCTATTTGAGAGATGGGAAATGCAAGGTGGGCAAAACAAAATGGGAACTCAGAAATAAATTACAAGGTTTCAGGTACATTTAAATGATGCTTTGAAGTTTTAATATGAAGATGTTCTTATTTTAGAAATAGAGACTGAGGCCTCACATGTTTTCATAGTTCACCTTTGAGATCACTTTTATCTTGCTTGTGAGATCTTACACAGTCATAGATGGTGTTTACATCCCTGCTTCTTCAGCCAGGAACATGGGGTTCAGATGGGGTGCAGGCTAGCACCAAAGAAATAATAAGAACTCTTGCTCAACTATGGTTTTTTTTTTTAAAAAGTAATTTTAGTTCTTGTTTACTTTCTTTAAAGGAAATGAGATGTTCTCTGTATATAGAGAACATTTTACTTTGTTTATTTTTAAATATAAATCCATACTAGCTGGAAGGTTTGACATACTGATTGCTCAAATAAATCATTTTTCTTTTAGGGAAGAAATGGCAAATCAACTTGTTTCATTTTTTTCCAACCTACCTACCAACCTACCTACCTACCTGCCTACTTACCTACCCACCTACTATCTACCTACATACTTACCTACCTACCTACCTACCTACCTACCTACCTACCTACCTACCTACCTACCTATCTACCAACCAACCAATCAACCAACCAACCAATCTACCTACCTATAAACCAACATATCTACCTACCTACCTACCTACCTACCTACGTACCTATGTACCTACCTACCTACTAACCTACCTACATACTTGCTTACCTACCTACCTATGAACCAACAAACTAACCCACCTACCAGCCAACCAACCTACCTTTCTACCTACCTACCTACCTACCAACCTACTTACCTAGCAACCTACCTACCTAGCAACCTACACACATGCATAAGTGTGCGCATGTGATAATATGTTAATCCTAGCCCACCTTAGTATTTTGAAAGAATGAACCTGATTGTTTTAATTCTTTGAGTTTAGGCAAAACAAGAAGCTTCAGAAGCATTAGCACTTTCTGAATCATCTGTCCCTGTTGTTACCTTTGTGGTCTCTGACCTAGGATTCATTGTTGTCTGCTCACTGCCATTCTGAAAGTCTAATCAGACAACATGAGAAAAATGGAGTAAGTATATCTTTGTGAATTCTTAATAACCAATAGGTAGGTACCTTTCCAAGCCCCAGAAAACCTAGTAAAGATGAGATACAGACACACACAATTAATGTCAATTACAGAGGATGTGATTTTCTCCTGTTGTGGTAAAAATGCTCAGGCACTGAAGGGTTTACTACCTGTAAAGCTACATGTCAACTTAATTGTTTCAGATCAAGCTCTGTTTTCAAACATAGTGGTCGAAGGAAAACTCACTTCAGCCTTGAAAGTCATACATGTAACTACACTTAGGTATTGTGATGAACAAAGGCCTTGCTTGCCTATTTTGACTCTGAGGCACCAGCCATCGTCTTTTCTGACCTGGGTCTTTAATCAAGCTGAACATTATGTTAGCTGCCCAGATTCTACCAAAACTGTTCTTGAGCATAACTTCTGCATTTGGCAATTTGGATTATTGCATAAGTAAATGCTAATATTTGTAGTTGTTTCCTTCAGAGTTCATCTCTTTGACACTGTTTGTTAGAAGTTTGTTGTAAAATTAACAAGTTCTTATTTAAAGCCTTTAATTCTATTGATTTTGTGGTAGTGTAATGGAAATGCTTCACCCATCTCTTTTGTTTCTAAATATTCCATTAAGTTTGATCTTTAAATTCATATTGGTAGCATAATTAGTAGATATAGGATATTTAAGTGTATAGCTACAAGAAAGGGAAGGAACAGAATCATAAGGTAAGTATTCGAGTCAAGCAACATTCTGGGTTATAGGATATATTTTGGCTATTGTTTAATGTAGAGTAGGCAATAACCTAGGACAGGTTTAAGAGGATTAAATGGTCCCTGGGCACATAAATCAGATTCAAGTCACAGATTTCTTTGAAGTCATTGGAGCTTGGCTGCCATGAGAATCCAGATGAGTAACTTGTTTTCTACTACATGAACCCTCACAGACACTAAAGCACGGGAATTTGTAGAATAACTTCTTAGGGTCACTATTGACACCTGTTCTAGTGAAGACAAATCCTTTTCTATTTTAATAGTGTGACTATTGGAACATTCCAAGAAGAAAGTAACTATAGTTTTCTAATGATTGAGTCAGGTTATAATGTGTACTGTGTGATTCTAACATACGGTACAGACGGACTGCAAGCTGCACCTGAAAAAGTGGACTGTTTCTAGCAGTTGGTGTTTATATTGTGATTTTAAAATAGCTATCCCATAGCCAGAGGGTGTGTGTGTGTGTGTGTGTGTGTGTGTGTGTGTGTGTGTGTGTGTGTGTCTGTGCTTGTGAGTATGCTTGTCTGTCTCTGTGTGTCTTTTTGTCTTTTTGGAGACACAAAATATAAAGGAAACTGCTTGGCCTTATAAAATGTAAAAATTACCCCACGGCACATTTGTTATTTACTAACAGTTAAATCCTCCTTAGTTAACATGAGGACTAGAGATCTTATGGGAAGGTATCATACTTTAAAATTGTTACTTTCTACTTTAACTTAAATAGAATTATTCTTATATCTTAACACCAAAAACCCTGAATGGGGAGGGGGGAGGGGGAAGGGGTTTCCAAAGAGGAGAACTAGAAAGGAAGAAACATTGGAAATGTAAATAAAGTATCTAAAAAAAAAAAAAAAAAAAAAAAAAAAGAAGCAGTTAACTGCAAGAGGGAAGATCTTTTTTGACAGTCAGATATATCTTGTATTTCTGATCTCTATTGTTTTGACAATATAAGTCCTGTTTATAATTCTGAAAATTTGTCCACTGACCATTAGAAACAAATTTTAAATCTCCATCACATTGAAATTAATATAATTTTTTAAAAAACACTAAGCAATTGTGCATACACACACAAGCAAATACTATAATTGGGCTCTGACTTTGAGTAATGCTTGTATTTTACAGAAAGCCATGCAGTCCTTCTGAATACAGATAGCTCCCCATTGCACACTGCAGCCTACCCACACACATGGCCTCGTGAATCAGCTATCTCAATTTATCAGTTCTTTTGTATTATTGTATCATTGAACAATAGATGTTTTATTCCAAGGACTATATGGATAATGACTAAGTTTGACACTGACATGCCAATAGGTTTTTAGTGTCTGTGGTCCCTCTAAAGTCAAGCATTTTCTTTTACTCTGTAGTTGAGAATAAAACCATGTGATTTCCCTTATTTCATTGTATACATGAGTACATGTAAAGCACTTTAAAAATATCAGATGAGCCTTTTTCTAGTTGTTGGATAGACTGAGCGTCTTCTTAAGTCTATGCAAATACTAGTTTTTTTTTTTGATTAAAGCTTTTTTGTATACTACATTTGATCACATTTCTAACTGTGATAAATGCAAACCTACAAAATCAGATCAGGAGAATTATATGTGTATCTATGTTTATGTATCCATAAGATAGCAATATATGGTTAATCTTCCTTCAGATGGTCATGCTCAACAACCTGGCATCATTGCTGCATTATTTTAAAACAAATCCTGAATAATCCAGCATCTATTCATTGGTTGGTATACAAATCACCTTTATTTTTCATCCAGTTTAAGCATTTTTTTTTCAATTTGAGTCAAATAAAGTTCCAAATATTAGTTTGGGTTCACATGTTTGTTTCTTTTTTTAAATTTATTTATTCAAATACATTCTTTGTATTGGCTTGAATTCACTCTGTCTCAGAGGCTGGCCTGGAACTTTGGACCCTGAAGCCTTAGGTTATTGAGTTCTGTGGTTATGGGAATCCATTGCCATGCATAGATCACATATTACTTTGAACACCTCAAATCAATAGCTTCCTTTATTTCAATGAAATTTATTTAAGAGAAAAATAAGATTTTCCAAGATATTTGATTTTGTTTAATACAAACATTTTCCATAATTTGAATTGGCTTTGGCTTGAATTTCTGCAAGGAGGCTCAAAACGTCATGCAGTGTTTTTCTGTTGCATCATTCCAGGGGACCATAATATCTATGATTCCTCTCTCTGCCTTTCTGTGATAGTAAGATTGGTCTTGACATGGCTATTATTATTCTGATCTGCCCATTGTAAATGATCCTAGTCAGCTTTTTAATCAATAGAGTTTGTAGTTGTTGTCGATTGGTGTCTAGTCTCAATTGTTCCTTAAGAGATTGCACTTAATTTCTGGGCTTCAGAATTATTCTCTTTAAATAGGAAATATTTTTCAACATGCTTAGTGTTCATTAAGGAAACCCGAGTGATATGTGCGAAGACGTCCTGTTTTGTAACGTCTCCCTCATAGAAATGGAGACTATCCAAGCATTTTTTGGTTGTTGGAATTTTAATAGTCAATACTCTTAAAAAGTATTTTTCTATATAAATGACTATAGGGTTGACATTTATAAAAAGTACTATGATGTTACTCTTGCTACCATGTAGGCAATGGTTTACTTTTTAAACTTCTTATAGGACTTAATCCATGAAATGATTGGTGCAGTCAGCCTATTTTGCCATCTGTCATGTCTCCTTCCCCCAGCAGCCTCATCCAAGAAATAAGAATAACTTTGTAGTGTTATGTTGAGGTGAATATTAGGCATCAGAAGGCAGAACACTGCCCACTACTTGTGGAACAGGTAGCAGAACTGTGATCTGGATTTTAGTTCTTGACTTTTAGCTTCATGTTCTCTTTTGTTTTGCAATTCTTCTGATATCTTTAAATTTAGCAACTAGTATTAATATACACAACATTAAAACTCATAAAATACTGTTAGAACTATTTAAAATAGAAGCTATCTACACACTTTTATTTTTGAAGGCATATCTGTTGTATTAGTACACCCTCAAAATCCCTTTTGAGCTTCTACTTTGTGACAAATACAGAATAAACAAAAAACACAAAAATAACACAACAAATAGTCCTCTATTAAAGGGACTCGGGAAGATAATGCCAATTAATTATAGCAATGAAAATTTAGATGGTATTTAAACTTTAAAAATTTTCAGTGTTGACATGGCTTTAACTTCTGTCTTCTTGTGGAAGTTAGTAAATAAAATGTCCAAGTATAACCTACTAAAATGTATAAGGTTTATTACAAAAATGTAATTTGTGGCTTTCAAAATAAGTAATTACATTCATTTTAAGGGCTCCTATATGGATTCTTCAAGGGACACCTCTAAAACATTTAAAGCCTTTTCCCACACAAACAGTCTTTTAAAACTGCCTCTGAGAGGTCTAGGTGTTGTGTCTAGTGATGGTTATAGCTTTTCCTATAATCACCATAATGAATTGATTTCACTTGAATCCCAGCAAGAAAGATGTGGGTCCCAGTATCGACTCTAAGACCAATATTGTTCAGGCAGAACTCTACCAGTTTGTTCCTAAGCCTGGATGATTCTGATGCACTTTTTAAATATATCAGGGACAGAAGAATTGGCTTCTGCAGCATGATGAGTAGCTGTGACAGCAGTTGGTTTCTCATGTAAAGGACCCGAATTCACTGCAAACACCAGACACCTTTTGTCAGTGATGGATGACAGACTTACAAGGAGAATGTTCAGGAGGAAAGTTCAACTTTTATTTAGAAAAAAAAACCAAACAAACTTAATAATATGTATTAAGTGGTAATATAAAATTGAAAGAAAAATGATGGGTGTGCTGTAAGTACAAACAGCAAACTTATTTGAATTTTAATGTGATATATGTTCTGCTTAACATCCTCAATATCGTGAGGAAGATTTTTGCCTTGAAGATGTTCTGAAGTAAATGGGGAAAACATCTATGAGATAGAGCCTTTAGGATCATGCAGTGACCTTTGAATAGTATGTCACCACACTTTTAACAAGATGTAAAACTCAAGACTCTTACCTGCTTTACACAATTTTAGAAGTTTTAAATAAATCACGTGTTTGTATCCTTAAAGTATCATGTTGCCTATATTTAATAACATTCTATTGTATTTACTGTACATCTTAGATAAGCATTTATTTCCCTCAAAATGTATTCATTAGACATGCCACTTCTACTTTTTAGATGAGGATGCCAAATTGCAGTGTGGCTGAAGACCTTGGGAACTCAACTGTGAATAATGATAGGGTCTTTCTGATTCAAAGCCAAGGATTTTCTTTAGTTTTTAATTTTAGGAAGCTAATGTTACATGCACATGAGCAATGCTGTAATTTCTCTGAGAAGTCATGTGTTTATGTGAAGACTGGTACAAATAAATATATTAGCTGAGTTATATTAACCTTAATGTTTAATGTGGCTGGAACCCATAGAGTGACAAATTAGGCTAAATAACATGTGCTATCCCCACAAAAGCATATTGAACTCACAAGTGATAGGCAGCCTCTCTGAATTTCTCAGTAGCTAGTTGATGTAATTATGACATCAGCATATAATTATCTCCCTAGAAACAACCAAAAAGATAAGAAAATAACTTGAAATAGCTCTGCCATTCTATTAAAAAATAATTTTGTGACATAAGTATAACTTTAATTATCATCTTATTGGTAAGTTGGCTGCACATTTATGCTAATTATTTTCAAAACATATTTAAATTAATTCTTTGAGTATGGTGTACAATGGGCTTTGCTCATATTCATCATTGCTCTCCCTGCTCCTATAGATCCACCCTCTTGTTCCCTGTCCAAGAACCATTTTGTCCCTTTTCTTTATGTTTATCATTTTTCTTATCATATGTAGGAATTTTAATCCAGCAACATGGCTGCTCTGGCAAGGGATCACATCTAAAGACCTTCTAGGTCTGAGTGATCCAGCTAGATTGGCAGACCTTTAATCGCTTTGGCTATAACAGAGACATGTCATCAGTACATACCTTTAATCCCAAACAATGAAGTTAAAGTTATTTTGTAGAAGAAAGCTCCCATGAAAGTGATCTCTAATTGAGAGGCAGACAAAGTGATGAACCAGAGAAATATTTGACAAAATGGGATATTCCCAACTCTCATGAGGACAGAGAAGAAAGAAAGTCAACTTAGGAGAGAGCAGCACAGAGGAAAAGAGGGAGAGGAGGCAGTTTTACCAGAGTAGTTTTACAGATATGGGTTAAAGAGAGAACAAGCTATACACTGGTGAAGACAGAATCAGCCAGAGAATGAAAAGCAACCAGAAGATTAGAACAGATTGCTTCTTAGTTTGGGGCCAAACAGCAATTCAGAAGCAGAGAGAAGCCAGTTTGAATCAGTCAGCTTAGAGAGGCCTTTGAGCCAGAGCAGCTACCTGAGTTAAATCAGCTAGCTAGATTTCAGAAAGAGCTAGAAAGTGTGAGCTTATTCAGCAGTAAGCCTCCAAGATGACAATTACATCAGGAGAATAAAAAATGCATTACATTAAGTCATTGTTTTTAATAGCTGAGTAGTACTCCATTGTGTAGATGTACCACATTTTCTGTATCCATTGCTCTGATGAGGGACATCTGGGTTGTTTCCAGCTTCTGGCTATTATAAATATGGCTGCTATGAACACAGTGGAGCATGTGTCTTTATTACATGTTGGAGCATCTTCTGGGTATATGCCCAGTAAAGGTATAGCTAGGTCATCAGGTAGTATTGTCCATTTTTCTGAGGGTCCGCCAAACTGATTTCCAGAGTGGTTGCACCAGCTTGCAATCCCACCAACAGTGGAGGAGTGTTCCTCTTTCTCCACATCCTTGCCAGCATCTGCTGTCACCTGAGTTTTTGATCTTAGCCATTCTGACTGGTGTGAGGTGGAATCTCAGACTTGTTTTGATTTGCATTTCCCTGATGATTAAGAATGTTGAGCGTTTCTTTAGGTGCTTCTCAGCCCTGCGAATTTCCTCAGTTGAGAATTCTCTGTTTAGCT
>CM052701.1:104341194-104385974 GCA_028551405.1 Uromys caudimaculatus
CATCAGAGGAATGGATACAGAAAATGTGGTACATCTACACAATGGAGTACTACTCAGCTATTAAAAACAATGACTTAATGAAATTTGCAGGCAAATGGATGGAACTCGAAAATATCATCCTGAGCGAGGTAACTCAGTCACAAAAGAAGGAACATGGTATGTACTCACTGATAAGCGGATATTAGCCCAAAAGTTCAGAGTGCCCAAGTTTCACTTAACAGTAACTGCTGGACTGAGAGTGAAGTCCCAGATACAGGAGTTGGAGGAAGGCCTGAAGGAGCTGAGGGAATTTGCAGCCCCATGGAGGGAGCAAGAGAGTCAATGGGCTTGACCCCCCCCCTCCGGTCCTCCTGGAGTTTGGACCACCAACCAAAGAATACACATTGATGGACTTATGATTTGGACCACATATGTGGCAGAGGATGACCTCGATGGCCATCAGGGAGAGAGGAAAGGCCCTTGGGCCTGAGGATGTTAGAGTCCTCAGTAAAGGGGAATGTCAAGGCGGGAATATGGGGATGGGTAGACGGGGTGTGGGGGTGGGAGGTGGAATTCCCTCCTAGAGGCGGGTTGGGGAAGGGACAGGGGGTATCCAAAGAGGAGACTCAGAAAAGGGGAAACATTGGAAATGTACATAAAGTATCAAAAATAAAAAAGGAGGAAAAAAAAAAAAGACACACAGACAAAGACTGACAAGGGCCCGTTTCCACAAAGACAAGCAAAACCAATTCAGAAAACCAGACGGCCAGGAGGACCACGTCCTTTCCGGCACCCCAACGGGAATCTCTCAGGTGTCCCTGGGGTCCCTCCAGACCTCCTGGGACGTCTGCCAGGGCACGAGCAACTGCAAACCAGACTGCACGCAAACTGAAAATACAGATTCAGACTTCAGCCAGCACAGACAAACAAGAACACAAACAGAATCTCACCTCCAAGTAGGTTTTCGGAGACGAGGGTGGTCACAAATCACGGGACAAGCCCCCAAATGAAAGATCCCCGAGCTGGGGAGACACTCACTCAAGTCTCGGGATGGCACAACCCCCCAAGAACTCACGAAAGACCGTCCTTGCTGCAATCACACGAGGTTTATTTGAGGGACCAGTGCACTGGGGTTGAGCTCGTAACATACGCAGAGGCAGAGGAGTTCGACCATGAGCAGCTGAAGTCAGGGGTATTTAAAGAAAAAAAAACACAAAGCAAGGAAATTCTATGTGTCATGGGAAGGTATAGAATGTCCTAAGTTCATAATTCCTGCGGTTAGCTATTTCCTGGGACAAAAGGTGTAGGTTAGCCATTAGGCAGTTGTGATAACAATCCTGCAGTTAGCTGTTTCCTGGGACAAAAGATGTAGGTTAGCCATTAGGCAGTTGCGATAACAATCCTGTGGTTAGCTATTTCCTGGGACAAAGGATGTATGTTAGCCATTAGGCGGTGGAATTTGGCTATATTATCTCTGGCTTTAATTTTGCTAAGGGGGGGTCTAACTACCTTATAATGGGCTCGGGTCTTTCAGAGTCAGAGATAGGATACACTCAACTCTCATGTGGACAAGAAATTGAGCCTACTTAAGAGCAGTGCAGGGAGAGCAGAAGCAGTTTTATCTGGACACTTTTACAGAGACAGGCTGCAGGTGAGGGAAAAATGAACCAAAGAAAGAGAAGGAGCCAGAAAATTAAGAGATTGCCAGAGTTAGTTTGAGGCCAATTAGAGCAATTCTTTCAGTAGCCTAGGGAAGCCAGATTGGCTCAGTCAGCTTGGAGAGTAGTTTGAGTCGGTCATCCAGAATTTAGAAAAAAAACAGAAAGGGTGAGCTTATCAATTAGTAAGCTTCTGAGATAACAATTATATCTTGCAAATAAAAGTTACTTTTACAGTTTTCAAGACAGCTTTTTTTTTTTTTTTCTATTAGTATGTCTGGAATCTTAGCCTATGTGACAGCTTCCAGTTTTCCTCAATGTTCCAAGCCTCTCTTACAAACTCTATTTATTTTAGATGTTTAAAATGGTACTATCTTACTGAGGGACCATACCAACTCCATCTTGGGTTCAGAACCTGACCTAAGGTTGAAATAGACTTAACAACAAGCCTGCACCCCGCACAAGTTTCCAGATTATTTCAAACAAGTCTACATCTGGCACTTCACTCCCTAACAACCACCAATGAGGAGGAAAGCAGAAGTTAAGTTTATGGTTTTGCTCCCAGCACCAGCCAATTATGTTAAATGACAATAAAATTCTATAATAGCCCCACAATCAGATGTGTGCCTGGCTAGAAATCCCCTTACCTGTTTGCTTGCTTGAAACTGAGCTCAGGGCTTCACTCTGCTGTCCTGCTTCATCAGGGTCAGCAGGGAGCCCAAGTCTGATCTTCAATGTAAATACCCTAGGGAGATTGCACCTGAATAGGCTCTTGGTGGTCTTTTGGGATTCCTGAACAGGCCCAAAGCTACTATTTGTGAATTTCTGAAGCTTTGATGAAGTTTGATTTCAAGGTAACCTAGAAAATTCTGCAGACATGAGTCTTTCTTTCCAACATATTGGTTGGCTGTAATAGTTAATTCAGGCATCAACATCTCAATAATGAGAACTTCCTAGAGCATCATTCTGCTTCCCTAGTCACTTGCCATGAGATATTTTCCTTAAAGCAAACAGAAGAAAAGTTAAAACAAATTTGCATGTTCTCGCATCCCTCTTTTTTTCTGTTTCTGTCTGATAATCAGTCTTTATGATAAAACGCACATTTCTCTCTGTGGACTCACCCAACCTTCATCTTAAAAGGTTCACCCACACTTATTTTTTCTCATTTTCACCAGCTTGTATTTCCATGCTGTTCCTGTACTAAGGCAACCAGACATTTTCTCCCCAACTCCCATCTGTTTCAGTTTCTTCTGAGGGTATAATGATAAATGGATGTACTGCTTAAATTGCCACCCGGTGACTAATTAAGTACTGTTGAGTTGTCTGCCTGAAGTAATCTGGAATTGTTTAAACAAATGATGTGTATATATATATATATATATATATATATTCCAGTATGGAGATATTATTTATGAAATGCTCAGGGGGAAAGTAATCTACAAAACTGTGATTACAGAAAGAAACTGTGTATTTAAATTACACATATGCTCCATGTTAGTAAATATAATTTTTCAAAATGAACCACACACAAGGTATTATAGATACTCAGTAAAATTCAATGCATAGTCAGGTGCCACCATTATAGAATTCTAAGCTATTTATGTTTCCTTCTTTTTATCTTTTGAGTCAATCAATTAATTATTTTTATAACTACTACAAACTTATATAGGAAGCAGATTCTGTGAATGGGTGCTTGAAACACCAGCTGCTTATAATTCAGCAAGATGAGAGTGAAGTAAGGCAGAGAATGAAGACTGACTCAGCCACATAATTATAACTATGCACATCTTAATGAGGAGAAAAATACTGATAGCTTTAAACAGAAGGAAGTATATGTTTCAAGATATCTGATCACATTGTGAACCCTGAGATTGTGTTATTTACTGGAAAAATCTGTTTCTAGTTGTGGTGTGCCTCAGCGCTAGTATACACTTAGCACTCCTTTAATCTGAGTATTGTAAACAGGATTAAATATAGTCAACCAAAAGTCAAGAGACAGAGCAAGTATCCAGTTGACAGAGAGAGAACATAGAAATCAACCATAACATAAAAGAGGAGGTCAGGAAGATAGATAGAGAGATGCACTGGAAGTAGAAGGGAGTGCCCCACTCTCCCACGTGGGGAGAAACGCAGGCGTGGGCGGGTCCCCTGGGCAGGTTCTGGAGCGCCAGTAAAAGACCGCTGGCCGCTTTTGGCGCTTTGGGCGCTTTTTTCTCAGCGCCTGATTCCAGGGCGATTCTAGTCGCAGGCACAGGTGGCTAGAGATGGAGAGACGCTCCGAGCCCCATGCTGTGGCCGTCTGCTGCCTTGGCACCGCCTGAGCCATTCAGGCTGCTTGCCCGCAGCACTGGGAAGGAGCGTAGATAGAGACTAGCTGCAGGCACTCTCCAGCTCCATTGTGCTCAGAGCACTCACCGCCCCACACCAGGTCTTGACCTTAGTGCGCTTCCCTCGGTACCTGCCACCGTTAGGAGTGCTCTGCAGCTGTAGAGTGGGCCTCCTCGTGGGCCCAAGTGTCACAGCCCCTTAGACAAAGTTCTCTGACACCAAAGTAGTTTTCATCTTTATTCATTCTGATGGTGGGCAGCGCTCACTGGGCAGGCAGGTGGAGAAGGAGGGGAGAGAGAGAGAGAGCTACTTGGGTCAGGGTGCTCTATTTATATTGTTCTGGGAGGACAGGGGTTTGGTAGCTGATACTTTCCATTGGCCCAGCTTGGGGACATTTGGTGCCTCGTTTGTTTTGCCCGGGACTCAGGGTTGCTTTCTATGTGACAAGTCTCATACAAGTCTCACACGCCAGGCCTCTCTCTATACAGGGGTTGTAAAGGCTGTGACCGGTTGTACAGGAGTCTTCCGGGAGCATTGGCTAAAAATATGGCCTGGTCCCTTGTGAAAATATCAGAGGGTCTGCCAGGAATTTTTTGTCTGAGCTCAACCGGATGTCAGGATGTCAGATTGCCTGGCACAGATCACTGCCCCACAGGGAGGGGCATTCAGTTTGAAGGGATTTTGAAACAGCTTGGAGAAGCTGAGGAGAAAGGTCAGCCCGGTGCTTTTTCTGTCTCTCTGAGCTAGTGACTTTCACTCCGGTATCTAGCTCCTGATTCTTTATTGACAAAACAGAACATATGAGATTTTTGTTAAAAACAAGTTTTATGCTTTGCAGTTTGTAGGATTGAGTAGCTATGTTTACTTAAAACTTTAATTTATGATGTACTATTTCTATCATTGAAAATATTTCAAAATTGAAATAGATTGTTGTCTCATAGGTAAAGGCCCAGGCTGGTAAGTTTGGTGTCATAAGATCAATCTTCAGGGAACACACATGTATAGAGACATACAAAATAAATGAATGTGAAGAAAGGTTTTCAAGAAAAGATTCAGAATATGATCTGTATATAGATTATTATTTTCAGGAGAGTGACAACTTATACAAGGAGGATGACTGGACTAAAAAGACTATTGCTTGGATAGTAAAATACATTATTATCTGCATATATTTATAGATGAATATATTATATATAATATATGATATATCATTAAATTAGCATCATTGTATATACTATATTATATATTATAATATGCTATATTAATACATATCGTTAATATATTATATTACATATTAATATAACATTAACATATATATAAAAGCATGAAACAGGTTTACTAATGCTACAATATTCTTAAGTGTGTAGAGAAGTAAGGTCAGTCTTCTTGGATTCTACTCTAGTAAATCTTCAAATACTGTTACATCTTGAAGGCCATTCTAATCTATGGACTGAAGAATTCAAAATTCAGAACATAGACTTCAAAGAATTAGTTCCTTTATGTTGGCAGATGTACTTCTTTAATAGTTGGTTCAGCACTTTGAACTATAATAGTAACTAATGTAGTCTCTTTCCAGGTTTTAATAGGGGCGTATATGCTGTGAGTAATTCTTTGGACTTTTAAAGAACTTTCACCTGGTACTCTCTTTACAATTACTTAAAGAATATTTAGGAGTTCTATAACAAAAGGGAAAGTCTCTATAAGAAGCAATCATGATAAAGAGTATTCTAGGTAGCAAATCATAAATGTGTTTAATCCTGTCTCCTCAGCAACAATTCTAATTATGTCATAGTTTAAATATCTCACTTGCTGATTTGTCAGTATTTCTCACATCTTTGATATGTATATCCACTTATATATGAGCATTGCTGTACTGTATACTGTTACCAGAAGTGCTGACGTTGGTGACAATAATGAATATCCATTTAATTCAGAAATAGAGGAAAGTACACTTCTTCAATTCTAATTTTTCAAAGCTCAAAATTTGCATCTCACTTTATCAATTTATAAGTTCATGAGCATTTGGTAGCATTTATTATAAAATGAATTATTACAACTTTAAGAGCCTGATAAGAGAGAGCAGAGCGCAAATGTTGTCCTCATGGATATTACAACTAACTCATTTTTCAAGTGATGGAAAATGTTCTCTTTCTTCATTACTCATACCTTCTATTTAGGGATGGAATACATAGCATAATGGTTTTTGGAAATGTTGAATAATGTGATTCAAGCAAAACTGGGAATCTGTTACTATGCGTTGAGGTCAGGAGTAACTGCAAAAAATGAGGGAGTTACTGAGAGTGGATGCAGGAAATTTCATCCTCTCAGTGCATCCTTACTCACCACCCTGAAGGCTTGTTTATCCATTTTTCACTTAGAAAACAGAACAGTAGCTTCAACTGGAAAAATGGGCTGGGATGCAGGCATGGGAGCTGTGGGTGAAGTTTCAAACCAGAACTGAGTATGTAGAGAGAAAATTGACCTGCTCATTTGGTAATGGAATTTCATTACTTTGGGGTAGACAAAGGCCCTGAAATGACTGAATTTCCATTCATTTTTTGATTGATACTTTCTAAATATTTGTGGATACATGATAACTATAACATTATCACTATGGGAACAGAATTACTGGCCTAGATTTTAGCTGATTAACAAAATTTTATACTCTTTCACGAACTTATTCTTCCTGTTCATATCTATTAAAAGACATAAAAATCACTTAAAACTTATCATGTATTAATTAAGTTGGCTACATTTCTTTCAAGAAACATAATGAGTGACTCAATTATATGTGAAAAAGTTAAGACAGTAAAGTTTACAATAATTTATAATTAAAGAAAAAATAAATAAAACCTATTTGTTATCTATCTCCCTATCTCCCTATCTATCTCCCTATCTATCTATCTATCTATCTATCTATCTATCTATCTATCTATCTATCTATCTATCAATCTCTTAATCTCTGTATCTATCTATCTACATACCTACATATCTATCTATCTATATATGTGAAAATAATAGCCTCCCAGCCTACTAAATTTTTTAAAATAGGAATTTTCTTGGAAATCGAGAGATTCCAAGTTGTAATTATCATTATAACTTCTCTTTAAGAATATTTTATTTAAATTGGTCTGAGTTTTTTTTTGTTTCAGGTTACCCTTGAACTCCTGCAGTGGCTCAACCTTAAAGTCATCCTTTCATGTACCTATCCACTGGGAATACCAGGCTATGTCACCATCCTGGCTTAATTCTATGCGAGTATGGGTGATTATTAGAGTCAAGACCTATGTAACTTGTTTTTCTGATGAGGAAAACAAATTTCAGCTCACTTGATTATTAAATTTATGTATCTACTCTAAATTGGCATCATAAATTCCAGCAGTACAAGACACTGCCCAAAATATAGTTCAAATTTGCTGCATTGAGTAGACCAGAATTTTCTTTTTGTTCAATAAAGTGTCTCAAAAATGTTCTAATACCTGTGGTCCCATTAGTAAATGTGAAAAATCTCATGCTTCCCCAGAGATTCTCAAAATATTACTTACTGAATGTTGCTAGTTTTCACGTATGCCAAAAAATCAAGAGTTTGCCTTTACCTCTAACGGTATGGCTATCACATATTCCAATTACATGGTAAAATAATAATACACCCCTTCAATTGTATGGATATTGAAGCATTTTTATTCAGCATTCTCCATAGTTGATGTTCTACTCCTGATGTGAATACGTGCTCGAGCTATGGGACATGTGAGTAACATAGAATGCCATCTGAGAATCCCATCTTTGATAGCACACAGATATTGTAAATCTATGTAGGCAGACAAGCTTATATTCCATCCTTACTTCAACACGTGATGCTATTAGTATGTTTTAAATTTTTTCACTGGATTCTATCAAGAAATTTCATGAGAAAGCATTGTCTAAAACTAGGTATGCTGTTTATCCCAGGGACAGAGTGGTTGAGAACATAATCTACTATGCCATGTTTTTGTTTAGGCATCCAACTAAGTGTGAAGGAAAAGAGCAGACGTTTTGCTTTTCCTAATTGAAACTTTGTCATACACACCCACAGAGACTTAAATTTTTTCTTCCTCTTGCATTTATGCTTCTCTCATACATTACATGGTGAATGCAGTTTTCCTTCCATACAATCCTTTCCATCATTTCCCCACCTCTACTTTCTTAAGATCCACTCCTTCTCCATTTTCCTTCAAATAAAAGAGCAGGCATCCCAGCAATATTGTACTGGCTGGTTTTGTGTCAACTTGACAAGCTGGAGTTATCACAGAAGAAGGAGTTTCAGTTGACAAAATGCCTCCATGAGATCCAGCTGTAAGGCATTTTCCCAATTAGTGATCAAGAGGGGAGGGCCCCTTGTGTGTGGTACCATCTGTGGGCTGGTAGTCTTGGGCTCTATAAGAAAGTCAGCTGAGTAAGCCAGGAGAAGCAAGCAAGCCAGTAAGAAACATCCCTCTATGACCTCTGCATCAGCTCCTGCTTCCTGACCTGCTTGTGTTCCAGTCCTGACTTCCTTTGGTGACGAACAGCAGCATGGAAGTATAAGCTCAATAAATCCTTTCCTCTCCAACTTGCATCTTGGTCATGATGTTTGTGCAGGAATAGAAACCCCAACTAAGACAAATATCCACTAATCATGGCCTACCAATTTACAATAGGACTGACTAGTCACAAATTCTCTTATCAAGGTTGCATGAGGCAACCCAGTGGGGGGAAAGGGTCCCAAGCACAGGCAGGATCTGAGACACCCTTACTCCCAGTGTTGAGAGTCCCACAAGAATACCAAGCTACACAACCATAAGGTTTATGCCGAGGACTTAGATCAAACCCATACAGGGTCTGTATTGTCACTTAAGTCTCTGCAAGCCCCATGAGCCCTGCTTAGTTGATTCTGTGTACTTTGTTCTCACTTGTCTTCTACCCTCTGACTCCAACAACCTTTCCTCCTGTCTTCCATGGGGTTCCCCTGACTCTGCTTACTGCTTGTCTGTGGGTCTCTGAACAGGCTGTTCTCATTTTTGCTGTGTCCATTGCACGTCCTAGTCCAAATATAATCTTATTCCTTTGACTTGTATACAAGTGTATGGTACATTTTTTTTTTTTGATACTACCAAACATCAGGCCGTTTAGGTGATTAATATGGTTGTGAGGCCATCAAGGATAAGAACGTTAGCCTTTTGTCTTTGCTAGTGTATTGACAATAGAGTGAAGGTCTGAATTATCTCCGTTTTAGTAACTCATCCTGGAAGAAAAAAGCTAAAGCCACTATCTTAGTGTTTCTATTGCTATGAAAAAAACACCCTCCAACAAGTCAACACCTCCTGCAATAAGGCCATCTTCTAATAGTGCCAACTCCTATGACCAAACATTCAAACATATGAACTGGGGGGGGGGGGCAAACTTTTTCAAACCATCACAGCCACCTTCCTCTTGGAGCAGCTGAAACGACTGAGTAAAATGATTTACTTATACATTTTATGAGGGCATGACACACTTAGCATCTACCATTGCAGTCATTATGAGTTCTTTGGCTTGACTTTTTCTTTGATCTTTGTATTTCTTTATGATTGTGTGTGTGTGTGTGTGTGTGTGTGTGTGTGTGTGTGTGTGTGTGTGTGGTGTGTTATGTGTGTGTGAACATATGCTTTATTTTATTTTTCATCTTTGTTTTACGGTGCTCACACATCTTTACAAATAAACAAACCTAATATATAAGGATCACTTCATGAATATGGACAATTTTCGAGAACAACTTATGAAGCTCAGCTATGGGCTGTAAAGAAAGTAATAATTTGAACAATGGTATAAGATGGCCCAGAGCTATCTAGCATGGCTTTGGTTCCAGAACCATGGCCTTGGGCAGTGAGGGAATAAAGAAAGCAAAGACACAGGTATAGTGACAGTGGTATGGGGTAGGTATGTCTGAATACTACCCCTACTCTTTTAACACAGAGCCTCAGCATGTTTCTTATATATAGAATATAGGGAGGGTAGGAGCTAGTCACTCCCCTAAAAGGTCTCTGTAGGCAAGTGTATTCAAGCTGTAACCAGGTCTTGTTCAGTATTTCATCATCTATACTACTCACCCGATTCTGTTTTAATTTTTTTTTAAATAAACATATTTCAAATGAAAATTTACTTCCTCCACTTAACAAAAATGGCCTTTATATCATTTATATTGTCCTCACCTCCTCAGCAGGTCCTTGGTGATGCCTCCTTTGCTTTCTAGACTGAGGGCAGACCCCAGAGAACCATCTTCAGTTGCTTCTGTCCACATTGTTCTTGTTCTGGTTCCAGAACAATTTCTCTATCTTACTCTAAGGCACAGTTGGTTATCTTTATGTCTCCAGTCTAGACTTTTGATTTTCACTCCAGAATTATATGCATCCATCATCTTTGTGTGCATTTAATTAACCTGTCAAAGTAACATGCTTAGAACAATCTTCCTTATCTTTCCCACCCACTCCACCTTCTTTCAGTCTTCTTAACCTTCATGGATCTCACCTCAGTCCTCAAAATTGCCTGTCAGTCTTTTCTTCCCTTATGCCTCAATATTTTCTGATTGTTAGCAAATTTTGTTGGTTATTTCTTCAAAATACATGTCTAATATTATCGCTCTTTATTCCTTTTTCTTCTTTGGTCGAAGCCACCACTCTCCCTTGTCTGTACGACTATCATGACTATCATCTTCTTCCACGGCTTTCTCTGCTTCCACTCTCCCACCAAGGAGTTTATTTTCATGACATTTGTTAAACCAGTCCTACTAACTATGTCACATCATGGTACTCTCCTGCCCACAATGGAAACTTCAGACATATGCCTACTGATGTTACTCTCTGTGCAAGCCGAGATCCTTGGAGAATCTACTCAGACCAAGTGCTTTTCCTTACCTTTTCTTCTTAAAAATCCTTTCCCAGTTCTTCGATCTGTCAGCGATTCCAACTTGTGTGATATTCCCTAACCATGGTATGTGACTTTATGTGCTCATGTTTTTGTAGCGGCTTCATCAACTTCAGTCTTCTTTCCATGAATACTGTCACAGTTCTTCTTCTGTATTCCTCAAGCTTTGCTTACAGATCAGAGTTTAAGTGAAGACTGTTTTGAATGCTTAGAGCTGAAGCCTGTCTCATGTTGGTACTCTCATTTCTGCTAATGCACATAACCTTTCTTCTGCTTCTTACTTCTCACTTAATCATGCAGTCTATGAGGTACGTAACAAAAATCACATCTTCTATTACTTCAATAAAATAAGTATATTGGAGACTGTTGCTGAATACTTGGTCTTTTGTCCTGACTGACTGCAAGGCTGTTTTGCTGCATAAACATCATTGTCCATAGTATTTTATTAATTCACACTACTGTTTATCTATCTCAAGTTTCCAGAATTAGGATTCCTGGGAAAACTATAATTTTTAAAGTTCTTGGAAATATTAAAGAATTGCTTTCCAAATGGACTGTTGAATTAAAGTAGTTTATACTCTCACCAATATAATTCATGGAGTATTAAATTGTTTTTTTAATTTACTTGATGAATATATAATAATGCAAACTATATAACTCTAATTTATTTTATATTAAATACTGTATACATTATATTTATGTTTTCATTTGGTCATTTCTTATGTTACCTGCACCTGACCTTAGTAAATCTACAATTAATATTTTATTCTTGATTATCTTGTCTAGTTTTAACCATATGGTTTTTAATCCATCTTATTTGGGTAATAATACCATAACTATTATACCTATATTGATTTTAGGAACAGACAAATTTTATGATTTCTAAACCCTGAGCAGATTTATTCATAGTTATTGAAGAGAAAGAGATTTCCTGGGAGCTGTTAAATGTTAGTATTCTCTTTTCCATCTTACAGCTTATGGAGCCTAATACATATCTATAAACGAAATCTTCATGAGATTGTTTGAAGTATTTGTTGTAAAGGTTATTTGTGAGCAGTGTTTAATGGCCCTACAAAAATGTGGCAACAGCACAAGTCAGGTGGAGCATTGAAATTGGCGGAAGCTTGATGCCTGGGCAAAGATGGCTGAGGAGCACAGCTCCATTGATAAACTGTCAGTATCAATTGTACTTTTAAATTTTCCTCTTCTTAGAATTTGTTCTCTGCTACCAATTTCTAGTCAAGGAGAATGACATTGATTGTACAAAACTGAGATTGAACTTTTGGGGTGATTTTAAAGGTAACTTTGAAACTCTTCATATTATTCTTGGTATTTTAGAGATCTAATGATAATGATCTTACATTTGCAAGCTGGGCAAGCTAAAGGAATCTGCCATTATTGCAGAGACCCTGTCAGAGACAATTCACTGTATTGGATTTTCTTTTTTCAGCATCAGTAGCGATTGCCATGTGGTTTTCTTTCCTTTATTGCATTACATGTTCAAAAACCTTAACCCTAAAAAGTGAATTTATACTGATAGTATGCAGAAGGATCAAGTTTGTGCCATGGGAAATGCTACTCTCCTAGGACTAAATGTAGCCTCCGTTAATCTATGTGCAGCAACATTTCAAATGTGAGGTGAGAATGAAGGATGTCTTTGGACCTAAAGAGAATTTAAGTAAGTGCAATGTAATTACCCATGTTGGACTTAAGCCAGAATGACAGGGTCAGCATCCTCACTAACATTCAACCTAATTGAAGAAGATTGAAACTAACATAAGCTCCTTTCCCAAAATGTGAGTCACACACCTTTTCCTCGTCTCTTTTATTTTCCCTTTATTGATAGTCTTTGAAGCAAGAATCAGACTTTATCTATGTTAGTAGTCTGTTACTATATAAACCATTTGTTTTGGAGGATGTGTAAATGTAATCTAGTCATTAAGGATTCTAAAATTTGAGATCTGTGGTTTTATTGGGTTCTAAGCTTAGGAAAAAGTCAGAGATAAACATTTTCTCTCCTCCAAAAAACCAAATCAAACAAACAAAAAAACCAACAAAACAAAAAACCTCAATACACCACAAGGCATAGTACCAAGATGTGAACTTTGTTGCTTTTTGTTTCTCAAACATTAAATTGCCTTAATCTGTAGAAATCTTAAAATACAGAATTTTGAATAATTAGCCTTTTGAAACATCCCCATGTTCTGTTAGACACTGATATTCCTGGAAGGGTAGTACATTATATTCGAGTCATACTTATTCTCATCTTCTGTCACTAAAATATAACATTTGGAGACAATAATAGTATGCTCCATTTCAATAGTGCTAGCATAATATACAAACAGGTGGGACTCTGGGTGCAAATTATTAAAGGCTTCTCATGAGACTGATTACATTCTCACTGCTTCCTGAACTTCTTCAAGAAAGAAATGGCTGAAATTTCTCTTTCTTTTTAAGATTTAGCTTTTCCTTAATCCATTCATCTCCATTTCACTCATTTCCAGATTATTCCTAATTCATGCATCTAATGTCAAAATATTTTCTTATTTGTCTTCCACTTGAAGCAACCACTGCCCTGTGCCTAATTAACAATAAGATTCCCAACTCTTACTGTAGTACATAGGACTTTTTATTCAAATCTAGTTAAAAATAATGGGAGGACCTTGTCAATGTGTATGTGGGGAAATATATTATTCTGTATGCCAAATGAGCTGCTTCTTATGTGTTCTTAGACTGGTGCTAGACACACAGCAGGTGTTTGCACCGTGGCTAAACTGGGTATGCCAGTAAAGCATTCTAAGGTGAAGGAGAGCTTCAAGGAATCAGAGTAGGCCTGGGTTTCCTTCTGGTTTGATAATTTAGTTTCTGTTGAGACTAGGCATATAATTGGTGAAATATAGTTGTGAGCACATAGCAGAAGACACAGATAGAACTGTGATATAGAAGAAAATACCATAGGAAAAAAGAACACGCATAGGCATGCACATGACATGAATACCTTTTTATTTTGGATATTTTTTGCATTTTAATTTTTATATTTTTGGTAATTTTACCTGGTCACACTGTCACAAGTATTGGGTATTAGATTCAAATAAAGAAATATCAAAACTTTTAAGCCAGTCTCTGTTGATTAAAAGTTATCTTATTTTGCTTTGTTTTGTGACACTTTTCAGAGCTCAAAAACACTGACTCTGACCCAGTTCTGTCCATTTTCTGAAGCTGTGAGTTCATGGCCTAGTGAGGACAGCTGTTAGTCAGTAGTACTGCAGCTGGACAAGGGGTGCTACACATGCACACTTTACAGGCCAATTTAAACCTATCCATTCTCAATGTCTTCAAAGAAATATTTGGTATCGTGGGATTTACAGCCTAATCTTCTGACCAAACATTTTCAGATGATTTCCAAAGTTCTTCTAATAAACAATTTAATATTTGTGCCAAACTTGTTTTGCCCCAAGATATCTTTCTTAACTACAACAAATTGCTTTAGTAAATTCCGTTTAAAGTTTGGTTAGCTTGTGTTTGATTAGTTCTACATAGATGGCTAATGCTACTCAGAATGCTTCTGAGTTATTTTCTCCAACTGTTAATGTGGACTCAATGAGCTGTTTCTCTCATCTTTGTGACCTGTATTATTTTATGCTCATTGTTTGATTAACACAGTATTGGATTTGTTTGTTGTAAAATTTTACATGTGTTAGTGGGAAATAAATATGATACGACTTAGTACAAATTGCTTCATTTTAAATTAATACTTTTCAAGCATTTTATACATGAGTGGTATGTTTACATCATTTCCATACCTCTGTCTTCATTTCCAACTCCTTTTGAGATTCCATACTAAGATCTCTCAGATTCTCAAACTCATTACTTCTTCTTTAATTATTATTTTCTCTCTCTCTCTCTTTCTGTCTCTCTCTCTCTCTCTCCTACAAACACACACACACACACACACACACACACACACACACACACACACACAAAGACACACTATTCAATCCTTTTTGTGTTTCTTGTATGTGCATATGTTTTTTTTGTCTAATTACTTGAAATTAGATAACCTAGCAAGGAGGCTTGTCCGCACAGAAAACTGATTCTCCCTCCTTAGCAGCACTGATAACTTTCATCTAGGAGTGCCTTGTTAAATTTTTAACATGCTCATAGCAGATTGCTTTTCTTTATCTATAATGTTTCCTTTCACCTAGAGATATATTTTTCAGTCATCCTTCAAGATGACATCCAGCATCTAATGCTCTTTCTTAACACTGTCCTACTGTGGCATATGTTTACTTAGAAGAGATACATGGAAAGAGGAAAATAAAGCCAAATATTAAGGTGGTTGCTCTCACCTATTAGCACACGCAATAGACACTGCCTTCCAAATTGGAAGAATTTTTTGACACATCTGACAACAAATTACTTTGCATAACAGTGATCTATGCCCTTTCCTACTCTCAAGGATTGTTGGAACAGAAACTTACTGTTCTCTCATCATCTAATCTTCTCTTTGTATACTTTACCCCTTACCTATTAGGTCTCCATAATACAAAGCAAGATCATTGTATTGGTTAGTTTTAAGTCAACTTGCCATCACTTAGTATCATCTGGGTGGAGAATTTCAAGTGATTGTCTTTTTCTAATTACTTGGTGGACATGTCTATGGTTGATTTTCTTGATTGTTTATTCATGTAGGAATTCCAAGCCTTTTGGTGGGTAGCATCATTCTCTAGACAAATGGTCTTGAAATATATATTATAGAAGAAATAAACCTTTGTCTCTGCCTAGCCCCTTTTATGTTGTTCATAGTACTTTGTTACAAAAGTGAAATGAAACTAGACAGCCATGTTCAGAAATTTGCCTAAGAGTTCTAAGACCTTTGCCTTTCTCTGTTCTCATACCTTTCTCCCCATCCTCTGCCTTAATCTGTAGTACACAGAGACCTTCTTGCTGTGACTCGCATGGGAACTATCATGGCTGAAAACACATGCTTTATTTACTTTGATTTTATGTCTGTTTGTACTGTGATACAAGATTATTGAGGTGATATATTTGTTCTTAAGAGAATATCTGTTTTAATCTGTATTCTATCCCTAAGGCCTACCTTAAATATATGTAAAATAAACCACTGCCTTCCTTTTTTACTATAGGTAGGTCTCAAAGATCACAAGGCATTTATCCTGCCATACTAGACAATAGGACACATATAGGTATCTACTGAAAAGAGATTTTGTTTATACATTTGTAAATTGTTTCCTTTTCTCCCTATGAGAGTTATTTTCTGTTTAGTCCCTGATATCAGCAAGTGTTAGAGCTCAGACTAAAGCCCACATCATTAAAACCAGTCTTACCATGCTGCCTTTTAAATATGGCAACTACTCTTGCCTCAGAAGAATCTAGGTGATGAGGCATGAGTGTTATCCCTTGACTTTTTAACAGACTCTCACACGTTCATGTAGATTTCCAGACTCTATCAAAAGCATGCTAGCAGCTGGGTTCATACAAAAGAACTGTGTAATCTGGTAGTAAAATATTGCAATGCAAATAGTGAAGTTCAAGCAAAATACAGAGTATAATATTGACACAGAGCCTGGCTCTTTGCCACATTAATGATTATGTGTCCTCTTCAGGAGATGTGTGATGCGCTGTTGGCTGGCAGCATCCCTTACTCTAAGAATAAGAAGAAAAAGGTTTTCAAATTTCCAAATCAAGCTATGTTTTTTCTTATTTACTCATTTGTTTTTTGATTACCTGGCTCCTTTCCCATAGATTGTTTTGATTTTTCAGGTACAAAATGTTGGTAGAAAAATATCATTAATGTGATATTTATAAGCATGAACTTAAAACTTATTAAGATGATAGGTATACACTTCTGCATGACATGCACAAAATCTAGCAGAAAAGATGTAACGCTCTTATTTTATGCTTTCTGTAGTTATGCCATCTGACACTTCATTTCACATGTATTTTCTCTGTTTTATATTCTTGTTGTGTCCTGGGAGAAGTATTGCTGCTCACAGCATGAGTTTTTATAATTTGATTTATTTGTCATTTTCCTCAATATTTATCAAATAAACCATGTTTGGAAGCTTTTAGAATATCCTGGTTCTTCTACAATTCTTAGCAAAATATTCTTACTTTTCTTTATCCTCCTAAAATTATAAAAGTCAGGGAATGAAGAAACATTTTCTTTTCCCTTAAGCTAATGGTGTTTGCAATGAGAAGCATTTTTGTGATCATATGACATCGTTTTCAAGAATCTAAACCTTCAATATGAAAGACTGGTGGTATTTATATATTACCTGCATATTTACTTAATCCTCAACACACTTTTATAAGCTGTGTAGTATTTGTGAGCCATGTTTTGTGGATGGGGAACTGAGACTAAGGTCCATTTAATAGTCTTTTTAAAGCTACAGAACTATTAAAGACTAGCACCAAGAATTTTTTGATTGGATATTGTCTTTATTTACATTTCAAATGTTTCTCCTTTCCAGGTTTCCCCCTCAGAAACCCCCTATCCCACTGCCACTCCCCCTGTCTTTATGAAGGTACTTCCCCACCCACCCACTCCTGTCTCTCTGCCCTGGCATTTCTCTACACTAGAGAATCAAACATCCTCATGCCCCAGAGCCTCTCCTCCCACTGATGTCCAACAAGGCCATCCTCTGCCATATATGTGGCCACCTCCATGGGTCACTCCATGTGTATTCTTTGGTTGGTGGTCCAGTCTCCGGGAGCTTTGGGGCGGGGGGATCTGGTGACACTGCTGACACTGTTGCTCCCTCCATGGAACTGCAACCCCCCTCACCTCCTTCAGTCTCTTCTCCAACTCTTCCATAATTCCCCAATAAAAAGACATAGACTAACAGACTGGATACATAAACAGGACAGGTATGTTTGCTGCATACAGGAAACATACCTCAGTGTCAAAGATAAATACTACCTCAGAGTAAAGGGCTGGAAAACAATTTTCCAAGGAAATGATCCCAAGAAACAAGCTGGAGTAGCCATTTTAATATTGGATAAATTGACTTTCAACTAAACATCATCAAAAAAGATGAGGAAGGATACGTCATACTCATCAAAGGAAAAATCTACCAAGAAGAACTCTCAATTCTTAACATCTATGCTCCAAATGCAAGGGCACCCACATTCATAAAAGAAACTTTACTAAAGCTCAGAACATATATTACACCTCACACAATAATAGTGGGAGACATCAACACCCCATTCTCCTCAATGGACAGATCATGGAAACACAAACTAAACAGAGACACAGTGAAACTAACAGAAGTTATGGACCCAATGGATTTAACAGATTATCGAACATTTCATTCTAAATCAAAAATATATACCATCTTCTCAGCACCTCATGGTACATTCTCCAAAATTGACCATATAATTGGTCACAAAACAGATCTCAACAGATATAAGAAGATTGAAATAATCCCATGCCTCCTATCAGATCACTACAGATTAAGGCTGGTCTTCAATAGCAACAAAACAACAGAAAGCTCACATACACAAGGAAGTTGAACAACACTCTACTCAATGATAACTTGGTCAAAGAAGAAATAAAGAAAGAAATTAAAGACTTTTTAGAATTTAATGAAAATGAAGGTACGACATACCCAAACTAATGGAACACAATGAAAGCAGTGCTAAAAGGAAAACTTGTAGTTCTGAGTGACTCCAAAAAGAAACTGGAGAGAGAATACACTAGCAGCTTGAGAGCACACCTGAAAGCTCTAGAGCAAAAAGAAGCTAATACACCCAAGAGGAGTAAACTGCAGGAAATAATCAAACTCAGGGCTAAAATAAACAAAGTAGAAACAAGGAATCAACTATACAAAGAATCTACAAAACCAGAAGCTGGTTCTTTGAGAAAATCAACAAGATAGATGAACCCTTAGCCAGACTAGCCAGAGGACACAGAGACAGTATTTAAATTAACAAAGTCAGAAATGAAAAGGGAGATATAACAACAGAAATTGAGGAAATTCAAAAAATAATCAGATCCTATTACAAAAGCCTATACTCAACACGATTGGAAAATCTGGATGAAATTGACAATTTTCTAGATAGATACCAAATAACAAAGTTAAATCAGAATCAGATAAACTATCTAAACAGCCCCATAACCCCTAAAGAAATAGAAACAGTCATTAAAAGTCTACAAACCAAGAAAAGCCCAGGAACAGATGGGTTTAGTGAAGAATTCTATCAGACCTTCAAAGAAGACCTAGTACCAATAATCTTCAAACTATTCCACAAAATAGAAACAGAAGGAACACTACCCAATTCGTTCTATGAATCCAGAGTTACACTGATACCCAAACCTCACAAAGACCCAACAAAGAAAGAGAACTTCAGAGAAATTTCCCTTATGACTATCAATGCAAAAATAATAAAATTCTCAAAAACCGAATCCAAGAACACATCAAAATGATCATTTACCATGATCAAGTAGGCTTCATCCCAGGAATGCAGGGGTGGTTCAATATACAGAAATTCGTCAATGTAATCCACTACATAAACAAACTCAAAGAAAAAAAACCACATGGTCATTTCATTAGATGCTGAAAAGGCATTTGGCAAAATTCAACATCCTTTCATGTTGAAACTCTTGGAACGATCAGGAATTCAAGGCCCATACCTAAACATAGTTAAAGTAGTATACAGCAAATCAGTAGCCAACATCAAACTAAATGGAGAGAAACTTGAAGCAATCCCACTAAAATCAGGTACTAGACAATGCTGCTGTCTCTCTCTCCCTATCTATTCAATATAGTACTTGAAATTCTAGCTAGAGCAATTAGACAACAAAAGGAGGTCAATGGAATACAAATTGGAAAGGAAGAAGTCAAAATATCACTATTTGCAGATGATATACTTAAGTATGTAAGATGATATACTTCAGTATACTTAAGTTTACTTAAGTGACCCCAAAACTCCACCAGAAAACTCCTACAGCTGATAAACAACTTCAGCAAAGTAGCCGGATATAAAATTAACTCAAACAAATCAGTAGCCTTCCTATATTAGAAGGATAATCAGGCTGAGAACGAAATTGGGGAAATGACACCTTTCACAATAGTCACAAACAATATAAAGTATCTTGGTGTGACTCTAACCAAACAAGTGAAAGATCTGTATGACAAGAACTTCAAGTCTCTGAAGAAAGAAATTGAAGAAGACCTCAGAAGATGGAAAGATCTTCCGTGCTCATGGATTGGGAGGATTAATATAGTAAAAATGGCCATCCTGCCAAAAGCAATCTACAGATTCAATGCAATCCCCATCAAAATTCCAACTCAATTCTTCATAGACTTAGAAAGAGCAATTCTCAAATTCATTTGGAATAACAAAAAACCCAGGAGAGCAAAAACTATTCTCAACAATAAAAGAAGTTCTGGAGGAATCAGCATCCCTGACCTCAAGCTCTACTACAGAGCAATAGTGATAAAAACTGCATGGTATTGGTACAGTGACAGGCTGGTAGATCAATGGAATAGAATTGAAGACCCAGAGATGAACCCACACACCTATGATCACTTGGATCTTTGACAAAGGAGCTAAAACCACTCAGTGGAAAAAAGACAGCATCTCCAACAAATGGTGCTTGTTCAACTGGAGGTCATCATGTAGAAGAATGCAAATTGATCCATTCCTATCTCCCTGTACAAAACTCAAGTCCAAGTGGATCAAGGACCTCCACATAAAACCAGTTACACTGAATCTAATAGAAGAGAAAGTGGGGAAAAGTCTTGAACACATAGGCACAGGGGAAAAGTTCCTGAATAGAAAACCAATGACTTATGCGCTAATATCAAGAATTGACAAATGGGACCTCATAAAAGAGCACCAAGATTTAAACATGAAATTTCAGCTTTTTCTTAGATGCTTATGTATCAGTAACGTTAAAAAATAACATTCTAAATGTGACTCTCTTAACCTTTCCTGACTCATAATCCTTTTATTTTTCTTCCTTCCTTCCTTCCGTCTTTCTTTCTTTCTTTCTTTCTTTCTTTCTTTCTTTCTTTCTTTCTTTCTTTCGTTCTTTCTTTCTTTCTTTCGTTCTTTCTTTCTTTCTTTCTTTCTTTCTTTCTTTCTTTCTTTCTCTCTTTTTCTTTCTTTTTCGGGGGGAGTGGGTGCAGGAGAAATTGGTACTTGATGGCCATCACATAGGTATACAAAGTACGTACATAACTCAAATATTTACTGATAATAAATCATGATGCAATTGATTTGTAAACAGCTCTTAGGTGTACATCTGTAATTATATCTCATGTTCAAAACAATCAAATTTGAATAGGGATGAGAAGCTGTGCTTATTTATTTCATGAGAAGAATCAGATCTTGGCTGTATATTTAATACTAAATGTAGCCCCTTCAAAGTCTTTCAGAGTTGATTGATCTTCAATTTCATTATTGCCAATTTTGAGAATGCCACTTTAAATTAATTTATGGGACAGATTAGCAGAAATATATTTATGGTACTTTTAGAAACTTTTATAAGTTCTGCCCCAATCTAAAATTTGTTTAATTATTTTTCCCTGTAAGGTTCAAGCTAGTATCTACTCAACCAGAAAATTTTAAAACAAAGTAATGACTAGGGCTCATAATGAAATCCAAATATATGCTAACATGGTATTTCCTTGCTGAAGAATGATGATGGAAAGATATTAAGTCTTTGTTTTCTATGATTTCACCATTAGTTTTTAATAGGATGAGAAAATTCTACATACATAGAAAACTGAAGTTTGTAAAATAGTAGTTCTAATCTTAGCCAGTATGTGTCAGTCAGCGTTGCTGATGTGGCTGGGCTTGACAGAATACACAGAAGATTCACAATACAACTAGCAATGATGTTACCAGAAACATCTTATATTCAACATGCATTTTCTATTGCGAATTAACTTTTGCCATTGCACACACAATGTTTTACTGTTGACAAATTTTTAATGACCCCCATATTTACTTTCATATGTAGACTTAGCAACAGCTTAAAAACTGTGTTCTAGGCATTACTGATCATTCATTTCAATAATATATTAAATACATTTGAAAGTAATCCAAGTGGATTTAATGGGCTATGTTAGAATATTTATTTTATTAAAATAGAAAAGTATACATTGTACACATTTTTTAAAATTAAATTCTCTTATTTTATACTAGATGCTAGATGTACATTATTTAATAAATTTGCTCAGGAGAAAATAAATAATGGCTAATTTTTAACTCTAATCTCTATGTAGGATATATGAATAAGTAGTTTGCACATTAGTAAATATAACTCCTTATTAACTGGGAAAATTAACTTTTATTAGTACAAAGTAAAATAAGCTTATTTTATCTATTTTATTTGTATTTATGAATCATGTATGATGCACACAACACATGTGTATATGTGCATGAGTATGTGTAAACATGCATAGGTGTACTTACATGCATGTTCTGGTATGTGTGTAGAGATCAGTATACAAACTTGGATATCAGTCCTCTATTTCAACCCATTTTAAATTGGTATTTTTATTCTTGTTGTTCATTACTACCTAGCATGTTTAGCATGTTATGGCAGGCTAGATGACCAATGATCTGGAAACAATCTTGTTTCTGCCTCTCAGATCCAGGGAAAAGTAGGTTTACAGACACATGATACCATTCCTAGCTTTATGTGGGTTTTGGGGTTCTCATTCTTGTGTGACAAGCATTTCATTCACTGATCCAAGCCAGGAATTAATTTTTGGACAGTTTTAAAACTGTCTGAGCAGGGTACAGAATAAAATTATAGAGGTTCCTTCTAAGCTGCAGCTAATTTATCTATCCAGGCAATCACCCACAACCTTTTCCAGGGTCCAGCTCCATGACTCTCCCTGGACTTCTCAACCCATGCCTTCTCCCAATACATTGGATATAGCCCAGGTCCAATATTTCATTTTTACAGTTAGTCTGGCTACCCCTGTCTTGTAGCCTGTATCTGGGATTCTGTCATGACCTATCCTGCCTGACACCATACACAGGTCACTTCTATTGTGCATCCGACCTCCAGATTTCCCACAAATCTTAACAGTGAGTTTTCTTGATTCTCTACACTCATGCTTTCTCCTTAGCCATGCCCCTTCCTGCCTATGCCTACCACATCTAGTCTAGATCTCTTAATCTAATGCACAGGCTTTGTCTGGCCACCCCTGCCTATATCACAACCAAGCTGTAGACTTTTAAGACCAACCTCACCTACTCTCCAACCAATAATCTCCTCCAAACTACTTCCAACCTTTCAATAAAGTCAGATCTGCCCTATTCTCCAGGCTTGTATCAGAAGGCACATCTTGTACACTAATCCAGTCCCCTCTCTCCAATTGGCATTGCTCCACCCAAGCTGTCTCCAATCTCTAGGTCTAAACCATCCGCATTCCCTCTCCCCTGTTCCAATGTGCTCTGTCCATGTAAAACATAGACTTATCAAAAGAAGTCCACATCCACAGATCTCATAGGAAAATTATTAACAATACAAATGGTAAGAAAACATCTTTTCTCCAAAATCTACTAGTCCTACGGAATTGTTTGCCAATGAGTATCATCTAAATGAGAATTATCTAAATAAACTCTAGAAGAAAGGTTGTTTAGAGAGGTTGTTTAGAAGAACAGCCACAAAATACATCAAAGAATTCAAGAAGTTTAAAGAAGACATAAAGGAACATCTCCATGAAATTAAGGAGAAAACAATTTAAGGAGAAAAAATAAATAAATAACAGCCTGACTGATTCCTGAGAAAACATAAACATAAGGCTGATGAAAATGACAAAGACACCAGGATTTGAGATCAGAATACCATAAGGAGATAGAGACATTGAAAAGAGCTTAGGCTGAAATGATGATAGAATTAAGAAAACCAACAAATCAACTAGAAAACTTAAGGAAAACCTTGTAAGTAGAATGAATCAAGCAGAAAATAGAATATGAGGAGTTTAAGGAAAACTGGAGTCTAAAGACCAAATAAGGAATATGAGAAAAACACGGGGGGGGGGAGGGAGGGAAGGGAAACATAGAGGAAATGTTGGATAACCTGCAAAAAACAATACCTTTGATTTATAGGCAGAGATGATGGAAAAATATCTTAAGTCAATGGAATAGACCAGATCTTCAACAAGATCACAGAAGAAAACTTGTCCAAATTAAAGGAAGACATACCCATACAGAAAGAACAAGCACACAGAACAACTGGAAAAGAAAGGCCCCATTGTATATCATAGTTAAAATTCTAAGTATACATAACAAAGTAAGTATATTGAAAGCTTTAGAGAGAAACCTCAAGTCACATATAAGGGAACCCCTTCAGAAAGATTTCTCAGTGGAAGCTGAAAGCCAAAAGAGCCTGAAGCAATGCATTCCGAATCCAAAAGATGATGATAGTCTGCCTATTCTGACCTAACCAGCAAAAAGATCTGCCATAATTGAAGGAGAAAGAAAAGCTTTGAAAACATAAACAGCCTAAAAATTTATATCCAACAAACCAAACACAAAGAACATACAAGTACCAATATTTCAGGCTATAGAGAGGAATAAGCATGTCAGAGGAACTGTGGGAAGGATGATGCCACAATCATCAAAACACAAATTACCACTGAGAACACAGAAACAACTCCCATTGAAAACACAAAAACAGCATCAAAACAAAACAAAGCCAAACCTTAAGAGTCACACGCCAGATAGGGCAGAGTCAGGACGCACGGGGATCATCTTAATGTTAGTTTACCCAGCCTACTTGTTCTGCATTGCAAAGAGTTGAGCCTCCAGGAATAGTTAGAGGAAGAATGGAATGAGGTAAAATGTCTCCATCAAGGATAGAAGACACAAGTCCTTAAGGACCATTAAGAATTTAACTTCACTTTGAATAAGTGGAAGGCACTGTGGTTTTTTTGTCTGTTTTTGTTTGTTTGTTTGTTTTGGGTTTTTGTGCATAGATACATCATGATGTAATTATACATTACAGTATTGTCATTACCTGAAGATTGTACTGTACTATGATAATAGCAGTTGAAATACAACAATAATTATTGGCTATTACAAAACTTCAGGCAGAGATCACAAATTAAAGCATATATTGAGATAGACCCAAAACGTGGGGATGGATAAGATGATGTTTCTCCAAATGTCAGGTGTGGTAATTTGAATATGCTTGGCCCAGGGAATGGCACTTTTAGGAGGTGTGGCCTTGCTGGAGGAGGTGTGGCCTTGTTGGAGGAGGTGTGGCCTTGTTGGAGGAGGTGTGTCACTATGGGGCGGGCTTTAAGAAACCTTCCTCCTAGCTGCCTGGAAGCCAGTCTTCTCCTAGCAGCCTACAAATAAAGATGTAGATCTCTTAGCTCTACATGCCTGCCTTGAGGCTGCCATCTTCCCTCCTTGATGATAACAGACTGAACCTCTGACCCTGTAAGCCAGCCTTATAGGAGTTGTCTTGTACATGGTGCCTGTTAAAAGCAGTAAGACACCACACACTCTTTCTGACCATCACTCTGCAAGGACATGCCTCTATTCTGTCAAAACTTGTATGTTAGTAGAATAGAGTGAAGGAAGAATATGGAGTACAACTAGAAATAAGAATATCATTGGAAGTCACATACAATACTCATGAAGTTTTTAAGGACAGTTCAAAGGAGATGAAGATCCTTCTGTAGACCACATTCTAGCTAGTGATTTTCTGGTAGTAAAACACAATAGGAAAGAATGACTCAGCGGTTTCTGACCAGTGCTTTGGGTGAGGTTGCCATTCTAAGATAAGAAAACACAGTAGAAAAAAAAAGTTGAATGCAAAAGAGGAGGGAAGACAATGAAAATTCATTTTTGGAAGAACTGAATTTAGGATTCTTGTGAGAAATTCGGGTGAGCTTTGCAAACAAGTGAGTAAAGCAAGTGAAAAAACTCAGAGATAAGAAATGATAACAGGAAGTCTGGTTCATCAGTAGACAGATCCAGACAACTGTAGGAACAGTGAAGGGAATTTAAGCAGGTTTGGAAGAGGTCAAGGACAGTAAGTACATACCAAGGAGGGACATTTAAAATGCAGGCGAAGCTGTGAGGTACAAAAGTATCCAGAAGGTGTGGGACAAATGGTGAAGCTGGAGGGTAGGGGAGCTTAAGGAATGAGAGTAAGTAGTTAATCATATCAAAAGTGGTGAGCAGCCACAGAATTCAAGGATTTAAAGAAACCCAGTCTATCTACAACATAAAAGTAATCTGCGACTGCTAACATCAATGGCAAGGAAGAAGAATAAGTAATATCAGTATAATAGACTTGTTTGGTCAATTAGAGAAGGATTTCCTAGAGGTTGCTACTGTAGACTCAGGTATTTACCATTCATCCCCCTTTCTAGCTCACAGCTTACATATAATAGAGATTAGGGACTGACTGCTTGTCTGAACTGGTAACTAATGTTGCGACAGTAAATCACTGATTCCATTTAGTTTGTGCTGTGCCTCTTATACATTTTAAAAATACTATGCTCCACTAGATTTCCACCGAGAAACTTAAGAAAACTGGCATATGTGTTATGTTGAATTTCATTTGTCCCTCCTGCCTACCCATAGATGCAGTCTTCTTATTTTTAGTGTCACTAAGAATTTTTGCCTTTGGCTGCTATAATCACTACAGAGTTGCAAAGTATCAGTTGTTGGTTGACTGGCACAATCTATTTTGATCACACTACAGCCTGCATTCAAGGAATGTCGCATTCCACTGTGTGCTATGGTAGATCAAAATATCGTTTTACACTGAATTCCAAATGCTTTACACTCCACCACTAATATATTTGGATATGAATGCCCTAATTTGTGAGCTACATAACTCCTTTGTTCCCTAGCAATAGATGTCATGCTACACTGTCCTTCATACCCCAAAGACAGTGTTCCTTCCCTATAAAGCACCCCATTATATCCTCTAGCAATGTAGAGCTTTTGTAGTCTGCTCAGTGCTTCATTCATGTCCTTTCTGATAAAGGCCTCTTTGTAACATGCCCATTAGTAGGACTCTCTACATTCTCAGGTTCGCTAGAAGAACTCTAAGGGGAAAGAAAAAGAAAAGTTAGTATATGTATATTTAGAGCAAATAAAAATAGCAGAATGGCTAAGTGAGGTCTCCTCACAAGAATGGTGCCAACATGAACTTGTGGATCGGTTTTCATACACAGTTCTGAAGCAATGCCTTGCTTCGACTGCCTTAAAAGTGTTTATCTACTTTTTATACTTTCACCTTCTTGTGCTTTAACCTCATGTTTTCCATGTTAGAAGCTTATGCATATGCAGATACCAAAAATTTCCATAAGGTTTGTTGTATCAAACAAAACAAAACAAAACAAAAAAAACACACACACATTTGAGTCAAATGTAAGAAAATTTGGATTTTAGAGTTATGTCTCATCTGTATAACACTTTAAAGGACATTAAATTAAAAAAAAACGTTTCTTCTGGTTTGATATCTAATATCTTCGGATACATTATCATTCTTTTACTATTTGTTACAAGAAGGAAAAAGGAAGGAAGGGAGGAAGAAAAGAAGGAAGGAAGGAAAGAGGGAAGAGGAAGGAAGGTTAAGAATCACAGTGGAAAAAGTCAAAGCAGATATTACATTAAGCTCTGGCAAATGTGTTCCCCTTTTATAGTCCCCGTGTTTTATAATGAAGATACTTCATTGAAACAATAATGCATACTCCAAGGGTTCCCTGGAGAGCAGTGAATCCTGTTTGGAGAGATTCATGAATATGTGCATTAGTACAATCCAACTGGAACTTGCCCTTAAAAAAATGAACCACAAGAGAAGCTGATCAGATTCTGCTTATGTATATAATCAGAAGGTTATCATATTATCTCCCTCTCCATGGGAAAAGCAGATGCAAATTTCTCTTAGATGAAAAAATGCCAAACGAAACCATTTTCCCCTCTGTGATGTTCATTGTATGAAACCCTATGGAGACCTTTTAAAACTGGGTGAAAAGAACAGAAAATAAACACACACTTTGTTTTGAAATAAATTATTATTCTCTTTTGCATGAGCTGAATCGTAGTTTAAACCTTCAAATATATATCCTTGCCTTAATTTACTGAGTGACTATCAAAACTACGTTCAAAAGGACTTCTAGAGATTTCACAAAATGGGAGAAAAATTTCAAGCTAAACACACTCTTGCACACACACACACACACACCCACACACACACACACACACACGCACACTATCCTTAAAGATGAATGGGGCACACATGGCAGATCTTGAAGTAGTAGTTTATTTAAAGTACAGAGAATTTCAGGATAAATATTTCCAACCAGCAGTTGGTGCCATTTCCAAGAAAAATGGCCGACCTCTCCAAAACCTGTGACAATGATGAAGTACATGTAGGTGTATTTGCAGATTTATCTTTAAGTCTTTAGCTCTAAGAATTTCAAACAAATCTGACATTATATAAAAAGAAGAATCCTGGATTCCCATCCCCACAAACATTTTCAGCCATCTTGCAATGACAACAGTATGAAATCATCATTGTCTAAACCTGTACACAGTCTACAACTGCCATTGTCTACATTGTGATAAATAGAAATACTAGTTTAAAACAAGAGTAACAGCTATAGGAAGGTTGAAGAGGTTTCTGCTCAAATTTGAGAAAATTCTAATAAAATCTTTTGTAATTACTTATAGACTGCTAAGTTCTGTTCTCTGGGTACAATTCTATCAGTCCTTACAGCATTGGTGTGCAAACATGGAGGAAAAAGTAATAATTGTCTCCAAAACCCTACAATTAGACTAATGTTAAACCCTGCTTAATTCTTGCCTGGCTATTTCAAACTTTGACATGTGCATTAAGTCATGACTCGGGAATCTGGTAATGAATTGCCGGACACTGTTTCAATTCTTCATTTTTAGTCACTGTGAGCATGCAGAAGAAAACAATGTTTAAGCTTGTTCATTTTATCCTCAAATCTCTGGATTCAAGACCTGCTTGGACATCTTAAAAGGGCTTCCAATCATGACTGAAGGGTTTGCCACCATTTCAGAATGCACAGAAAGGACAAAGAATTGCTGTTAAATGGAGAGGGTGTATGGCACTGTAACCAAATATTAAGTTATCGCTAACTTTTCCTGACAAGTAGTATCCATGTTTGAGAAAACTAGTATTTTGCCACACTCCAAGGAAGAAAGCATTTTATTTAGTAATATTTCAAATAATGCAGTAAAAATGTCTCTGTGTGCATTTGAACTGGCCCTGGTGGCCTGATTCAGTATTTTGCCCATTTTCTTGGCTTTCTAGCTTCACACACACAAAAAGAAATTGTACAAAACACTTAGCACTGTTTTTTTCAGGGCTGGTAATGGGGCTTTCACTGCACAAAGGCAGGGACAAATTATTTGGAAAGGTGAGGGTTCTCAGAAAAACTAGAAAACTCGGCTCATACATTTTGGACTCTCTTCACTATTGCTGTATGTTTTCATCCTAGAATCTGAGGATTTATGCTTACCATGTAAAATACGAAATAAGATCATTGGACGGGCCCACAAACACACATTTCACATGGAAAAGCGCTTTTAAAAGGAGGATGGCGGATAATTCATGTTATAAGGATTTTATAAGAGTTACCTTTTGCAAAAGGCAGTTTTCCCTGGCAACACTTCCATCTCTGAAGTGAACCGGCTGGCTACTGACTCTCTCTCTCTCTCTCTCTCTCTCTCTCTCTCTCTCTCTCTCTCTCTCTCTCTCTCTTTCTGTGTGTGTGTGTGTGTGTGTGTGTGTAGGAGAGGTGTCAGTGAACAGGTAGAAGGTCAGAGGGTAAATTCCAATTGCTGTGACATATTTTTATGAGCAGAATCATAGCCAGCTTTTAGCCTTGAACAGGGAAGAAAATCTTAGGAAGAGAAGGAGCATGACTGGGCTGATCAGGGAAATCAAGAAGTGTTCTCTCAAATTAGCAGCTAATTGCGCCCCAACCTGCCATATTCATCCATTTGAGCTTTATTTTATTGTGCTGGACTTGAAAAGATTCGTTTTCTAATAAAGGAATCGTAATAAAATCTCAGTTGCAAAATACGAAGTTCTCTTCGTGATTTTACCTCACTTTTACAAAACAAAAAAGGATGTTTTTTCCTTTTTTTGGGGGGGGGGCTGTCGAGGAGTGAAGCATCCTTGACAATTTGAAAGAAGGAGAGTATGTGGGAGTTAGTTCTCAGAGCAAGGCTGACAAAGCACCGCAGCGGCGATAGGAGATGGGAAATGCTGAGCTGCCAGAGAAGAGACAGGAGGGCTGCGAGTCTGGCTTTGTTAGAAGCTCGAACTACTGTTCCCCAGCTTCCTCTACTAGGGGCTCTCCCCACAACATTTTCTGCTTTGTAATAGACATGCAACCAGGCAAAGAGAAAAAGGAGAGAGAGAGAGAGAGAGAGAGAGAGAGAGAGAGAGAGAGAGAGAGAGAGAGAGAGAGAGAGAGAGAGAGAGAGAGAGGTGTCAGGGGCCGCAGTCCAGGCAGCAGCTGCTAGGCTCGCCGGGCATCCCACTCCCTGCGGTCTCCAGCGCGGCAGCGGCGACAGCACTGGCAGCAGCTGCAGGGAGGCCCTGCTGGTCCCCAGCCGGCGCGCGCTGGGGTCAGGATAGGGAGTCCCTCTAGCTCTCATCTTCTGAGCAAGCAAATTCTTCAGATTCCTGCACTGGGGCCCTCTGGACGTCAGCTGACCAGCAGTTAGCTCCCTGGTTCCAAACCTGCCATCTCCTGGGACACCCTAACCGCTCTGGATATGTTCTGGGTGCCCCTGCGCAGTCCACTCCAGGCTTCTCCTCCCTCCTGGTCTGCCTGAGAGTCGCACAGCACAACCAGGCAGTTCTGGCAGAATGCAGAACCTAAACAGGACCATCATTTTCAAAGTTGATGGGACAAAACCAGGCGTAACTTGAGATGGGGACCAGTCCCAAGTCTTAAAAGAAGATGCACAAATTAGGCAGTTTTACTATTAGCAGAAGCAACGTTATGACCCCTTTTGTTGTAAAAGGGACATAAATGTTGCTGTAGATTGAATGAAGTTATAGGCCATAAAAGGGCAAGAGAGAGAAGGGGAGAGATAATAGGCGCTGTCCATCTGCTCCTCCTCCCCTCCCTGTGTCAGACCTCCCCAGCAGTGCTGGTGGCAAACAGTCTACCCGCAATAATAAATGAGGGAAGGCGGAAGGATAAATGCCACTGAGCGCGGCCGTGCATTTTAGAGTGGCGACAATTGCTGTTTATTTGCTTTTCGTTTACGAAAATGACAAAGGGCAAGGTTATATGTGAGACACATCTCCACATTGTGTTTTACTCGCGGTTTTGGGAATCAAGGTGACTGGATGCACAGTCAACTTTTCTTTATTTGGGTGTGGAAAATATTTATAATCTTCTTTCTAAAGTACATATTTTTTCTTTTTTAAAGACTTTGGCAGAAAGAAATTGAACAACTTTGGCACATTTAGTCATTCTGTTTTCCTTCACTAATCCTGTGCCCTAAAACCAATAAATTCTTCTCCAAGTTTATGGTAATTCCTACTTATGAAGTTTAAGTTTGCTGTGCAATCACAGATTTTTGAAAATATATTTGAACATTTCAGCCCAGAAAATTTTAGATTCTGTTTATTTGCTCAGAAATTAAGTAGATTTACCCCTGTGCTTCAGTTTTTGATCCAAGGTTAAAGTCAAATCAAATTCTTCACAGCTTGACAGAGACTATACTCCAGAGCCTAGAGAAGGGAAACAATTTGGTTTAGATTGAACAAATAAGCTAAACTTTAAATTTTCAATGTGCATATATATCTATAATGTGTGTGTGTGTGTGTGTGTGTGTGTATGTGTGTGTGTGTATGACAACTGTTTTTAACTAAATGGGGAAATGCAATATTATAGGGTGAACATGGTTTACGACAATACCGAAGTGATAATTAATAACAAAAGTAGTAGCCTATTTTGGAATTTTAATATGTGTCATGTCTTTTTTTGTTGTTGTTGTTACTCAAATTGGAGTGGAATGTGAACAAATGAAAACACATTTACCATAAGTAAAAAAGCAACATGTTGAAGCTTTTTATAAAGACCTGAATTTTTTTCTTTAAAGATTGAGAAATGACTATCATAGCATTTCATTAGCATGTATTAATGTAAGATTAAAGGACATTTTATGCACTATATGAGATTAATGAAAGCTTATATTTTATTAAGTGTATTTTTATGTCCCTTTCAAACAGGGTTAAAAAAAAGCATAAGTGTTGATATTTATGTCGTGATGTGGGCAAATAGGATTTTTGTGTTTCTGATTTCATTCAGAAATATTATATCCTATGTTTATCAGTTTTGATATATTTTTGAGATTACAATTAAATTACAAATGGAGTTTTGTTCTTTATTCTTGTTTCCGTTAGTAGTAAAAATCAAAGACTTATTCATTCATAGACTGATCAGAATTTGTAATATCACTCGTCTTCACTAGATATCAATACTGCATGTATTTGACATCACTGAATTTCTATAAAATAAAATGAAACGAGAAACTGATTTCACATAATAAAAAACACATTCTTTAACCACAGAGTTAAAAAACACACACCATTTAAAATGTGGCTGAAATTGTATTTCTTTATAGTCAAACAAAAGCTCTCTGTATGGAGATTCAGGGATTTCTTGGGCTTTGTCTAAATTTAAAGTGCCCTCTACTGTCCAAAGAGTGCACAACTTGAAGAGAAAGTGAGAAGTCTGAAATCACCATCTAGATAGGTAGAGACAGATGGAAAGAAAACTAGATAATATCCTTGAGCTCAGCCTGGAGCTGTTCAGTTTGCACTTCATGTTAACAGTTACATTAAACTTATTTGTAACTTTACAATGGGCATGATCCTTCTCTCCCCTTGGTTTTGCCTCTAAAACTGAAATTCTACTTTGATTTCACTGTGATTGCTACAGTGATGACATGGTCAGTGTATAGATATGACAACTGCCAATCCAAACATCAACACTTAACACCTCTATATCTTAACTATTAAGGAAGATTTTCCAAAGTGCTATCTTCTGCATATTTCTAAATCAAGACCTCCTCCTTCTCCCCCTCTCCTTCTCCTCTTCTTCCTCCTCATTCTTGTTCATAATTTTATAATTATATATATATATATATATATATATATATATATAAATTTTTAAAAAAATTATGTGGTAGCACAAAGCTAAATAATCAGTTAATTCCCTAAGGTTTTTCTTTTTAACATTTTTTTTTTTCGAGACAGGGTTTCTCTGTGTAGCCCTGGCTGTCCTGAAACTCACTCTGTAGACCAGGCTGACCTCGAACTCAGAAATCCACCTGCCTCTGCCTCCCAAGTGCTGGGATTAAAGGCGTGCACCACCACTGCCCAGCCTGAGGGTTTATTTTAAAGAGCCCACAAAAGGTTGGGTACCTATTTTGTTGTTCTTTCTTAAAAGAAAGAAAGAAAGAAAGAAAGAAAGAAAGAAAGAAAGAAAGAAAGAAAGGAAGGAAGGAAGGAAGGAAGGAAGGAAGGAAGGAAGGAAGGAAGAAAGAAAGAAAGAAAGAAAGAAAGAAAGAAAGAAAGAAAGAAAGAAAGAAAGAAAGAACATCCTGTTGGGACGGTGTTTGCATTTTAATATGCTTATTCCAATCTTTCATTTCAAGGAAGTCACACATTAAAATTTTGTCATCAAAATTTAGGCTGGAACAGGTTACAGAAGAAAAGTTATCATCTGAAATGAATTGTGTTTTGCATTGTACAACTAAGCAGTGAAGTCTGAGATGAGGTGATCATATAGGTCACAATTTTAGAATCTTTTGTTGCATTAAATGTAATTTGTGGCATGGCAATGTAGTTTTAAAAAGATTTTGATTGAATGATAAAACTTAACCAAATCAGTAATTTTATGTAAATGTAGTGGTATGGCATAACTGAGGTTTATAAAGCTTTATGTAATTTGTCAATTCTGCAACATAGGCAATAGGTCTTAGTTCAATGATCTATGATGTGTTTGGTCTACACTATAAGAAAAACAAAAACTAAAGAGATAATTTGGAAAGGAATTTTGAATAAGTACACAGTACATTGTGAGCTTACTCAATCCCTAGGGATTTGATGGAGTAGCTGTGGGCCAGGGAGGAGACAGCAGGATGACAGGGAGCTAAGCAAAGCCTCTAACCAACCAGTTCCCAAGCTGCTTTCTCCTTTCCAATGCTGCTCTTCCTTGTCTTTGTCTCTTTCGATCCTCTCAGTGACTTCTAACTCTGCCACTCCTCAAATAGATGTCCTTGTTCCCTTCGCTAAGGAAGACCCCATTCAACTAGTGTTCCATGTTAGTGCTTTCCTGATCAGCAGTAATCCATCAGGGAGATTTCTATGCTCATAAGCCAAAGAACAACTGAATGAGAAGTGAAAGAGAGAAGAAAAGCCCATCTCAAAGTGGAGATTCTCTGGCAGTGGAATTTAGGGCCAGTGTGGGAAGGAATCACCTACCAGTCAAAACAACAGTACAGTATTTAATGTTGGCATTGTCGGTACCAAGCAAGCTGGTCTTGTCAGTTTTTGGAAAAATCAAGCACATTCAGTGTATCTAAGTATTTTCTCTACTTAGGATAAATTTGTTGAGCCTAGTGTATTATATAATCTAGTTTAATTTCTCAGAATTACCATCTCTCTTAGTTAGTATTCAGTTACTTTCCACTTCTTGGCAAAGAATTCCACTCTAACATGGTTCCTGAATTCCATTAACACATCATTTTTAAAAGTATAATGCTGTGGTTCACCACATGGACAGCTCCATGGCCTATGCTTTGTATTTCCTCCCCCTTCTACAATCAATTTGTTTCTAAATTCAATTAAAGTTAATCTAATTTCTAATGAATCTAATATGTTTAATAACTGACCCTTGTTCTTGGACTTAAATACTCTTCCTCATTATGAGTATTTTTAAACAAAACTTTAAATAAAAGAGCTTGAATTTATCTAAGCAGTGAGTTACAAAGAGGGCTTTGGGAGCCTTTTCTTCTGGGATTATGGATTTTAAGTTAAAATCATGTTCCAGAGAGAGAAATAACCCAGTGTTCTTTGAAGAGTTGAGTCCTTATTTTCTTGGAATACAAGAGCTGCTTTTGTTTTTAATTTCATTGAAAATGAATTCTTCTCTCAGACAATAAATTCTCACTACACCTTTCCCAGCTACCCTCATGTCCCCTCTTCCCATGATCCTAGTCTCCCACCAGAAAAGAACAGGCCTCCAATTGACAACCAAACTGGACAAAACGAAATACAGCAAGATCCGGCAAAATAAAAAAAGCTATCACACTGAAGCTGGAAATGGCAAGTTAACAGGAGGAAAGAGTCCCAAGAACCAGCAAAAGAGTCAGAGATGCACCCATTCCCATAGTGGGAGTTCCATAGAAATAACATGGTCAAAGGCCATGCAGATGCTTTGTTTGTTGCTTCCGTCTGTGTGAACTCAGATGTGTCCTGCTGAGTTGCTTCAGTGGGCCATGTTCTCCTGGTGTCCTAGATCCCCTCTGACTCCTATAATCTTTTTTTCCTCCCCTTCCATGGGATTCCCAGAGCTCTGAGGGGAGAAATCTGATGGAAACTACCAATTTAGACACTCTAAAAAATGTCTGGCCAATTGTCTCTGCATCTGCCCCCATCTGCTGCCAGAGGAAGTCTTTTTGACAGCAGCTAGAAATAGAGTAGATTTTGCAGATGGAGTAGGGGAATGTGAAGATGGATTAGGAGAGATGGGGGCATGGAGGAAGAGATTATGGGAATAGACAGCTAGAACTGGGGAGCACTTGGGAGTGTGTGGAAACCTGGTGCAGGAGAACCTTTCTGGGAGCTGTTTAGTGTTTTGTTGTTGCTGTTGTTGTTTTGTTTTTAACTGCTCAGCTAAGTTTTCTGAAAGGTTATCTGGGTTGCACAGTATCCTTTCAATAGGTTTTAGTCTTGCTTAAGATGGACAGGAAGTTTCTTTTGTTTGCAATCAAATAAATTTAATCATCATCATGCATGCCTACCTAAGAGAGCAAGTTATAGATTCACAAATAAAATTTTTATGAAGTTCATCCACTGTCTTCTAATATTATGGATGTGTGTGTGCATGTGTGTGTGCGTGTGTGTGTGTGTGTGTGTGTGTGTTTCTTTGACAAAGTCTACAGCATTCCTGAACAACAGCATTGATCAATTATTTTCACTCCCATGAATTGCTGAGATTTGTGTCTAGCATTGTTACATAGTTCTTGTCCTCTTTATCTTTACAATCTAAAACAGAATATAAACTGAGGTATAAATTAAAAATAATGCTTAAAACATTGATGAAATAATTTTAGAAAATGAAATATTATTAAGAGACATTTGTTGCAGAGAGACTAAATATTATACTCATACATATAAGGAAGTAAAATTTAGTGTTTTTAAAGCATAGCATGCTTGGATTTGATAAAGTTATATATCTGCATAAAAAATGACTGCTTACAACTTAAGAACATAGATTGGAATCCTTCTCTTTTTCCTTAGGAGGCACATAGCAGAGAAAAGAAAGAATGAATTCTGGAAAATTGCCTTTCCTTACAAAACAACAGTAACAGAGCATGACACAAACATTTAATAAAGGGATGGTTGTAGACTTCCTTCATTCCTGTGAACCAACAAAAATATCTCAAGGGACAGATCATTAAATCCTCCTCGGTGTTAACGCAAACAGCATCTCAGGAGGCGTTTCTGAAGGTGTGAGGCATTTATGACAAGGATGTTTAGAAAGCTCGACTGTTGTTTCAAAAATCACTCCTGCAGAAAATAACGGGATAGTTACCAACCATTTCCGAAAGCCGCATTTAACGGAAGAGATTCAGTTCATTAGAAATATAGTAAATTATAAATGGTAAAGGCTGAGAAGGCGTAAGTTGTGGGGAGAACATATAAATTAAATATGAAAAGCATAATGCAACCATCAGAAATCATTTGGTATATATTACCTTATTATTTTGTATATGTGTTGAGATCTCGCAATTTACCAGAGTATTATTTTATGCTTCACTTTATTTGGAGTAAAGCAAAAAAAGGAAAGAAAAATATGAAATAAAAATGTCCATAGCATGCTGCCTTCTTATTCTCATTTTTAAAAATTTTGCATTATTAGTTAAACCTTCTGACATTCATAACATAAACCAAGTTTAGAATCCTTCATTAGCCATAATTAATTCCCATTACTTTTTTCTTCCAGGAAGGATTATTACTAAAACCATGATTTCTCTCCCAACCATTAATTTTTCCTTGACCCAGTAATTTACATTTATTTCAATGATTCCAGATAATAAGCACTGTTCAATTCATGTGCATCGATCCAGATTTAGGAAGTATTTTCACCACCAGTTTCATTTGTTTCTCTTAAGTATACTATTTTGCAATGGGTGGCATTTTCTTTTCATGGAGATTTGTCTGACTTTTTAAGAAGTATGATTTAAGGATTAATTCAAGATCACACACATATTAGAAAATACATTTAAAAAATAAATCTTGAGACTCATAGTCTGTCACTTCTTCATTCAGCCCATTTACTTTTCAATGTTTGTAAGCACATATTAGTTGAGTCTAGACATCCAACCTTCTAGACCCTGGTCATGTCATCTTTTTGCTCAAGGTGTGTCAGCCTGGAGTATGAGAAATGTCTGTTTTCTAGACCACTATGCTGAGATCAACTGAGGTTGCACCTTTAGATCGCCATTTAGTAACTACAGGTAGGCCCTGACTTACAAAGGATCAACTTACAATTTTTCTCCTTTATGATAGTAAACAATGCATATGCATTGAGTAGATGCTATACTTTGTATTTTTGGTGGCTTTTCCAAGTTTGTGATGTGTGCTTATAATGATATACCATCATAATAGCAGGAATCAATTATGAGAACAAAACTGATATTGCAGAATGATCTCAGTTGCTAGGCTAACATGTTTGATAGCTCAGGTGTATCACAGGCTTGGGAGACAATCTTATGATAAGTTGAAGGGCATCTAAGCCTATTTGTTACTAATTTTCATGGAAGATTTTAATGGTTTAAAGTTTATTCTGAATGTGATGCTGAAACTTGAAGATGAATATAACAGGTAACCCATAGGCTCAATTCCAGGCCAGTCACTCTTTCTCATCTGAGAAACTAGCATTTGTGGTTACCACCTCTACCTTGCTTAGGAAGAACAAACTCAAGCTGGAGCCTACATCCCATAGATGGTTGTTGAACTACTTTGAGGTTGCTATAGTGAAATAGAATTCACGCCATTTGACAAATTACTCTCCATCTTCAATTTATACCTTATTTTTAGATGTTCTCATGATGTTTGATGTCATTGTGAATTTAACTATTTAATTAACATCATGTTAATGGCAGCAACCACTCAGCAAGTTGGCTGTTTTTCCCCCAGTCTTAATTTCTACTGCAGAGAGCCTACATCACAGAATTTATAATTTTAGTCATCTGCTATTGTGTCTTTGCCTTTTCTTTAAATGTCCTGAATTATGATAATATCTAAACTTTATGCTCTGACTTGATCTTCTCCTCAGCTTAAAATCAGCCAGAAAATTGTCTGAATGGTATCTCCATTCAGTAGATAAAGAGTAGCCCATAGGTGAATGTGTACCTCTAAGCTTGCCATGTTCCAGAAACCTATGTCTTGGAAATATTCTTAAACTGATTTAGCTTACATTCTCAGTCTAAAATTTCAGTAGAACTCAGTTCAAGTTTCTATATATATTCCAAATGAAGTACATAAAAGCTACAAGTATCATCCACACCACCATCACTCTTGACCCCAACTTCTATGATACTATCTCTTGAGGTCTTTGATTTTATTCTTGTCCCATTTAATATGTTTTCAAATAGAAAAAATGCACATATTTAAAATGTAAATTAAACCCTGATCCTTCTGTATATCAAACTATTAATCTATTTCTTTTATGGGACAATCTTATAATAAAAATGTTGATTGAACAAATAATCTGAATCAAAGAGAAAACAACCAATTGCTTCTATTAATTTATTTCTGACAACTTTTCCATTTTTAATAGATTATTTTATTTATTTACATTTCAAATATTATACCCCTTCCCAGTCTCCCCTTCGCAGACCCCCACATCCCATACCCTCCCCTTTGCCTCTAAAAGCACCCACTCACTCACCCACTCTTCCTCTAGCATCTCCCTTTGCTGGGGCAACAAACCTCTACAGGACCAAGCACCTCTCCTCCCATTGATGCCAGATAAGACAATCCTCTGCTACATATGTAGCTGGAGCCAGGTACCCACCCATGTATACTCTCTGGTTGGTGGTTTAGTCCATGGGAGCTCTGAGGGGTCTGGTTAGTTGATATTGTTGTTCTTCCTATGGTGATGCAATCCCCTTCAGCTCCTCCCATCCTTCCCTTATCTCTTCCATTGGGGTCCCTGGGCTCAGTCTAATTGTTGGCTGTGAGTATCTGCATCTGTCTCAGTCAGGTGCTGACAGAGCCCCTCAGAAGACAGCCATACCAGGCTCCTCTCTGTGCTTCTTGGTATCAATAATAGTGTTGTGGTTTGGTGTCTGCAGATGGGATGGGGCAGTCTCTGGATGGGCTTTCCTTCAATCTCGGCTCCATTATTTGTCCCTGCATTTCCTCACTCAGGATGATATTTTCTATTTGCATCTATTTCCCTGCAAAATTTGTGAAGTTGTTATTTTTAATAGCTAAGTAGTATTCCATTATGTACCACATTTTCTGTATCCATTCTTCCATTGAAGGATATCTGTGTTGTTTCCAGCTTCTGGCTATTAGAAATAAGGCTGCTATGAACATAGTGGAGCATGTTCCCTTGTTATATGTTGGAGCATCTTTTGGTTATATGCCCAGGAGTGGTATAGCTGGATCCTCAGGCAGAACTCATTCCAATTTTTGGAGGAACCACCAGACTGATTTCCAGAGTGGTTGTACCATCTTCCATTCCCACCAGCAATGTAGGCATGTTCTTTCTTCACATCCTCGCCAGCATCTGCTGTTGACTGAGTTTTAGATCTTAGCCATTCTGATTGGTATAAGGTGGAATCTCATGTTTGTTTTGATTTTGATTTCCCTGATGACTAAGGATCTTGAACATTTCTTTAGGTGCTCCTCGGCCATGATATTCCTCAGTTGAGAATTTTCTGTTTAGTTCTATACCCCATTTTTTAATTGGGTTATTAGACTTTTTAGAGATTAGTTCCTTGAGTTCTTAACATATTTTGAATATTAACCCTCTATCAGATCTGGGATTTTTGAAGAATTTTTCCCAATATGTAGATTGCTGTTTTGTCCTATTGACTGTGACTTTTGCCTTACAGAAGATTTTCTGTTTCATGGAATCCCATTTATCAATTGTTGATCTTAGAGCTTGGGCCGTTGGAGTTCTGTTTAGGAAATTTCCCCTGTGCCAATGAATTTGAGGTTCTTTCCCACTTTCTCTTCTATTAGATTCAGAATATCTGGTTTTATGTTGAAGTCCTTGATTCACAAAGACTTCAGCTTTGTGCATGTTGATAAATAAGGATCTATTTTTATTTTTTACACACTGATTGCCAGTTGGACCAGCACCATTTATTGAAGATGCTTTCTTTTTTTTCCCATTGTATGTTTTTGGCTTCTTTGTTGAAGATCAAATGTCCATAAGTGTGTGGGCTTATTTCTGGGTCTTCAATTCTATTCCATTGATCAACCTGTCTGTTTCTGTACCAATACCATGTGGTTTTTTTAAAAAAAATCATTATTGTTCTTTAGTACACCTTGAGGTCAGGGATGGTGATTCCCCCAGAAGTTCTTTTATTGTTAAGAATTGTTTTTGCAATCATGTGTTCTTTTTGTTTTTCCAGATGAAATTGAGAATTGCTCTTTCCATGTCTGTGAAGAACTGTGTTGGAATTTTGATAGGAATTGTGCTCAATCTGCAGATTGCTTTTGGTAGGATGGCCATTTTTACTATATTAATCCTACCATTCAATGAGCATGGGAGATCTTTTCATCTTCTGAGGTCTTCTTCAATTTCTTTGTTCAGAGGCTTGAAGTCCTTCCAGTAGCTTGGTAAGAGTTACACCAGTCTGAAGGTCTCCCAGAGATCTGCTGCAGCCAGGGCAATAGTCTGCAAGTCTCCCAGGAAATTGGCTGCAGCTAAGGCCAGCGATCCCCCAAGAGATCTGCTGCAACACAGCAGCACAGAAGTTAGGCTCCAGACAGAGATACCTAGGCCAGCTAACACCAGAGATAACCAGATGGCTACAGGCAAGTGCAAGATCATAAGTAACAGAAGCCAATATACTTTGACACCATCAGAACTCAGTTCTTCTGTCACAGCAAGCCATGGATACCCCAATACATCTGAAAAGCATCATGCTGACCTAAAATCTCATCACATGAAGATAATAGATACTTTTAAGGATGATTTAATTAACTCACTTAAAGAAATACAAGAAAACACAATTAAACTGGTAGAAGCCCTGAAAGAGGAAACAAATAAATCCCTCAAAGAAATAGAGGAAAACACAATAAAATAGATGAAGGAATTGAACAAAGTGGTCAGAGACTTAAAAATGGAAGTAGAAACAGTAAAGAAATCACAAGTAGAGACAACTCTGGAAATGGAAAACCTAGGAAAGAAAGAGGACAGAAGCTACAGATGCAAGCACCACCAAAAGAATACAAGAGATAGAAGACATAATGTCAGGTGTAGAAGATACCATAGAAAATATTGACACAACAGTCCAAAAAATACAAAGCATAAAAACTACTAACCCAAAATATCAAGGAAATCCATGACACAATGAAAAGACCAAAACTGAGAATAATAGGAATAGAAAAAAGCAAAGATTCCCAGCTGAAATGGCCAGAAAACATCTTCAACAAAATCATAGAAGAAAACTTCCACAACCTAAAAAAAGATATGGCAATAAAAGTACAAGAAGCCTACAGGTCACCAAATAGATTGGACCAGAAAAGAAAATCCACCAGTCACACCAGTCAGAATGGCTAAGATCAAAATCTCAGGTGACAGCAGATGCTGGTGAGGATGTGGAGAAAGAGGAATACTCCTCCATTGCTGGTGGGATTACAAGTTGGTATAACCACTCTGGAAATCAGTCTGGAGGTTCCTCAGAAAGTTGGACATAGTAACTACCTGAGGACCCAGCTATAACACTCCTGGGCATATACTCAGAAGATGCTCCAACATGTAATAAGGACACATGCTCTACTATGTTCATAGCAGTCATATTTATAATAGCCAGAAGCTAGAAACAACCCAGATGTCCCTCAACAGAGGAATGGATACAGAAAATGTGGTACATTTATACAATGGAATACTACTCAGCTATTAAAAACAATGACTTCATGAAATTTGCAGGCAAATGGATGGAACTAGAAAATATCACCCTGAGTGAGGTAACTCAGTCACAAAAGACCACACATGGTATATAATCACTGATAAGTGGATATTAGGCAAAAAATGTGGATTACCTGAGATACAACTCACAAACCATATGAAACTCAAGAGGAAGGAAGACCAAAGTGTAGATGCTTCAGTCCTACTTAAAAGAAGGAACAAAATAATCAACAGAAGTAGAGAGTGGGAGGGATTTGGGAGGAAGAGAAGAGGGAGAGGAGGAAAAGAAGGGAAGAATCAGGTATGGGAGGAGTTGGAGGAGATGTACAGAGGATCAGGAAATTGAACAGAGCAGTGTAGCAATGGGGGATGGGGAACTGGGGGTAGCAACCAGAAAGTCCCCGATTCCAGGAAAGCAAGAGCCTCCTAGGACTCCACGGGGATGGCATTAGCTGAAATAACCCACAAAGGGGAGGGAGAACCTGCCCACACCATATCCAGAGGTTAGGCATGGCCCCCAGGTTGAGGGATTTGGTCACCCACCCATCTCAAAAATTTTAACTCAGAATTGTTTTTGTCTAAAGGAAATACAGGGACAAAGATTGGAGCAGAGACTGAAGGAAAGGCCATCCAGAGACTGCCCCACCTGGGGATCCATCCCACATGCAGACACCAAACCCATACAGTATTGTGGATGCCAAGAACTGCTTGCTGACAGGAGCCTGATACAGCTGTCTCCTGAGAGGCTCTGCCAGATACTGAGCAATACAGATTCTGAGGCCTGCAGCCAACCATTGGACTGAGCACAGGGACCCCAATGGGGGAGTTAGGGGAAGGACTGAAGGAGCTGAAGGGACTTTATAGGGCATCAATGGGAGGGGAGACCCTTGGTCCTGTGAAGGTTGATGCCCCAGTGTAGAAAAATGCTAGGGCAGTGAGGCAGGAATGGGTGGGTGGCTGGGGAAGCACCCTCAAAGAAGCAAGGTAACGGGGGATGGAATAGGGGGCCTGCAGAAGAGAAACAAGGGAAGGGGATAACATTTGAAATGTAAATAAATAAAATAAAAATAAGAAAAGCCTCTCATCACATAAAAACCAAAACACTAAATGTTCACAAAAAAGAAAGAATATTTAAAGCTGTAAGGGAAAAAGTCCAAGTAACATAGAAAGGCAGACCTTTCAGAATTACACCAGACTTCTCAACAGAGACTGCCAAAACCAGAAGATCCTGGACAGTTGTTGTGCCGACCATAAGAGAACACAAATGCCAGTCAAGGATACTATACCTAGCAAAACTCTCAATCATCATAGATGGAGAAACCAAAATATTCTATGACAAAACCAAATTTAAGCAATATATATCTACTAATCCAGCCCTACAGAAGATTCTAGAAGCAAAACTCCAATACCAGGAGAGTTTCTACATCAAAGAAAAAACAAGAAATTAATTATCTTACAATAAACCCAAAAGGAGAGAATCACACATACACACAAACCCATAATTCCACCTTCAACAAGAAACATAACAGGAACTAACAAACATATGTCTTTAGTATCTCTCAACATCAATTGACTCAATTCCCCAATAAAATGACATAAGCTAACAGACTGGATTTGCAAGCAGGTTTAAGCATTTTGCTTCATTCAAGAAATACAACTTAATGACGAAGACAGACATTACATCAGAGTAAAAGGCTAGAAAAAAATTTTCCAAGCAAATGGTTCCAAGAAACAAGCAGAAGCTGCCATTCTAAAATCCAATAAAATAGATGTTCAACCAAAAGTCATCAAACAAGATGGGTAAGGACACTTCATACTCATCAAAGGAAACATCTGCCAAGATGAAATCTCAGTTCTGAGCATCTATGCCCCAAATGCAAGGGCATACACATCCATAAAAGAAAATTTACTAGAGCTAAAAACACACATTGAACTTCACAATAATAGTGGGAGACTTCAACACCCTACTTTCAACAATGGACAGGTCATTGAAACAGAAACTAAACAGAGACACAGTGAAGCTAATAGAAGTTATGAACCAAATAGATTTAACAGATATATACAGAACATTTCACCCTAAAACAAAATAATATACCTTCTTTTCAGCACCTTACGGTAGATTCTCCAAAACTGACCATATAATTGGTCACAAAACAAGCCTCAAAAGATATAAGAAGTTCAAATATTCCCATGGATCCTATCAGATCACCACAGACTAAGGTTTGACTTCAATAACAACAAAAGCAACAGAAAACCCACATACCCATGGAAACTGTAAAACTCTCTACTCAGTGATAACTTGGTCAGGAAAGAAATCAAGAAAGATATGTACTCACTGATAAGTGGATATTAGCCCAAAAGTTCAGAATACCCAAGTTTCACTTCACAGTAACCATTGGACTGAGTGTGAGGTCCCAGATGGAGGGGTTGGAGAAGGGACTGAAGGAGCTGAGGGAGTTTGTAGCCCCATGGAGGGAGCAACAGTGTCAACTGG
>CM052701.1:104386074-104397676 GCA_028551405.1 Uromys caudimaculatus
GGGAAGATGGGAGTGGGTGGGTGGGTGGGGGAATACCCTCATAGAGGCAGGGGGAGGGGGAAGGGGATAGGGGGTTTCCAAAGTGGAGACCTGGAAAGAGGGAAACATTTGAAATGAAAATAAATTATCAAAAAATTAAAATAAAAAAAGAAATTAAAGTCTTTCTAGAATGCAATGAAAAGGAAGACACAACATACCCAAATTTTCTGGACACAACAAAAGCAGTGCTAAGAGGAAAATTCATAGCACTAAATAACCTCATAAAGAAACTAGAGAGATCCTACAGTAGCAACTTAATAGCACACCTGAGAGCCATAAAACAAAAAGAAGCAAACACAACCATGAAGAGTAGAGGCAGGAAATAATCAAACTCAGGGCTGAAATCAACCAACTAGAGATAAAGAGAACTATACAAAGAATCAACAAAACCAAAAACTGGTTCTTTGACAAAATCAACAAGATAGATAAACCCTTATCAAAATTAACGAACTGATACAGAGGCAGTATCCAAATTAACAAAATCAAAAATAAAAAGGGAGACATAAAAACAGAAACTGAGGAAATTCAACAAATCATCAAATCCTACTACAAAAGCCTATACTCAACAAAACTGAAAAATCTAGATGAAAGGGATGACTTTTTAAGACAGATACCACATACCAAATTTAAATCAAAAGCAGGTAAACTATATAAACAGTCCCATATCCCCTAAGGAAACAGAAGAAGTCATTAAAAACCTCTGAACCAAAAAAGCCCAGGACCAGATGGCTTTAGTGCAGAATTCTACCAGACCTTCAAAGAAGAGCTAATACTAACACTCCTCAAACTATTCCATACAATAGAAACAGAGGGACCTAATTCATTCCATGAAGCCACAGTTATTCTGATACTTAAAGCACACACATATGTTCTAATTTTTCCTCTCCGACTACAAAAAACCTTTACCCAGACATTATCATGTACAGACTTTATTAGGTTTCTGCTCATTCACTGGTACAGGAGGATATACTTGGCTGGATGGGCATGGTGGCACACAACTTTAATTCCAGCACTAGGGAGGCAGAGGCAGACGAATCTCTTTGTCCAAGACCAACCTGGTCTATAAAGTTGAGTCCAGGAAAGACAGGGTTATTACACAGAGAAACCTTTGTTTAAAAACTAATAAATAAATAAATAAATAAATAAATAAATAAATAAATAAATAAATAAGGCATATAATCTGACTATTATATATATATATATTTATATATATATATATATATATACACACACACACACACACACACACACACACAGATATTTGCCTCTTCCTTCTTATTAAAGTTCTGATATTTGTGTCTTTCTGTCCAACATCCCAGGAGATTATTATACTGTAATCCTGGTAAATGGTTCAAATTAAAACTGTAAACTACAGATATTATCAAATAAGTATTGCTTATATATCATCCTAAAGTTGAAAATTTTTATATTAAATTATGATATATTGGAACTATTATCTATCTATCTATCTTCATCATCATCATCATCATCAATAGATCTATCTATCTAAAGTATATATAATATATGCATGTACATGTGTGTATGTATTCAGATAAAAGAATAACTGAGCCAAGTGGAACCAAGAGTACACAAGGCCTGTTTGTGTTTCCTGAGAGGAATTGTATTGGATACAAGTTTTCAACTTTTTTTACATGTATATTAGAAGTTGTAGTGAAAATGTTTTAAATTTTTCTTTAGGCAGGTATGGCAACTTTGTATGAGATATTTTCCTGCCCACTGAGAATGAAAGAGAATTATCAACAAAATGATAAACTTAAAGTCAAGTAGAATAATAAAAATATTGAATATGACATATTCAAAATATATATTTACAGGCCTCATCTCTGAAGATTTGAGTTTTCTAAGGAAACAGAGGATATTCTACTAGTAGTAGAAATGGAAAAGACTGATACTAAACAGCAGTGGACATGGTGGGTATAGAAAAGTCACCACTGTATACATACTGTGAACACTGAGGACCACATTGTCCATATCAGACTAAGATTTTCCTGTAGGAATGTGAACAGGCAGATTTGAAAAGTTGAGCAGAGTTCTAATGAGTTTTGAGACAGTAGTCTTATAGTAACTGGGTGTATCTCTTTTTTGTAACAGAAAAATGGGGAACATATGTCTTTTAAAATATTAAATTGGAAGATTCAAGATATTTATATTTTTCTTTCACTTTTTGTAGTCCATTTCTAAAACTGTAGGGTTTTCCTTGGAGGCCAATAAAAGAGAAATTTCATTGGCTTTGTTTGTAACAATGCTGTTGGTGAATATTTTGAGAAAACATATCACATACATAATACTCAACATTTTCCCACACAAAACATCCTAATAAACCTAACTTAGATGTGGTATCAATGCCTTAGTTGACCATCTTGCCAGGTGTCTCACCAGAATTATTTTAGCTATATCCTTCGTCTTCCAGTGTAGATGAGTTGATGTTATCTTCTAGTTCATTTCCTGATTACACTATTTCTTTTAATATGTTACATGCTCTATATCTCTTCATTTTAAAATTACAGACAGATGTACCTATACAAAGACTCCCTATATTTAGAACTGCAAAAGATGAAAACAAACCAGAGTAACCCTACATTAAAGTTATGCAATGAAGTACGAAACTAGATGCCACAGATTTGAATGTACTTATTAGAAAGTGAAGTAAAGACAAGGACCAGATGAAGAGGTTCCACTCAATAACAGCTGTATATAATAAAGCAGCTGCAGATGGGATCTATAATACAGTTCTAAGGGCATTTTAATTTGAAAAATTGGCAAGTGCTCTTGTTTTATTAACATGTTTTACAAAATTATACAATATTACTTTAATGTATCTACAAAGAAAATCTTTTCTTTGACTAAAGAAGTTGGACCTGAAGAGATAGCTCAGCATGCAAGAGTTCTGGCTGCTCTTCCAGAGGATCTGGGTTGGAGTCTTAGCATGCACATGAAGGACCACAACTCTCTATAATACCATATCCATAGCATCCAGTGTCCTCTTCTGGCCACCACATATACTACAAGTACATGGTGCACAGACATACAGGCAGGCAAAACATAGGTACATATAAATAAAAATAAAATGGGAAAATACCTATAATTTGCTAGTAGGCATATATTCTCATAAGTAAGTAAAAAGAAACATAAAGAAAGTGAAAAGCCATACATAAAATAGTCACAGAATAGTTGCTCTATGGCTCAATCTAGAAATTTGATTTTGCAAAACAATTTTTTTCCAGTCTCGGGAATTGAACTCTAGATCTCACAAGCATGACAGGCAAGTTTTCCATCATTAAACTATGTTCCCAGACTTCTGTAAAGGAGTTAAGAAATATTTTCTTCAAGGTATATATATTTTGTGTGCCAATGAGGGTTTGTAAACTTATTGAGCAATGTTTGGAAAGCAGCTCTTTACTTTTGGTAGATATAAAGAAAGAATGGACTCTCAGGACAGTGTCTGAGTTGCATGAGACTCTAATCTGATGTAATAATATTAAAGCAAGCGTATGCATATTAACTGACCCAAGCTATGGAAATAGAATAGAATGCAATTTTTCTTCTAACTCTTAAATAAGTGGTCCCAAAGTGAATATAAATTGTATTGCAAAAACCAAATACATCTTTAAGCCAAATTATTAGATAGGATTACACAGGTAAAAGGGCCGGGTTGTGAGAGAAGAGGGACATGGTTGGGGGGAAGGGAAGAAGAGAGAACTCATAAATGGTGAGTGGAAGACAGGCTCTTTTTAAGTATCAGCTCAAGTGACTGTAGTTTAGGTCTGTAATCCATAGGGCTGGAGACTCAATACAGAGCTAATATTGTAGTCTTGAATTCCCACTTCCCCAGGGCACCAGGCTGAAGAGGCAGAGTCTCTATGTTGTAATCTTGAGGGAAAAAAAAAAACATCTTTCCTGGGAGACATCAGGTTTTATTCTAAGTGTTGTGAGCTGATTGGATGAGGTCTAGTCACACTATGGATAGAAATGCACTTCAGTGAGAATCTATTTATTTAAACATAATCCACACCTTTCAAACAACTTTACTGTAGAATCTATATCAATACTTGAGCAAGCAGCGAGCCACCATGGATGGTTAGACTACACCTAAAATTCACTTTTGCAGCATGGGACATTATATACAAGAAGCAAACTGCTATTAGGTATTGAAGTACATGTATACAGATGAAGAGAATATACATTGATCAACTACTGGAAGCAAGCACAGGAAAAGCATGACTGGTGAGACAGTCTGGTACTTTACCATCTGACACGAATTCATTCCAATATGTCTTCTGAGAGGTCAAGTTGTTATACTATCACATGGAACAAAATCCAGACAATATTTCCATTTTTCTTTTACATAATGTAATCAGAGCCTAATATCTGTACACTTCCCTATGAAAACAAGTAGCTAGATTATCTCCTTGGCAAATACCTCAATTCTTCTTGTCTCAAAGTAGGAGGAAAATGCTACCTTGATTCTTCTTACCATTCACTCCGCCATGACTTCTGAGGGCTTGATTTTCTATACTGGACTGAATTCCTATACATACATGTGCATGACATTCTCATCTGTATTTCTGCCTCTTTTCAAGATTTTGTATATTTTAAATAAAATTATTAGGCATAATTAATAATTTGATAACTAAGATTGTGGAATAGCTGACCTTGACTATTGCACAGAAAAAAATCAAAGATGCATTTGGCTTTGAATTGCAGTTAAATTTATTTGTTATTCTCTTGAGGATAACTTTAAACAGTTTACATGGAGTGGGCTTTGCATATGAAATAGTAATTAAAATATCATAATTTTAAAATCTCCAGTAGGCATGCACGGCTCCATTGGCACATCTCTCAAGGATCAGTCGGAACATCTGATTCCTCCTTAAATCTGACCAGAATGATTTTCACAAGAAAAATAAGCCAGAAATGGAACAAAAATGGAATTATTCAATTTAGTGAACTCTGGGCAGAACAAACAATTTAATTTTAAAGTAAAATTAGCTAATAGGGAATAAAATTTAATACTATACAATAAGATACACATCTTTGAAGGAAACATTCAATTTGTGATAATAGTAGGAAAAACCTTCCATTGGGAAGAATGTCAAAGGAGAAATTTTTGGTAATGGGGTGACCTAGAAAGAAGCCCAATAAACATGTTATGAAAGCAATATTGCTGACAGGGAGGAAGGCAGAGGAGATGTGGTCTGCCTAAGCAACAATCCTGCCAGTCAACTTTGCTCTCAGAGTATTGGGAGGAAAATGGTTTTGGCGTCGACTGAGGAAGCAAGATTTTCCTGTCCCCCACAATATAGCATGAAAGCCACTTTGCAACATCATTTAAAAATCAGCAAAATAAAATTAATCAGATTATTTACCTGTACCACTGAGAGTATGTGAGGATTAATGAGTTCATTATTGTGAAGAATTAAAATACATTGGGATATCTGAGTGAAAAATGAAAATAATTATTTATGGCTTTGCTAGAATGTCTCAGTAGTCATAATTATATTGGATTACAGACTCCTATTATATATATATATATATATATATATATATATATATATATATATGCTTTTGTCATAATTTGGCACCAGAAAAATTATTTGACATAAAAACTTGCAACTAGGCAAACTATGCTAAAAATATGATCCCATTGATAAATGATCATTTTCTACTGTTAACTGGTTATTTTTTTCTATGATTTTTTCTTAGCTTTTTAGATTGGTGCTGTATATACCAGTGTATGTTTTCTTTAATGGAAAATATTTGTATTGTTTACCTATTTTCTCTTTAAGATATACTTGAAAATACTTTGAAAAATTTAATAAAAATATCAATGAGAATCTTTAACAATTACTAATTGACAAAAAATGCAGTATTTGTTGAGTCAGATGTGATAGCAAAAAGACTTGGTAAACGGTAACAGGTAACAAACAGGCTAGAACACGTCCAGAACTCTAGAGTTGAAAATGACTTAGAAAGGTCATGGAAGTTCCCAGCTCCCTGGCAGGACAACACTAAAAACTATTAAGCTCAGGAAAACCAAGCATAATGCAGAAGCGGAGCAAAACAAACAAGTGAGCCCAAAGCTAAATTCCTCTAGTAGGAGATAAATATTTGAGGGTCTCAAATTGCTGCTATTGTATCCTTCATTTCTTCCATTCTGCTAAAGGCTTCTCCATTTCTTGTAAGATTCTTCCTATTGTTACAGATGGCCTACCATGTTGATCTTTAGAAGGCAAATTGTTGGTGAAATGATATCAAGACACTGTGTGCGGAACAGCCCACATCTCCCTTGTTTACACTAGTTCTTTGATACGTATATGTGGCCAGTTTTTTTTTTTAAAGCAGCTTATGAAATCTTTGATATTATTTCTTTCACAGGAAAGGGATGGACACCCAACACTAGCAATTGCTGCTGACAAGGCATGATTGATCAACACTTCTATATTTTTCCAGACCTCTCTGTTTTCTTTCCTGCTTGCTACATTTCCTCCTTTTATCTTGTTTTATTTTCTCTTTCATCTTTTTCCTCACCAAAGCTCACCTTGTCATAGGTTGGCATTCTGTAGGTCTCAGAGACTACACATGTCACAAAAATCTCACTTTGCAGAAGCTTGCTGAGTATGAAAAAATCTGGAATAGCATTTATTTTTGTAAGAAGATCTCCACATGGTTCATGTATCTGGACATATGTTAAACAGACTGTCTGGCCACACCTTCCTTTTTTGAGCAGCACTTTCTCATCCCTGCATTCTGGACACAGTGGGTGAAACAGGTACCACTGCTAGCTCAGCTCAGAATACCAAAGAATCTTTCTTGATCGCATTTTCTCTTTGTTAGCCATGTACAATGTCATTAATAGTTTTAAGTATCTCTCAAAGACTGCTACAACCCATATTTGAAACTATCACTTTAATAGTTTCAATATTTCTCATGTGGGCTTACACATAGTTTCCCCAATTCTCATTGATTTTTTAAAGGCATTCTCATTGATAATTCTCAAAATTTGCCTAATAATTTAAGTTTTTATATTAGCCTCTCTGTGCTCAAAATGTTTTTGTAAATGTTTTTGTTTACCTTAAGGACAATATTGGTTCAATACAAATTTTTAAATGACAAATAATTATTGTTCTTATGTATGGATTGCATTGCAATAGTTTGATGCATATATTCATTGTAGAATAATCAATTCAGGTCTGTAATTATATATTTCAGTTGTCTATCATTTATAAGTGAAAGTCTGAAATAAATAATACTGTTAACAGTGTTGCTTTTTAATCAGCGTTTTCTTCAAGTCTTTCCAACTTGTCATATACGCTGCAGTCAAACCTAGTGGTTTTCAGGTTCTTAAGTGTGTCCTACTTTTGCTGCCTATACCTTTTACATGTTTTCGTTCTGGGACTGAAAGAAATGATATGCTGTATTCTGAAGTACCTTCACTGAGGTTTGGTTTGTAACACTTTTTCTAATCCCATCTTTGTATACATGACAATCTTGACATAAAAGAATGGACTAAGAAACTAGATGAAATATTTTGTATCCATGATATTACAAATATATTTTAACAATTATTGTTTGGTCATTAATATGTATAATTAATATATTTCAAATAAATTAAATATACATATACATGTGTGTGTGTGTGTGTGTGTATATATATATATATATATATATATATATATATATATATTCATTCCTACAAGATTAGACACTATGCTTTATTTAGACAAACTTTTTATCAATGCCATTTGATTTTGTCAAATATATTTGTACCACACTCAGCTGTTTGCGATTAACACCTACATATTTTGCTTCAGGATAGAATAAAGTAATTAAAAATATAATAAGAGACATTAGAACACCAGATGAGCTTGTGTCTTAGTGTTCTATTGCTATGAATGTGCACCATGAGCATGCAGCTCTTCTAAAGGAAAGCATGTAATTCAGACTAGCTTAAAGTTCAGAGACTTATTCCATTATTATAATGGCAGAAAGCATGGCAGTACACAGGCAGACATGGTGCTGGGGAGATAGCTTAGAATTCTACATCCAGAAGTGCAGGCAGCAGGAAGAGAGAGAAACTGAACCTGTCTTGAGCTGCTGAAACCTTAAAGCCCACCTCCTGTGACACACGTCCTTCAACAATGCCACACTTATTCCAACAAGGCCACACCTCCAATATTACCACTTTCATGAGTTGATGAGGGGCATTTCGTTGAAAATACCACAGATTATTTTACATTTATGTTCTAGAAAAGCAATATTAAATTTTTAAATAATAATTTCAATAAGAGCAAGTAAATAAATGCAAATGGGTCTTCAAAAAGGATTTGCATATATATTTTATGTAAACATATTTTCATCTCTCTCAGATCAACATCCAAAGGTATAAAACAAAATAATTTATTGGACATCATCTAAATTATATACTATAACTCTTTAAAATTTCACATACCAAGTATATAATGATGAGCCATAATATAAAAATGGAATATAATATTTAAATGGAGATATATATATATATATATATATATATAAAACTTAAAACTAATTACTACAATCAACCAGCCAATTAAAAGATGGACAAAGAACCCATAAACAGATGTAGTACCCAAGAAAAATGGCAAGTAAGCACATGAAAATAAGTTTATTTATAAATTTAAAGAATCACAAAGAGAGGTTACTAAGCCCTTGGAAATAAGTCTAAAATAAAAAAAATAAATTATCGACAGTATTAAAAGGTGGTAAGGAATTGAAGAGAAAGGACCACTTGGAATTTTCTCCTTGGAGTGTAACATTGTATACTCCCCAGGAGAAGTTTGGAAGGCTGTTATCATTTCTTAACCTCTGTATAAAATTTGAAAAAAGACAACATAAAACATCAGAGTTAGAGAACTCCATTGATATAAAATGATCTATTTGAATGATTGCCATTTAATATCTCTGATTTTAGATGATAGACCAAATTCACTAAACAATACCTGATGTAGTCCTATTGAAAATATATTTCACTTTACATGGAAGCCTCAGGATGCAGCAATAAAATGACTGATGGCCGTATCATTCCTATAAACACGTATTCTGCAGTCTCTAAACTTCTAGAAATGTGTTGGATTGCTGAACTTATGTTTTTAATCTCACAGGATCATAATGTTATATAAATGAAGTAATATACAGATGCAAATAAAGTCACTATGAAAGTACTGTAAACATTTTAGGTATTAATTATTGTTTTGGGACTATTACTTCCTTTTCTCCTTTGGCAACCTGCACAATATTTTCTTGTACCTAGTTTTATCAAGCTGTAATACCACTGAACCACAACAATTACTATTATGTCAAAATGTGCATAAAAGCGCTGATTGGATTCATATGTTGGTGGGAACTAGCAGTTGTCTATGGGGATTTAGGGCCAACTCAACAGGTGGGACAAAGCACCCACTACTAGAAATCTAGCCAACTTTTCCAAGCTCTCTAGATCACAGATCTTATAACAGAATCTATTACCACCACATTGTTAGGCCAGCATAATTTCTTATTACATTCTAAATCTTACATCCACAGATAATTGTAGCTACCATCCCTTATCAAAGAAGACTCTTTATAGGAAATGGAGATCTTTACAGAAAAATACAGGTGGGTACCTTGCAGAGATCAAAGAATCATGGTGAACCCAAGTACTGTGGATATATCAACATCATGCCTCCTGCATCTATGGTTTAAGTAACAGTGCCGAAGGAGGGATGGAAAGATTTTTGAGAGCCAGAATACCAGGAAGTCGGCTATGAAACCGTTGCTCCTAGAAAAGGCTGCATAAACAAGATATTAGCAATGGTAATAATGCTAAACATGCTAATATTGACGGGCAAAAGGTCACAGATCTGGACAAGGAACAATAGGCAAAGATGGCAGAGAGAGAGAGAGAGAGAGAGAGAGAGAGAGAGAGAGAGAGAGAGCGCATTACTCAGGAACATACCCCCTAATCTACTGTCCAATGCAGAGTGCTCATCTCTGAAACTATATACACACAAACAACAGAAACAGAGTTGCACATTAGAAACTCTATAGCTCATTTCTGCAGCTCACATCTAAGAAACTGCTGAAATCCTGACTATTCTAATGATTCTATAAGACTTTAAAACCATTTCTATTATAGTATACATGATAACACACCAATGAAAAATGTAAGCTAAGAGTAAAAAGAGAGAGGGCATGTTATTGTTTGTGGGTTATAAAATCTAAGCCCAAGACAAAGACTTGTATTAAAGAGAAATTTCTCTAAATTATTGCTCTCCTATGGATCATTTGATGGGAGATGAAGCCATATCTAGTGGCCACCAACACTGATGTATAGAGCAGGAAATCCGTTTGTTTGGTTTTTTTCATATTCTCTCTGGATGTATGTCCTGGACTTTGACCAAGTTCTGCTTCTCTCCTGTGTCTCATTATTGCCTCAGAAGGACAGACCATTCTATACTGCCCTTTATTCTTTCATCGTTTTTGAGATTTTCTTTTATTTATTGTGGATGAGGTTTTGTGTGTGTGTGTGTGTGTGTGTGTGTGTGTGTGTGTGTGTGTGTGTGTGTGTGTGTGTGTGTACTTATGCATGCAGTGCTCATGGAGGCCAGAAGACAGTGGCAATTCTCTTGAGACTGTAGTTTATATAGGGCTGTGAGATCCCCATGTGAACTGGGCTTTGGGACTTGAACACAGATCCTTTGTAAGATTACTCAGTGCTCTTGATCTTCTTTCATGCCTGCTTTCCATTTCATAAATCTGATCAATAGAGGCTGTGTTATCTCCTGGGAAGTTTCTATCCTGAAACCTTATGTTCATTGTACTAGAAGACACCATGTATACTGCTAGGGAGAAAAGTCACCAATTATCTTATATATCTGTGAACTATGTGAGCTCCAATAATGGCTGATATGACAAGACATGTTTATGGGAGAAATTGTGACCTGGATGTTATGGGGATAACAAACCACCTTTAGATGGTTTGATACTGCATATCTGGCCAAGATTCTCCATGAAGACAGAGATTACCAACCTAGGCCTAAACCTGCTATTCCTATTTCTGCAAAACTGGACAAAGAACCAAACTTTTCTCCAAATTCATATTTCTTTTTTTTTCATTAATTAACTTATTTATTCACTTTACATCTCAGTAGCAGTATCCCCAGTACAACCATCACAAATCTCTTTCCCCATTACCATTTCCTCTTCTCTTTTTTTTTTCTTTTTTAAAAATTTTTTTTATTTTTGATACTTTATTTACATTTCCAATGTTTTCCCTTTTCTGGGTCTCCTCTTTGGAAACCCCCTATTCCCTCCCCATCCCTGCCTCTATGAGGGAATTCCACCTCCCACCCACCTGCCCACCCATCCCCATATTCCCACCTTGAAATTCCCCTTTACTGGGGCCTCTAACACCCTCAGGCCCAAGGGCCTCTCCTCTCTCCCGGATGGCTATCAAGGTCATCCTCTGCCATATATGCAGTCCAAACCATGGGTCCATAGATGTGTATTCTTTGGTTGGTGGTCCAAA
>CM052701.1:104397776-104442014 GCA_028551405.1 Uromys caudimaculatus
CCCATTGACGCTCTTGCTCCCTCCATGGGGCTGCAAATTCCCTCATATTTCAAACCCATAGATTAATGAAGCTCTTAGACAACATCTGAGAGTCTTTTTTGTTTGTTTGTTTGTTTGTTTGTTGTTTTGCTTTGTTTTGAATAGTACTGTGATTAATGGACAAAGTCACAACTGGTCAAAGTGAAAACAACACATATCTGGAGTCATCTTCTACCGAGGGAACAGCTACATCACACATATCCCCTCAAGACTCAGAGGACACTGTACAAGAGAAGGTCAGAAGATTGCAAGAGGCAGTGAATAGAAGCAATGAAGCAAAACAGTGGCTTCAGGATATGACAGGACCACTGAATTCTGGAATTCACAACATTTTTGTTGCCCACACAAGACCTGAGCAAGAACAGCCTTTGGACATTAGCTCCTACCCCTAGCTGAGAAGAGGATAGTAGTGGTTGTCTTCTGGGGAAGTCAGTTTTCATAACACCTGTTAGGTCAACCATGGTCCTAGGAATGTCTGCAAAACTGTGAATATATGAGCAACACAAATTAGGTTCTATAGAGTTTATAAAATATAAAAGGACAAAAGTTGGGAGTCAATGGGTTTTACAATAGGAGTAAGTGGGAGAGATGGGGACATAAATGATAGATTACATTTTATGAAAATTCCCCCAAAACATTGAAACAACAAATTTTTGCATCTCTCAAGAATAATTCGTTTGGTTTTCTCAGAATTAATGTATTCCGGAATCTGTATTTCTTGTCAGCTAGAAAAATTTTGGAGCCTAAAATTGATAGTTACTTTCAGAAACTACCTTTGTTTTAGCTTCAACCTACCAAGTGTTCAAAAATCATGGCGTCTTAACTTCAGACTAAGTATTACAAATGAGGCTGTATGCTTTAGCATGTCATATGAATTATGTGAATTATTTCAGCATCATGACAGAAAGTTGAGCTTGATAGGCAACTCGTTCCTCAACAGCATTGCTTGTTAAATGGATTCTAAAGAACAGGATGCAGTACTGGAATGTGAACCTAAAGGACATTACTCTAGTTCAGGCAGTAGAGAAAGATCAAGGACTTGAACTCAAAGAAACCAGGTCTACTTTGTATGAGTTAAGGAAACCCAGGAAAAATAGTCAAAGTTACTCTTTGAACCTCGAAATTTTCCATTGTAAAGTAGATATAATGGCCAGATCTACCTAATGGCTTATTGTGAGGCTAAAACAAATATATAAATAACTTTGCATGCATTTCCTGATGAGCAATAAATGATATACCACATTATTGTTACTTATGTAGAGTCTGTAAAATAGAAATGTCATGTTAAGAACAATTCAGGAATTGATCGAATATGAAGATCAAAGGCAAGATCTGCAGGAATTGAGCAGAGGTTTCTGGAGAGTGATGAGAAGTCAGTCACACATTCTCATGACAAAACCAAAAATAAGCGAAAGGGGTAAGGCATCGGTGACTACTGCACCTGGAATTACACACCAGTGCAATGGCTTTTATGGAGTCTGCTGTCTGAAGCTGGTCTTGGAACCAAACAGTAACCTAGGATCAGATCCTTTATGTCAGAGAAGTTTAATTAAAGAAGACATAAGCCAATCATCTTGACTTTCCTATTTTTCAAATGTGTTTATTTCTAGTTTTTGTGAAAAGTCATGGAGATGCAGAACCTAGTACTTTATAATTAAATGTCTATATCTTAGTGTATCTTCCGACATTGATGCTGTACTTGATGATATACACAGTCTGTAAATATGCAACACAATGATGTATTTCCCGATTGTTTTAGAAATGTGAGACAGTAATGAAAGTTATATTTACCAGTTAGAGAATATACTTACACAGTATTTCACTAATTCCACAATTAAACAAATCCAGTGAACATAAGGGAATACAGCAATTGACATGTGTTTTAAAGATATTTCATTTAGTTTATTCTTTTAGACTTTCCTGTCATTTATATAATATTACAAGACATGTAAATTAGTTTGGAATTACAGAAAAAAAATCTAAAGATGAGTATTTTTATTAAGTCCCTTCATTTTTGTCTACCTGACCATGATGTTCTGAAATATCCCTAGATAAAATTGGTATGAAAATTTAGCCAATTAATGTAATACAATCTACTAATTAACTGGGTGAAATAAAAATAAAATATTTGAAATAAGAATATATACTAAAGTTATATCTAATTTAAAAATGAATAAATATTTTTTATCTAAAATTAAAGATTGGGTGTTGATTGTCCTAGTACCTACAGTAATACTATCATACTTTTGAATTTTTGAAAAAACTATAAAGAAATGATTAACACTGAAATTTGGCTTCAGAAGGATTTACAAATAATAAAATATTCAAAAACCCAAATTGATGGTGCTATCTTTATTGAAACAATGTATATGTTTGTCTAGCAGAACCTGGAATAGCATCTGAGCCCTTAATTCATTAGCAATGTTAACTTGGAACTCTCTGCACTAAATGTTTCTCAGCTTTACCAATGATGTATATTTGCTGGTTGATAATGTATAGAAAGCCAGACAGAAGGCAGAAATTACAGTATATATTCAAAAAGTAGCTTGTGACATGAAAAATATTGACTCTCATAAAAATTCCAATGAAATGTAACAATACTCAAACTACCAATTAAACTAATTATAATATGCCAAGATATAATTTGGAGTCATTAGGTAATAACTGGTCATGACCAATACTAAATCTTAGGACAAAACATAAATAGAACACTTTTCTTCTTGTCAACCATGATTGGTTTGAATCAAGTCCTATATTCAACAGTGAACTTCTCTGGTGATGGTTGATTTATTCATTTGTCTACTTCTTTACCCTGGTATAGTCTTGCATAACTGACATGTCTCTGTGATTGTGAATTTTAATTTTTCCTTTAAGGGAAAAGAGGATCAGACGTGAGAATCTTCCTTCATAGTTGCTTATCTGTATCATTTGAATAACACTCAGCAAACATATAAAGGCTTAAAATATGAGAGGTTTCTACTAGAATGAAGAATATTGCTACTGTGGATAATTTACTGGAGAACAATTTGCATTATCATTGATAAACAGATCTATTAAAATACCACAATTATCCTTGTTTATAAAATGGAATTGAGGCACCAATCTCGTACATTTATTCAGAGAATTAAAAGTCAATACTATGTACATCATTGTTGATGTTTACTTCTTTGCAGATAGAAAGTTCTCATTAATTACAACATGCGTGATGATGACAGTTGTCATGATGTAGGTGCAGACATAGGACAAGACAGCTTTGAGATAGAGGAGGGGGAATTCAGTTGGTACAGTAGATCAGGGATTTACAAAATCTTCATAAATAAATGATGCTATATTTTTGTATGGTACCTAGAGTGGATATCCAAGACAAATAGTCTTCTCTTAACGACACATATTTTAACATCTAATTATATTATGTACCACCTAATTAGAAAGCAAGTACAGGTCCACATAAAAATATAAGGGATTTATCTCAGATACAGTACATATAATATTCATATAACTGAAGCAGCAGGAAATACGATGTAAATCATTTTACGAAGTCAGATTAAAGGTGCTATCATTCATGGTTCTGTAATACTATCTATAATTTCTGTGTTAAACTTGACATTATAAATCCTTTAATCTGCGTATTTAAAAGCCGTTCTATGGCTCATTTTTCAAACAGATTCCCGTTAACACGTTTACTGCTAATGAAGCACTAACGTGTTCTCTCTTTCTTAGATAAATGCTGTTGAACAACATTATTATTTGCTCCTCATATAATTATTTTTTTGGCTTTTTAATTTAATTGCTTCAATAAAAAATACACCAATAATGCATTTTTAATTACACTTCCCAGGTGACCTATGTAAAAAGAGGTTTTATAATGAAGCCACAATAATTAGCCTGTCACAGTCCAGTTTGGGGCTATTGTCTAGTTGTCCTTTCTGTGGCTTGTTGTGGCATGACTAGAATTCTAAAGACCCTGTGTATTATCTCCCATAATACTTAGGAAGGTATTAAAAATGTGTGCAATACTGGCAGAAGCAGGCTTTCTAATTATTGTCAGCTATTTCTAGTGTGACGTGGTAAATTCCCTTGAGAACAGAAACAACAGCCCACTCCAGGGTTTGTAATAGGCCCTAGAGCCTAAGTAGTTGTAGACAGAGCTGTTTCCCTCAGGATAGATAATTGGTTTACATAGCAGCTCAACATCTGAACCAAACCCATTTTTTCTATTGTGATTTCACTGTTTACTCTAATATACATAAACTATTTTGTTATATTCAATAGTGTATGACTCATTTCTTAACAGCTGAGTAAATTTGCAAGATGTGCCTCACCTGGAATACTAATGATTGTTAGACATGCCCAATTTTTTTCAATGCTTGAAATATTAAATACTTCATTTGTTCAGAATACATGCTTACTATACATAATGAGTTCTGGAAACTTGTTAAGTGTTATTTTATTTAAGTTTTATTTCTACATGAGAAACATTGTTTCCACTTAGCAAAGCAACTGATACTCAAAAACTTTAAGGATTCTTATGGTATAAAGGTATTGTCATTGATTATTAACAAATATATGTTATTGTGTGCATACAATCATTAGTGACAATATAATGACAGATTATAAAGCAAACAAATCACATCTGGTTCTCAAAAGTGCGTGATTCTTGGTTTCATAGCAGAAATAAATATGCTAAAGAACATAGACATTTGAGTTGGGCTTATATAATTTTGGTTATCTGGTAAACAAACTGTAGTGCCTAGTGTTCTATCAATTTCAATTGCAAATGTTTCTCTTTTAAGTTTCAAAAAATCGTTATCAACTTAATTCTCAAGGCCTCAAATAAGCAAAGGCAAAAGACATGGTTACAAGTGAGAGCAGACCTCTCTACCGAACCTAGAACCTCGTTTCAGCCTTGTACTCTTTCCTAAGGCCTCATTCTCTGGGCCCCAATTGAACCCAGGACACTGGAAACATCACATCTGCTGTTTCCCCAGGCATGGGTATTGTTTGTGTATCAGTGGAACCAGGAAGAACAACCGTATCAATTAACTGAATTCCTCAGAGCTCCCAGGGACTAAACAACCAACCAAAGAGTAGACATGGGCCCGTCCATGGCTCCTGTTACATATGTAGCAGAGGACTGCCTCATCTGACATCAGTGGGAGGGAAGACAGGGAGGCGCTTGGTCTTGTGGAGGCTCGATGCCCCAGAGAAGAAGGATGATAGAGAGGTGAGGTGGGTGGGTGGGTGGGTGGAGGAGCACCCTCTTAAAGACAAAGGGGAGGGGGAGGGATGGGGGTTCATGAAGGAGAGACAGGGCAGTGGGATAACATTTGGAATGTAAACAAATAAAATGATTAATAAATAAAAAGATGGCATCTGTTAATTCTCAGTATGGTCCTTTCCTTTGCCATCAGCATTTTGTCCTCTGCTGTGAAGAAGAACCCTTAGATATTTCTGTGCACTCAGAATTATTGGGTTATTTGTCCAATGTGTTCTTAATGTCCAAAGAATGGACACAGATGAAATATTTAAAATTCTGTTTTTATTTTTGTCGAAATAGATTATTTCCAATGAATTAGAATAGAAACTAGGAAGTATAATACATGATATATCAGAACAAATTAATTGGCTTTCCTGTGTTTTGATTTCATGTCTGAAACAATAAACCTTTCATCTCACAGTAAATTTGACAAGAATCCTATGACTTCAGGCATACTCTTTAATCTTGATGAATCTCAATTATTCCATCTGTAAGAGGAGGAAAGGATAAACAACACCATCTTCAAGAGAGATAAAAATAGATCATTTAAAGGGTATTACAGTTGCTCAAGATATGATATAGTACCTAAAACATACATCCTTCCCTCTCATCTCCTGTAAATTGATTTTAATGTTTATTAAATTTCTATGCTTAAAACTAAATGTTATGAAAGTTATGTGGATAGACATATAACTATAATTATAATTCCAAATGTGATTTTTTTGAGAAACAATCCTTCTAAATTGTTTATAATGTGTATTTAGCAACATATGAAATACCTGTATTCTGATTTGAACACTAAAATTATGTGTTGTGCTTTAATAAATGTTCAATAGTGAATGTACTCTGTGTATATATGCAAATGATACACATTTAAATATGGTAAACACTTCTATTGAAAATAGTATTTTTCTCCTGATTATGTTTTCAGCTCCTTTTTCTCCTAGATTCTCCCTACCATGCCTTGCATCCACGTCCTCTCTCTCTCTCTCTCTCTCTCTCTCTCTCTCTCTCTCTCCTCTCTTCTTAATTTCTGTCTTTCATTAGAAAACAAACAAGCTTCTAAGGGATAATAATACGATTAAAACAAAAATTAGCATATCAAAACTGGATAAAGCAAGCAGAAGGAAAAGAGCCTAAGAGAAGTTAAAAGAATCAGAGAATCATTTGCATGCCAAAAATTTCCATAAAGCACTGAACTACAATCCATAATATATATACAAAGAACCTGGGGAAAATTAAATCTCAGAATACAACTGCTAGTAATTGAGTGTTTCAAAAATCAGCTGATGACAAATAATATAGGGTTTTTCTAAAATAATATCAGTCCTATGTGTCTATTTTTTACATAAGTGAAATGTAAAAATATAAAACTTATTTTATATGTAAGTATACATATGTATATATGCATATGTATGTGAAACAAAATTTAAAAATACTCCAAGCCAAAGTGGTTAAAAAAATAAAATAAAAATGGCAATACACATACACACACACTCACATACAAACACACACAATTTCTTAGAAGTGCAGAAAACTCAAGTAAGAAAAGCAGTCATGTGAGTTGGTCAAATATCACCTTTTGACATTTTAATAAACTGTTGCTTAGATAGAAATATCAAGCTATTACTAATGGTTATTAATGTGTACATGCTTCATGTAATTTTATAGTATCTTATTTTAATATCTGTAATTTTAATGAATTGCAATTGAGGAAAGAAACAATTTTCATTTACTTTATATAACATAATTATGGATCAAATTAACCCCACACTAGTCTTAATTACATTTAGTTTCATTTGGCTGATCAAGCGATTAACATGCCGCTGTATTTTAGAAGTTAAAGAACAAATTGTTAAGATTGTTCCTCCAAAATACATGGATGTGCTTACTGTCAGTGTGATCACGACATAAAACGATTTTCTGGAGGTTTTTCTTTTAATCTTTTTGTTGTGGTTTTGGTTCATGTGTGTGTGTGTGTGTGTGTTTGTGTGTGCGTGCGTGTGTGTGTGTGCGCGCGCGCGTGCACGCGCGCGTGCGCACGTGCGCATGTGTTTATGATACATTCAGTACTGCTTAAGAATAGGTATAATGAGGAAGGCTTGCACCTGGGGTCCTCTTACAAGCCACTGCTTAATAAACTTCCCTGAATGCCGCCCTTTATCCGCTGCATTCAGATTGGTTTCCCTGCATTTCTTTTTTTAATTGGAACTAATTTTAGGTTTGCCATTACTTGTGATTAAACAGCCTCTTTACCACACATATATTTCTTTCAGTTTGTGTATTGTAACCTTCACAATTTTCTTTAGAAGAAAATGATTTGTCAAGGGGGGACTTTCTTTTTACTTCATTAGCTAAGTTATATTTGTAAGGAACATAATTTTAACAGCAATAAAAATATTGGGTCTAACAATAATGACATTCAGGACCATACAGGTATGACTGCAACTAATCCTTTTCAGCTAATTGAAAATGAGAATGGCCCTCTACAATAGGTATGTATTCTGAATAATCTTAATTAGGATGATGCAAGGGTATTTTAACACAGTTCAGAGGCAGGGTATAGCCTCAACAAAACAGCTTAGCTAAACTACAGTCCACTTAGAATTACCTTGGACCCTTTCAGAATGTACAGCCTGAACACCGCAGAGGAGAGGGCCTCGGGTGGCATCAGTTTCAACTGTATTTAAAGAAGTAGAAAAATGTATGATGGTTTTAATGGTTTGCAAGAAAACCAATTTCTAAGACCCAGATTCCATCCGTGATAGAATATATTCCGGGGGGACTTGAATAAACTCTCTACAGGTGTATTAGATGCTTGCTTGCCAAAGCGCTCACTCTGTCTCTGCCTTTGTCTCTATCTCTGTCTCTGCCTCTCTCCCACACACACATATGCATGTACATGCACACATACATATATGTGGCATATATACACACACACACACACACACACACACACACACACACACATATGTATATACACAAACACATGCATACACACACACACACACACACACACACTCCTCAATCTGAATAAAGATAGCACCTTTCCTAGTTTTTCTGTGACATTTCATATTGAGACTAGATTTTTCAGATGATATCAGTCACATTTGATTACATCATATCATGTCAAGAAACTATGATGGATAAGACATTTTTCTTCATTTTTTTTTTTTTTTTTTTGAGATAGGGTTTCTCTGTGTAGCCCTGGCTGTCCTGGAATTTTTCTTCTTTTTTATTGAAAGATACAGGATTCATCATCCATTGTCTCTTCTATGTAAATATTCTTTTTATATAGAGACTTAGAAGCAAAAGTATCATTAGAAGGGCACAAATTTAAGAAATGATAATGCCTAATAATTTAAATGAGATACATTCATTGTGGCTTATTTTGTCTGATTTGTATGCCAAAAAATAATTGAAGGTCTAAGTGTGTCTAAATCTACTAAATGCAAGTTACTTTAAAGGAATTATAGACAGACTTAGGATGTTTGAAAATTAGTAGTGACTAACGATCAACATTAATGCATTGATTTAAACAAATATTTTGAGGAATTGTGTCCTAATTTTTCTATTGTTTTGACTGTATTTTTCCAGCAAAATAGTTATTTAAGATGTTAGAATAATAAAGTGCTTGATAATAAATTCATAATAATTATTTATAACCAACTTAAAGTTGTGATACAAAGTGTTCAGTCACTTTAATATCTCACTGGAAATGGAAAGAATCTAGGACTATTTCTTCAGTGACCCCTCCCATGTCAGCAAACACTATGGAAACGATGCTAGTGTCTGAATGAATTGTCATTGTTATTCCATACAGAGAAAAGGAAAACATGGTCACACAGAAATGTGAGTTATTTACATAAAAGGTTGTTTAAATACTATGTAAAAGTCAATCATTGTTTGTGTTATTAGGGCATATTTCCAAGTAAGATTTGTTCTTGTCTGGGTGTTTTCTATGAGTGGGTACTACTATGGGATATAAGTAGCTGAATGATTCTTCTATATGAAGCAAGTAAGCAAGTGTATGAAAACAAACATAAAACCATAATTAGCAAAGATATGACTCAATTATGTTTGTCTATGGACAGAGGTTATTTGATTTTTTTTTTCTTTTTCATTTTGGCTTGAAAAATGTTTCTGCTTTGTCTGTGTTTAGATGCGATCACAAAGTAGCCTTGCTTTTGTTGTGTGTCATTCTCACAAAGTGGCTTTGCCTGCTGCTGATGTTCTGTGAAATCATCTGTGTTCAACAAGAGAAAACAAACCTTAGTCAAGACCCTTGAGCAATGTGTGAAGTATCAATGCCCAGCTGATGACCAGCTCCTTACTTGGGGGACGTTTTTTGTATCTCTGTCTGTACTGGCTGGTTTTGTGTCAACTTGACACAAGCTGGAGTTATCACAGAGAAAGGAGTTTCAGTTGAGAAAATGCCTCCCTGAGATCCAGCTGTAAGGCATTTTCTCAATTAGTGATCAAGGGGGGTAGGCCCCTTGTGGGTGGTACCATCTGTGGGCTGGTAGTCTTGGGCTCCATAAGGAAGCAGGCTGAGCAAGCCAGGAGAAGCAAGCAAGCCAGTAAGCAGCATTCCTCCATGGCCTCTGCATCAGCTCCTGCTCCTTGACCTGCTTGAGTTCCAGTCCTGACTTCCTTTCATGATGAACAACAGCATGGAAGTGTAAGCCGAATAAACCCTTTCCTCCCCAACTTGCATCTTGGTCATGGTGTTTGTGCAGGAATAGAAACCCTGACTAAGACACTGTCCCCTAGTATTTTAATCTTTGCTGCTGTGCTTATGCATGGAAATGTCCACCTCTAACTCTCCAATGTAGGAAAAATCCTAAATATTTATGCTCATATGCTTCACTAGAGCAACACATACACAGTCATAGATACATTCTACTTTTGAATTTAATAACCGTTCTGACCTCTAGTTCTAAAGCTAGGCCCTTTTCTTTGGTGGCTGCCAGATTCTTATCACTGTTCACATTTCTTTGTATTCTGTACATTCTAGTAAAGTTTCAGTCCAGAACTTATTAGGTATCTGTTTATTAATCAAGTAAGATTAAGGGACATGGAGATAATTTCAAGATTTTGTGTAAGCATGGTGAATATTACACATCTCTAACTAAATAATTCAGTCACTCATAAAGAATTGTATGCTTAAGATACCCTTATGATGCCGGGCAGTGGTGGCGCACGCCTTTAATCCCAGCACTTGGGAGGCAGGGGCAGGTGGATTTCTGAGTTCAAGGCCAGCCTGGTCTACAGAGTGAGTTCCAGGACAGTCAGGGCTACACAGAGAAACCCTGTCTCGAAAAACCAAAAAAAAAAAAAAAAAAAAGAAAAGAAAAAAAAAATACCCTTATGACAACTTACCACCTAACCTGTTAGTCACTTGTGACTAGAAAGATGCATAACTTACAAATGTAGCCAGACACATTCTGATTTTACTGAGTAATAAGGAAAACAAATTGAACATGTGGTCCATTTGGAGCTCAATTATCAGGGAGAAAAACAATGAAGCAGTCACATAAACTATTTCTTATATTTTCTATTCACTTGAAACATTCTCAATAGAAAACCCAAATCTAGATGTAAATCTTCTATATTTTATATAAAATACCACCCATAATAATTAATTGTAAGTTTAAATAATATTACTTTAAAGAAATAGTTTAGAAAACAAGCTTTACTGACAATTTCTCAAGTTTGCAATTAATGTCTTGAAGAAAATATTAAAATTTCATATAATGTGTATGAGAGTTAAGTTCTCCTGTGACTTAAAGGATCTCATGTATTTACAAGTAAATCTAAAGAGTATCAAAATAAGGAAATTATTGCACAGCAGTTTATATTAAGTGAGTTTCATATAGGTCAGGGCATTCTGAGTGCCACATAATCACTCAGTTTGGTGTTCTTCTCAAAGTATTTTCCCATATACTTTTTAAAAATCTTCATTACAGAATGTGAAAGTGAATGTAAACATTAGAGGAAGCGTAGGAGTCTCTGCTCTGCCTACATTCCTTGAACAAATGTGCTATTTAAGTTCTTCTGCATAACAACAAGATTGATGAATAAATTTGGCCTATGGGTTTAAGAGTTGTTCTGTTCATTGAACTGTTGACTCTGTGAGTCCATACCATGTGTGTTTTTTGTGACTGGGTTACATCACTCCGGACGATATTTTCAAGTTCCATTCATTTGCCTGCGAATTTCATGAAGTCATTGTTTTTTAATAGCTGAGTAGTATTCCATTGGGTAAATGTACCACATTTTCTGTATCCATTCCTCTGTTAAAGGAACATCTGGATTGTTTGCAGCTTCTGGCTATTATAAATAAGGCTATAAATAATAAATAAACATACTGGAGCATGTGTCCTTGTTGTATGTTGGAGCAACTTTTGGGTATATGCCCAGGAGTGATATAGCTAGGTCCTCAGATAGTACTATGTCCAAATTTCTGAGGAACTGCCATACTGATTTTCAGAGTGGTCGGATCAGCTTGCAATCCCTCCAGCAATGAAGGAGTGTTCCTCTTTCTCCATATCCTTGCCATCATCTGCTGTCATTTGAGTTTTTGATCTTTGCTATTCTGACCGGTGTGAGGTGGAATCTCAGGGTAATTTTGATTTGCATTTCCCTGATGACTAAGAATGTTGTAGAATTTTTAGGTGCCTCTGAGCCATTTGATATTCCTCAGTTGATAATTCTTTGTTTGGCTCTTTATCCCATTTTTAATAGTGTTATTTTGTTCTCTGGAGTCTAACCACTTGAGTTCTTTGTTGGATATTAGCCCTCTATTGGATGTAGGGTTGGTAATGATCTTTTCCCATTTTGTAGGTTGCCATTTTGTTCTGTTGACAGTGTCCTTGGCCTTGCAGAAGCTTTTCAACTTTAGGAGATCCCATTGTCTATAGTTGATCTCATAGCCTGAGCCATTGGTGTTCTGCTCAGGAAATTTTCCCCTACGACATGTATTCGAGGGTCTTTTCCACTTTCTCTTCTATTAGATTCAGTGTATCTGGTTTTATGTGGAGGTCTTTGATTCACTTGGACTTGAGCTTTGTGCAAGGACATAAGAATGGGGCAATTTATATTCTTCTACATGCTATCCGCCACTTGAGCCAGCACCATTTGTTGAATATGCTATCATTTTTCCACTGGATGGTTTTGACTTCTTTGTCAAATATCAGGGCATCATAGTATGTGGGTTTAATTCTGGGTCTTCAATTCTATTCCTTAGATCTACCTGTCTGTCTCTGTATCAATACTCTGCTGGTGTTTATCTCTATTGCTCTGTAATACAGCTTGAAGTCAGGGATGGTGATTCTCCCAGAAGACCTTAATTTTGAGAATAGTTGTTGTTATCCTGGGTTTTTGTTATTACAAATGAATTTGAGAGTTGCTCTTCCTATCACTGTGATGAATTGTGCTAGAAATTTTATGGGGATTGCATTGAATCTGTAGATTTCTTTTGGTAAGATATCCATTTTTACTATGCTAATCCTGCCAATCCATGAGCATAGGAGATCTTTCCATCTTCTGAGGTTTTTAGTGATTTAATTCTTGGTGAAGAATAGGCATGGAAAAAAGGAAGACTTGCCTGCAACCTGATTGGAATCATACAGTCAGTTCAACTACAGAGAAACCACACCTGTATTGCAATCTGATGCAGCAGAATATGATTTTTCTGATGTCAGTGTGTATAACTTGCAATAAATTGAACTAACTTTGTATGCAGTCCTATGTAGTCATTAGTACATGAGCTTCAATTCATAAGGCTATCTAGTGATTCTCTATGTGCCTTGGAGAGTGATTAGGGGATAGTTAAATGAACTAAACAGTTGAGCATATCCAAGAAGGAAGAGATGAGCTAGATCTAATCAGTATGAGATGTGATATAAACAATGGCTTCTGGCCAATAGGTCTTATCCAATAATGAAAATGCTCAGTGTTCAATAACTGGACCCATTGCTCAGTTACAGATCCATTTTCAAGACCACAGGGGTGAAGAGAGCATTGGTGGTTATCAACCCTTTATGAACTTACATAATTGGTTACATGAATATATGCTGATGGTTTTATACCCTCTTACATTGCTATATTAAGAGGCCCCAAACACAAATATAGCAGAGGACTGCTAGGTATGGACTTAGTCAGAGAAGATGCATCTAACCTTAAGAGATTTGAAGCTCCAGGGAAGTCTGGTGGGGTTGGGGTGAATGGGTAGAGACATCCTTGTGGAGATAGGGTGGGGGTGGAGGTATGGGATATGTAATAGTCAGAGGATGGACTAGGAGCAGAATAAAGTCTGATCTGTAAAAAAAAAAAAGATTAAAAAAATTAGAAGAAAAAAATTCAATAAGATAAATTATCTCTATAAAGACTGAAGGGACAAATACACTCATACCAAATTTCAAGGAATAATTCTTGAGTGAGACATATTGTAAGACAATCATAACTGTGAAAGGCCAAATGCCATTCAGATAAATAACACATTGGTAAGATCTAACACCGAACATGGCAGAATTAAGTATCACCCATTTGGCGGAGAAGGCCTAATACTTCTCTTGCTACGGACATGTGGAATGCCACTAGAATAGTATCATTGAAACTTTCTATATAAGACTGTCTTTGTTTTCTTCATGAAGACCTTGGAATAGACTCTGGACTGTTGAATTTATTTCGGAGCAAGTAACATGTAGTCAGAGAGAGAGAGAGAGAGAGAGAGAGAGAGAGAGAGAGAGAGAGAGATTTATGAAAGATCAGAGATACTAAAGATTATTGTTTTTCCAAATTTAACTGATAGAGATTTCACACTGAAAATTTCTAAGTATTAAAAAGCAAATGCTAAAATTGTACAGACCCATTTTGAGTAATGGGGATTAACACATGTCTACAGATCTACCACAAAATTATATAACTATCCAAAACACTAAGTTTGAGAAGACCTTCCTAGCCAGGCAGTGGTGGTGCATGCCTTTAATCCCAGCACATGGGAGGCAGAGGCAGGTGGATTTCGGAGTTCAAGGCCAGCCTGGTCTACAGAGTGAGTTCCAGGACAGCCAGGGCTACACAGAGAAACCCTGTCTCACCCACCCCCCCTAAAAAAAGAGAAGGCCTTCCTAATCCTTATAATTTGACAAGACTCAAACTTTTCCAGATTTTTGGAATGATATATTTTTGAGCTTCTACATCACATCTAAAAGAATATCCCCCCCATTAATTTGTATGCTCTACAATTTTTTTAGTATTTGTATTGTAAAATCCCCTTTTCTTGGCTGAAGTCCCTATAATTGAATACCCATGGATAGGGTGATTTAAACCACACTGATATCTGGAAGTTCTAGAAGATAAGAGCTGGAGGTCAGGGTACCAACATGTTGATTGAAGGCTCTCCTCTGGGTTTATAGCTAACATTCTTCTTGTATTCTCACACATCACATGGAGAGAAAATCTTCTCTATCATATATTTATAAAGACCCTAATCCAATACATAGCTGGTCCATGCTCCTAAATTATCTTTTCTAATTTCCGATACTATCAGATTAGTGGTTAGGATTTCAGCATATGAATTTTGATTTAATTGTTTAATCAAAAATGCCACTGAATCTTATTTTCAGAAACAATAAGAAATTATTTCATTTTGACACTGTCTTAAGGATCTCTGAGAGAAAACCTCAATATCCGTGTTAGCTTTATGTTTTTCCAAAGGGACAGTTTGGTGTAAACTAGGTCCTTTGAACCACAGAATTACAAAATCATAAATGGATGGTAGGGGACTTTCTTCAATCTGTCAATATCTCACTTCCCAAACTGCTATAAAGCTGTCCTTTCACACACCATCCTGGAATAAGTCGTCTCCCAGGAAAATGTTCACCTTTCCATCAGTTGTTTCTCTAACAACGCTTTCCAGTTTCCCTGGCATCCTTGTCAATCATTTCAGACAAAGTATCTTGTACTTGACCAACTCTTTGCCTGCTTCCCATATTTGAAAGTCCACACAGTAATAATACCATATGTCCTAGTTCGGTATTTGCCAGATGGATTCTGTGGAATATTGACCTTACCAGATATTCTATGAATAGCAATCCAATGAGAAAATTTTCTTGCTATTTTTCTAATCTATATAATTCTCTCAATGAGCCATGGTGAGTATTGCTCTGCTAAACAGTCCTACGAAGCCTTTAAAAAAATCAGTCTATTTCACTTCCTGCTATTTAGTATTTCTGAAGATTTTTTTTTTTAATCTCAAAAACTTTTTCAAGTAACATCTGCAATCATCTCTTTGATCTTACTGTCAAGTACAATTAATGTTGAGAATTTCGGACAATGAATTTGCTGATAAGTCAGATTGAAGGAGGATGGAGCAATTATTTAGTAGAATAAACTTTAGGAGCAGTAACACAATGATAACCAAGGGAAGAGATATTGTTACAGCATGTCATCTTTCCTTTGCTCCTTTCTATGGACCAAGCCCTAGCCTGTAGCTCCACCTCTGCCAGTTTGTTTTGACTGATGCAGGGGGATTGCAGCTTCAGATAAAACTATGAATCAGTGAACATTTCTAAGAGCTCCATGGAGCCTTAAAACATCATAAATAAGATCACAACAGTTTCATTTTAAAGAAAGATGATGCATTGGAAAGAATTAGCCACAGGGAGTATTACGGGCATTCATCTTCCTTCATTACACTTTAGAGACCCAAGGTTCTATGGCATACAGGTCTGCTTGTGCCACACAGAAATAAGATGGCCCAAACCCTCTATGAATATTTAATAATTACAGATAATTTATTCTCAAGTGGAATTTACCAAAGCAGATTCTAGAAACAATTCTTTTCATTTAGATTGCAAGCAACCAGAGTGATGTAAAATCTTATTAAACCATACCAAGGAGGAATGAAAGTCCTCCTATTTAAGCCATATTTTACAGGTAAATGCTAGGAATTATAGCTTTTAGCTGATGTTTTCTTGTTATGATTTGGTGATATTTGCAACAAGGGTTTAATACTTTTGACCTGTGTTTTATTACTTATCAGTAATTTTATAGCTAACAACCAAAGTGAAGCAAAATCTGAGAATGGACACAATTATAGTGGAATTTACAGAGCATAAGTTCATCTGCCTTTGACAAGCCGATATAAAATCCTTCCAATACTTTAAAGGGTCACCCTCAAATCAGAGCTCTCCAGATTGTTTGATTAGGCAATATTTTAAAAATTAAGAGAAAGTGTTTCTATAATAATGCGTTTTCATTGACTACAAAATAAGGTTTCAGGTTTCAGTCTCATTTTATTCTTTTTAGAATATTATCCAGTACTCTCTATAATGATAATTATTATATTTCTGAATTAAGGAAACTAGAGGGAAATATTTTGTTGCCAGTCAAGAAGTGATTAAGAAATAAAAAATAAAAGAAAGAAAAACTGAAAACGGAATCAGCAGGATTCCTCAGAATACAGAATTGAGAAAATAGGATCAAGTAAGATATTATCCAACAATAATTATTGATGAAGTGTGTGCTTTTAGTATATCATCCACATTCATAGGCATGTGTGTACATGCTTGCGTGCGAGCACATTCACACACACACACACACACACACACACACACACACACACACACACACACACACACCCCTAAAGACTCATACATACAAATCACATCCAAGAACATGGATGGATATTGAACCTAGAAAATACAGAATGAAGCTTTTCTTTGCTTTATCATTTTACAAAAAAAGTTTGTGAGAAATGAGTTCATAACAACCACAAGAAAAAAGCTGCTGAGGACATCTGCCTCTATTATCATACTTTCATATAAAACTAGCAAGTATTGATGGAGGTTCTACTGACAGGCATTTGATAAATCAGGTAGAATGAGGTTCTACTGTCAGGTGAGAGAATACTTATGTAAATTTTTCTTAACAGAAACATGATCTGGTTGGAGCTGCCCCTGCAGGATTTTAGAGCCACGTACACACAGGGACTACATTTGTCTGAGAGAGATAGAGCATACGTGTGAATCCAGTCCTGCCACTGATGAGCTGCTCTACCTTGGCAGGTAAGATGTTCATCTCTCTGAGCCACACCCACTGTCACTTAGATATAAATGAGGTCAGAGGAAGCCATCTCATTGGTGAAGCTCTTTGTGTGTATGATCTCAGAGTGTGGTCCTGTAGTAGGACTTCAGGAAATCTTACATCACTTCTTTCACCTTTCCTCTTTCTCCTTTTCTTCTGTCCTTTCTTTTCTGGCTCCGGTCTTTTGTTTCTCTCCCTCATTGTTTTCTCTTCCTTGTCCAGTTCTCCAGTGCTCTGATCTCACTACAGTCACTGCGATTTTGATTTAGGTTCTAGTTTGAATCAGATGTTAATAGAAATGCAAATGTGCCACAATGGCAGTTGACAAAATTTGATTTACAATGGTGAAGTGAGGACAAATGAATGTGGGGAACAGCAGTCTTGTCCATCTCTCAGACTGTCTCATGTCATCAAGTCCAATAATGTACAGCCATTCAGTTGAATGATTCTGTGGGACCTTTCAGAGATTATATCCAAGGAACATGGTAGAGCAGTATAGGCCATGCTAACCTCCACACCCCAACACCATGTCAGTGGCATCTCTTCCAGCTTCTCCACTGAATGTCACATTTACAAGTCCGTTGTATGCTCACAAGCCACTTCAGTGTGGGAATCAGAGGAGGAGTTAGAAATTCAATGGCAAAACTTGAAAAAATTATAAGGCTGGTGACATTTAAGAACTTCCCTTTTCTGTAATTTTTAAATGTCAGAGAAAATTGGAGTGGCTATTAAGTCTGAGATCCTAGCACAGAGTTAGGTCAGTTTTATTTGACTAAAATTGGTTTGTTTATTTGTGCCAAGTAAGCACTGCACACCCACATGACATGTACTTTCGTTTGTGACTGCATTGCTACTATAAGACAAAGAGCCACAGTTCCCAAGATAAAGCAATAAACACACAAGCAGATTTGTTTTATTGCTTATTTGGGTTTTTGTTTACCAATGCAATAAAATGGGCAAGAAGCAAACAAGTTTGATGCATTGCACATCTGAATAGTTTTATTATTGAAAGCCTTATCAATAAAGCATAAGTGCACCTATTCAGAGGCCTTGGAGTCATCTTTAAAGTAATATTGATAGTTAGATTTTCAATAGTAATCCATAAAGCTGTAAATTAGCATTTGTTTAAAAGTAAATCCAAAAAGGGGAGGTGGGAATCCTTACAAATTACACATTCCCTTAATTCCCTAACATTACAAGGCATGAATTTTCTGAGGCCCAGAATAAATATCCAGTTATGATATATGACATATAGTACATGGTCAGGGAGAAATTTTGGATGTGCAAATCACAGCTTTAGTTACTATTTTTCCTATCTTTTATGAGTACCATTAAAAGTATTTTTGTAATTACTTTGTCTCTGCCTTTAAGTCTTGGTCAAGGGTCATTTTTATTGTCGTTTTCAGAAGAAATCAGACTATTCTTGAACTAGTCTTTAACTCTGGGTTCTTACACAACAAAGCTCTGCCCAAAACTCTTAAGGGCTAGCATTACTGACCTCTCCCATCACACACAAAGCACACACAGTGCCCCTTCTGTTCATCACAGGACCTTACATAAGAGGGTTGAATCACAACCTCTGAGAATGAGTGAATAAACTGCTGGTTCAGGCCTAGAATTGGAAGGTTATTGGCTACCTGTTCTTCCTACACTCCCCTATCTTATACGCAGATACAGAAACAGACACATACACATGTGCGTGTGCACACGTGCGCGCGCATGCACATGCACACACACACACACACACACACACACACACACACACACAGAGAAAGATTCTGAAAATATAGAATTATGTTTGAATCCAGAGATCTGTGTTTGAGACATTAAAATGCTAAAGTTCAAAAAATAAATCTGAGTCCTAAAAGCAACATTAGTCATACCTTTGCAAATATTCAGGTAAATGTTGAGAGAAGATACAGGTATAAATACACACACACACACACACACACACACACAATATGCACACACATGGAAATATTACTTTGTAACTAACCTTTTCACTTCATAGTGTGAAATTTATATAGCAAATTATTAGCCAGTTGTTTTGTTACATGTATTTTTCTGAATATTTTAATTTATCCATTGTCTGAGAATTTCATACATATATATATATGCTGTAGTGCAAGCATAGACTCTCCTCAGTTCCTCTTTCCTACTCATTCCTGAAGCCACCTTCCCAACTTCATGTACTCATCTTACTAACTATAGATTTATTTACTTACTTACATATTTGTTTGTTTGTTTATTCGTCCATTCATATAACTGACTGATTTCCACTAGTTCTTTCCTATGAGCATAGGTCTAATAGCATCTCCTAAACCAGGGCTGCTTACTACAAGCCACACCACTGAAGAAAACGAATTCTTCTTGCACCAACAGTCATCAACTGCAAAAGCTCCTCAACTAGAGCAGGGCTTCTGAGAACCTCCCTAGCACTGCTGGAATGTTGATTGGCTTGATTTTGTGCAGATCTTATGCAGTTGAGAATTTATGAGTTCAGTGAACATGTTATGTTCAGAAATATATATATAATATTTGTGTGTATGCATGTATGTTTTTGTTATATTTATTTATATAGTCAAATTTTTAATTCTTGTTAATTTTTATCCTTCACGGTAAGAAAGAATTTTCTTAGGATGTAAAATGTTTCATTATATATATCTAATTCTTCATGGTGTATTAAATTTATTTTCAATTTATCTTATAAACATATGTGGCATAATCCAATAGATATCTTATTCTTAAGTACAGAGATGATCAGACATTACACAGTCATTACAATTTTCTATCAATGGCAGAATTCTTCAACCTATCACAGCACAGATATGGGATAGGGGTTTCTGAAGGGAACACTGGTAAAGTGGATAACATTTAAAATGTAAATAAATAAAATATCTAATAAAAATAAATAAATTAAATAAGAACAATAATAATAAATTAGACAAGAAGAAATCTATCTTATTCACGTATGTTAAACTGACAAGTATTGAAAGTTTATCAAATATTTATTCTTCTTTGTAATCCAAGGCCTTTCAGAAACAAAGGTAAATAATGGAACATATAAAATTTCTTCTATAGATACATACTCACATGAATATATAAATCAATGCTGTTTGAGATCTACTTTCAAAAACGGATGTAACTTTAACTATCTATTGCTACTATACATTAAAAAAGGCAACACTTAATTCAACAATATATTTATTAGTACAACATGCATGATATATTAGCATTTCATCTTAAAGCAATAAAGCAATTCTTGAGATTACTTACATGTAAAACTATAGTATTAAAATATCTGATGTTCAGAGTTCAGACTCTTCTGTTGTAAATATTCTTATCATGTTTTTTTAAAGCTATCATTGTCAATGATATTTGATAATGAAGTTTTTTAAAAAGGATGCCATAGTTATGTTGTGAGCAGGTATAAAACACTTTTGGTATTTCACATACTCTTATATTTAATAATTTTACATGGTTACAGTCACTTGAAGAATATAAACTGAAATTTAGAAAGAACCTTAAACATGAGAATAATAAAAAGAATTAGAAGCCTAAAAACTAAGAACAGACAATTAATTTAAAAAAATCAATATATATATATATATATGGCCTTTAAACACATATTTTTCTCTGAATAAACAACTCACTAAAAGTTCCCTCATTATGATACATTTTTATTTTCCACTATGTGCTTTGGACTCATAAATGAACAACATATTTCATATCAGATGTTCAAGCCCAACAAACTGGACACAGCGAATACCTCTATAGTTAGGCTCTGTGTGTTAAGTACGTTTTAAGAGAAGCCACTTTACAGGACTCATAGGGCTTCATGGAAGCTGAAGTGGCGATCACAGGTCCTCCATGGGTCTGGGCTAGATCTTCTGCACAGATGCTGTGATTTTTTAGCTTAGGTTCTTTGTGCGAGTCATATCAGTGGGAGTGAGAATGTTTCTGTCTCTTTTGCCTGCTGTTAGGAACCTTTTCCTCCTACTGGGTTGCCTTGACCAGCCTTAAGATGAAGGTTTGTGTGTAGTCTTACTGCAACTTATTATGCTGTCTTCCATTGGAATCACTGGGGAGCCTCTTCTTTTCCGAAGGGGAATGGAGGACTAGTAGACCTGGCAGAGAGGGGAGGTGGGGGGACCTGGGAGGAGAAGAGGGAGGGGAGACTGTGGCCAGGATGTATTATATGAGAAAAGAATAAAGAAGAAAAGGAGGAAGAAGAAGAGGAGGAGGAGGAATGGGGGTAGAGAGAGCGAGCGAGCAAACAATTTGGAGGTGACTCTGTAGGTATCCAGGCAGGGAAGCAAAGTAGGAAGAGGTGGGAATGAAAGCTCGGTTCAGATTGACTCGGTTAACCAGGATCAGACTTGGAGAGTCTGATGCCAGGAATTTCATTATAAGCATACTTAAAACACAGTACAATTTGTGAAAAAAGTTTCCAGGAAACAATCATTTTCATTCCAGGGTTCCAGGCAACAATCTTTCCAATTCCGTGTGTACAATAAAACTTAAGGTATAACTACTTAAAACTCCGTAACAACGTATATGTGATCATGAGGGTAGGTTCTATAGATACAAGGCCTAGAATCTAATAGATTCTCTGAATGAGACAACATAGAGTTCAACAGGCCATAAAATGCCTGTGACATCCACCCTAAGGATGGGTTCTATGAACTGGGAGCTAAAGATAACAGTCTGTGGAAGAAAGAATCTGGAATAAACGTTTTGGTGAGGTCTACCTCTATAGCACAAGGTAGATAAAGTCTGCCCCAACAGAGAACAAAAGCATAGATGAGGTTTCCTGCCACAGAGAGCAAATCCAGGACATCAACAATATTTACTTGCAGCTTTCTGGTCAGGAAAACAGGTATTTTCTATCACTTCCATTGAGGAAACTCCCAGAATGTTTAACATTCCTGGTTTCGCTAATGATATCTGGGCAAAAAAGATCTTTGGGCGGTGGGTGCCACTGATACCACTCAAGGCAAAGAGTAATTCCAAGAAGCTTGCAATATATTGTCTTCTGGAAATATGTCTACAAGTTCTTCTAATATCCATTATTGGATGTTAGTGATATCTTTATTGTGTCAAAGTTGGAATTTCCAGATCCAGTATGCTATAAAATTGTACTTTAACGTGAAATCATTATGCTTGATTTTAATTCACTTTTCTTATAGAAATCACAGCTATCTAGAATTTACTCTCCTCAGGCAGAACAATAGACAATTACATCGTTATGTTTGGGAGGGTAGGCATGCCACAGAAGTTCATCTGTTGTGTTGACCTCTCCTGAAGTCACTTTATTGTTGGGTAGATAGTTGAATTATCCTTGATATATGTCTAGATCTTAATTTCCTCTTGTAAGGCCATTAGTTATGTTTGATTAGATAGTTCCCCAATTAAATTTTTAAATTTATTACTTTTAGAGATTCTATCTCTAACAGAGTCATATTTTGAGGATTGTTAGGATTTCAGTATAAGTATTTGGGACATGAAATTTAGTTCTTGTTATTAGTTACACACAACTTTAATCTTATCCCTTGGGAGTCCAAGACAGGCAGAACTCTGTTAGTTTAAGGTCAGCCTTGTCTACAAAGTTAGTTTCAGAACAGCTAGGGTCACATAATGGAGAGACCCTGTCTCAAAAAGAACAACTGCAAGAATAAATTCATTGTAGTATCTATTAGTTGGTAATTTACTTAATCTGCCTTGATGGTATATAATCTTATACATATTCTTTAATTTTGCTATTGTATTTCTATGGATTGGGATATTTGGTAAAGGGAAAATAAAATAAAATCAAAAGTTCAAGTTACTGTTATCCACAGTGTTCAGATGTTTCCAGGAGAAGAGAGAGCTGATGGCTAGCTATCCTGGAAGGGCACCCACCCATCCTAAGGAATATGCCAAACCCTGAGCATCTGCACAAATCAGTGAGGAATACACTCAGATCTTAAGAAATTTATCATTCTTTGTCTTGCTTCAAAATGTTTATGTCCATTGTCAGTTGAATCATAACTAAATATTAATATTAATTTTTAGGTTAAAGATTAAAACATATGGAAAATATGTAAATTTTCTGTGATCACAGACAGACCATCACAGAGCCACTTACTCTCTTAAAGCACTACATACAGAGTGACTGTAGTGTTATTTTGTCTAATTGTGTCTAACTTTCTAGTCCTAATTTTTCCTCATTAATTAATTTCTTTACTTTACAATCTGATCACAGCCCTTCTCCCTCCTCTCTTCCCAATCCCACCCTTACACCTCCTCCCTCATTCCCCATTCCCTTTTCCTCAGGGAAGGTTAGGGACCCACTATGGGTAGAAGTTACCTAACATACCACGTCACAGCAGGTTGTAAATCTATTTTTGGTCTTTTAAGCTACACATAGAATTTAACTGAGGTGGTTAAAAATGATCCTTAAAGTATCCTTTTGTAAGAACAATTTCGGTGAACATATTCTATTCCTTCCTCTTTGATACCTCAGCCCAGACAGCTAGTACAACTGTTCCTTTTAATTAAAATGGGAAAATATAGAACTTATAACCTTAATCTTAACCAGAGCCAAGACAAAATCTATAGCCTACATAACAGGAAATGCTCTATAAAATGGAATAAAAATGATAAATTGGTAAATACATGGTATGATTATTGGCTTCTTTTTCTTATTTATCTTTTTTCAGTGGCAAGAATATGTAAGAGATTTCTAAAATATATATTGAATAAAATAAGAAAAATGTGAATTCCATAAAAATATTATACATGTCTGCCTTTGCATCTTCTTGCCCTAACTGAGCATCCTTGTCTGGCCTCAGTAGGAGAGGATATGCTTAGTTCTTCTGAGGCATGATGTCCTGGTGTGGGTTGCTACCCATGGGGGCTTCCCCTTCTCTGAGGAGAAGGAAGGAGGTAATGAGTAGAGGGGCATGTGAGGGTGGGACTGGGAAGAGAGGAGGAGCATGCAACTGGTATATAAAGTAAGTAAGCAAGCACATAAATAAATAAATAAATAAATAAATAAATAAATAAATAAATAAATAAATAAAATTAAATTCCCTGAGCCTTTTTAAATTTTTTCTTCTAAAGAATTAACATTCTCCTGGATGTTGTCTTCCATGAGTGATACATAATAGAATAGAAAAATAACTGTGTGTGTGAGTGTGAGTGTGTGTATGTGTGTGTGTATGTGTGTGTGTGTGTGTGTGTGTATTTATGATGTACGGGGATTGGGGAAACTCATGCAGGCATGTATGTTTAATGTGTTAAGGCCAGAAGATAGCCTCTGGTGTCGTTTTCAGGAGAGGTCCATTGTTATTTTTGAGACAGGGTTTTTAACTGGCCTGGACATCACAGATCGGAGTAGGCCAGCTGACCAAGGAGCCTCTAGGACCCTTCCGTGTGTGTTCTTCACTTGTGCGGGATTTTAAGCGGGAGCCACCAATTTACAGTTTCTAATGTGAATTCTGAGGATCGCTTTCAGGTCCTTAAGCTTGTATATCAAACACTTATCAATTGAGCATCTCCCCATTCCCTAGAAACCTAGTTCTTACTGAAGCAGCTATTTAGGAGTTGAACTTTACATATCAAATAAGTAGCTCCTGGAGGGAGAGAAAATGAACTGCTGCCCAGAGAAGCCCAGTGTAATTTTAAGTCACTGAAAGCGTACAAGAAACAGGGAAAGAAAGCACAAGAAAGGAGTTTTCACAATTGTCTAATTATGAAATTAGACCCTCTGTCTATTTTCCCAATTTTCTAATCTGTTTGAAGTTATGTTGACATCTTTGCATTTAGATTTGGGCTTCAGTTGCATTCTTAACAGTGAGAGAAGGGTGTCTCTGACTCCTTTACCTGCTAGTGGGACCCTTTATCTCCTACAGGGTTGCTTTGTCCAGCCTTGACATGAAGGTTTACGCCTAGTTACATCTTGTTCTGCTGTGGTCACTTGATATCACTGGGAGGCCTGCTCTTTTCTGAAGGGAAATGGAGGAGCAGTGCATATGGGGGAAAGCAAAGATAGTGATGGACTGGGAGGAGGGGAGGGAGGGGAGGCTGTGGTTAGGATGTGTTGCATGAGAGAAGAGTAGAAAAACAGTAAAACAAGAGACAAACAAGCGAAAACAATTGGACCTGTATTTTTACCGTCCTGGTTCTGAACATTTCTTCTGTAGTAAGTTAATATTTGCTACTATTTTGGAGTCAGAATTTCCCTTCATTCTGTTTTAAATACAGATGAATATTTATTTTCTACTCAAATGAGATTGCCATACTATTGTGATACACACACACACACACACACACACACACACACACACACATATATACAGAGAGAGAGAGAGAGAGAGAGAGAGAGAGAGAGAGAGAGAGAGAGAGAGAGAACCAACATAATTTTTTGTTGAATAGAGGAAAGAAAGGAGGAAGATTTTGGGTGAAACAGCCCAGCTGGGTGACTAGACTCACATTTACTTGATCATAATATATTGATTAAAATCATCAGTGTTGAGGGCTGGAGAGATGGCTCAGTAGTTAAGAGCACTGACTGTTCTTCCAGAGTTCCTGAGTTCAGTTCCCAGCAACCATGTGGTGGCTCACAACCATCTATAATGGAATCTGATGCCCTCTTCTGGTGTTGACAGTGTACTCATATAAATCAATCAATCAATCAATCAATCAATCAATCATCAGTGTCTCTATATTTTTAATGAGCCAAAATAATAAAAATATATAGTAATCCAGCTCTGTATCTAGCAGAATATTTACAAAGTTGTTTTCAGGATATTTCTACTCCAATAGCAAACAAGACATATTTTGTAATGATATGGCACAGGTTAGTGTGGCAGGATGGGCCAAGGCATTTAGGGTGCACTTAGGTTATGGAGCGTGCTATTAGTGGGGATGACGCTCCCATGAAAGACACCCAGAGGGTGCTTCGGACTCTTCTGTCCTGTGAGTACCAACATATTGATTTTGGTCTCCTTGGGCACCAGGATTGTGTGAAATCCTCTTAGGTTTTATTATAAGCAATTGTTATACAACTTAGTCTATAGCATTTTGTTATTTACGAGTACATTCTTATATTTTACATTTGTTATTCTAAGTTGCAACGTTGTTATTGCTGCACCCTCAAATTATAATTAGCTGAAGGAATTCTGGTAGCATTCTGATGCTACCAGACCCTGCTTAATAGTCTCTTCATCCATAAAGACATTATTTTCTCCCATAATGCCATGCCACTTCTGAGGTCCTGTTTTGTCTCATCATATCCCTTCTCTGATGCTCACCTTGTCTCTATTTGCTCTCATGATTATTTTACGTGAATCATAGACACAAGGGCTGTGGGGAAAATGACAGGTCATTGTATTCAGACCTCGGTAGCTAGTGGATGTTATTGCCAGACACTTATATTACTCCCTTTAGAATTATGTTTAATCTCCTTTGGAATGTCTTATTGATGCTTCTTCGATGACCTCTTTGGTAGCTATCCTCATGTTGAATTGTTCTTGCTTTTAGGACACTTTCTCTTATAAGTAATTTACACATGCCCTTCTTATTTCCTGTAAAACATTCTGAGCCATCTTCTAATGATTCTTCACTCTATAATCTATTACCCCATTCTTGGCAGTAAAAGACTACATGCCACCGGAGGAAAGACCTCCTTTCAGTATGTTGGTCATTCAGAAAAAAAAAAAATCTAACAAATGTTTGCCCATCCCTCATCTACGAAAAGAATATTTAAAAATTATTTCAGTTATAATATTCTGTGATCAATTATGCCTACATGTTTATTAAGAAATGCATATATATGTTTCAAATTATAATCAAGTAAAACTTCAAATCTTTTGTGCTTACATCCATTGTTTTTAGGTTTTAACCATGTAAAATAATAAATTATGTATTTTAGAATGGGTACGTTGCTTGAGTCCTTTGTATCACTTTGTGTATTATTTGAAATTTTATATATCCAAGTGTTCCTTCTAAAGATGTTCTCCAATGTTGCTTACAGGTAAATATATGGAATGCCTATAGTTAAATATAGTTAATTTTGTTTCATTAGAACATGTAATTAAAAATATTTTTGCTTTATATTTTATCCTTGTGAGTTTTCATACGGTATCTGCCTTTATTCGCAAAGAGTTGTTTAGTGTCCTTTACCTATGAAGACATTTTATGGAAGAAAGAATAAGACATGGAAGAAAGACATTTTATGGAAGAAAGACATTTTATTCTTAAGAAAGAATAAGACAATCTAGCACTTTAGTTTCTTTTATATCTACCTCAAATTTCCACTGCTATATTTTTTTAAAAAACAATATTTTTGCAATATTTTCTAAAAAATAAATGCACAATTGTTTTTGGAGCTCACGTCACAAAGTGAAGTATTTGATTGATAAATACACAGAGAATAGTAGCTTCTGTTCCAGTTTTATAAATGACTAATTGATAGAGTATGTCAATAGTGGTGACACAATTGGCTTTTAAACTGCTACCAATGAAAGAGCTTCAACCTGTCAACATCTACATTTGTTAGCACTATCAAACTGAAGGACGTTTATAGGTAAACTCTTTAGGTGAAATTCTCTCCTATTTAAGGGAAGACAGCAAAAATCTCTCTGGAAAACTGGTATGCTCAGAGGTCAACACAGATGACTCCTTCTTGTGAGATAACACCCGCCACCAGGAACTGTTGTAAGGATTTAGGCTACACATGTAAAATTACTTAGGATAGTACCAAACACTGAGTTCTATACACAGGCTAGCAACTCTAGTATCAAGAAGGATAATCCAGTGTTCCTTTCTAGGTTTTAGATCTAAATTTATATTTAAATTTAAATATTTCAAAAATTCTATTTAAGTTTAAACTTGTAACTTTTCTTTCTCCTTATACTATAAAGTATTCTTTTTCTAAGGGTAAAATAGTATACTAATAAGTTCAGAGCATTTTTATGAATTAGTATCTATCGCTAAATATCTAACTAGAAAAGGTCAATAATGGAGCCCACAGGCACCTTGCACACAACCTGTTCATATTGAAATTCTTGTTTTATTGATTTTGCTTCATGGTTAGTTTATGGTGGGTGCGAACCTCAACTAGGTCAGCCTTTTTCATGAGGTTTCCAGCCTCAGCAGAAGAACATCTGCTGTAATGGAGGTACATAGTAAGATTCCTTGCATATTTAAAACACTAAGAGTGCGATCAAGCCCTTCTGATATTTGACCCTTGAACTCACATTACCTCCTCCCTCTATGAGACTGATGGACATAAACTAAGCAGCCTGTGAAAGAGAAGTCATGACAACGGGGAATTGATTGTAACAACCTCACCCTTCCCTTTTCTTTCAACATTTTGTAACACACTGCAGCTTTCCCATACCTGATTAAGAAGATCTAGATTATACACAAAATGAACACTTACCCCAGGACTCTTCTTGTTATAAATCATAGAATAAGACAGGATTATGTCAATGTAATTTCAAATGGTTACCTAAACTATGCAAGAGGTTCTACCAAATGTAATGTCTGTACTTGATCCATGTCTTGGCTGTGTCTTTCCTCACTTGTCATTTGGATACTGAGTATGTAGTCTCTCGTGATCTTTATACTGTCTATCCTACTCTGCACACAACTCCCAGTCTACTCTACCTAACAGAGGCCAATTCATGTGGTCTATGACTGTTCCTGACACTGCTTCCCATGAGACCATTGTTCCATTTTGATTGTGATACTATAACAAAATACACAAAATAGGGATTACAGAGAATAAAAAATATTTCTCTCACAGTTATTTAATCTTAAAGTTCATGGTCCTGGAGCAAGTGTGTTATACACAGGTGAGGGATTTCTTCTTGATATCTTGATTAATTTTCTCACTAAGTGCTGAACAGGGCTTTTCTCCACGCATGTGTTTATCTATTCCTATGAGTTCAATGTCTTTGTCTTATTAGGGTTACACTCATGAGTCTATTTAATTTTTACTACTTATGTTCTAAAAGTTTCTTTCTTTTAATATAATCCTCTTAGCAATGAGGATTCCATAATATTAATTTGAAGAATAAAGAGACAGCATAAATTTCTTCCAACCTACTTTAATAAATGTTCAACCTCTCTTCTAGCCCACCACCCACCAGAGGTAGTAGATGAGAAAAGTTATTAGGATTTGGGTCAAGTAGATCTGTTTAGCAATAGTTCTTGGGGGTGAGCTCAATGTTCTTTGTCAGCATTTCAGTTCCATAGCAAATACCAAATATAAATCAGCTACAGTCCAGTTCTCTCAGCAGGCAGACACCACACAGAAAGCAACAGCCGTAGTTCAATCCTGAAGAAACCACAAAGCTCACCAACCAGCCTGAAGTGAGGCCATGGAAGCAGCAAGCTGCCACAGGAACTTCAGAAGCAGTTCTCTGGCCAGTTTTCTCAATGGCGGCATTACGACAAGTGGAGCTCAGCCACACAATGTAAGGCAAACCAATACATGCATGTCTTTAGCAAAGAATAGTGGGACAGAGCAAAGCAAACCGATGCTCCAGCTCTTACTGTCTGTGGGGTCATATTTATACTCTTTCATCATGTGTCTTTTCATGTGTCTGCTATAGCAAAACATTCTTTCACCTGTGTCTGCTTCAGGAAAATATTCTTCCGTATGGCTGCTTTAACAAGACATCCTTTCACCAGTGTGGCCCAGCAAACCATCATTTGACATAACTGACTTTCCAAGGAATCTAGAAGGTTCCACTTCACAATTCAGTATGCTTTACCTGTGGTCCTTATTAATGTCAGGCATCTAACTATGGCACCTAAATCTCTATATTATTTCATTTCATCCTGTCTCTCCTGACTCACTTTGAGCCACACTTGACTCAACAGGCAGTATTCAATGTACCATGCTTACTGATTCCTCAAATACACTGTGCAATCTCTGAATTTGCTGTCTGAACTCTGTTCATATAAACACTACGAAGGTATTTCTAACTCATATTCATAAGTACATGTCTAATTTCTTCTACAAGAAACCCAGAAACTGTACAGGGAATGGTGTCACACCTCTTTGTTAGTACTCTGGACAGAGATTAATGATTGAGGACATCTGCAAATTCAAGGCCAACTTGGACTGGACATGTCACAAATGAACAAATGAACTAAATTAGGAAACAGTGATGGAAATCTGAATAAGTTTTAAAATTCTTTATTTTCCATTATTTTCCTCTTTTGATATGAGTTAGATATTCCATTTTTATAAGTAAATATTATGTCATGTTTTAATAGTTTGCTCACTTGCATACCTTCCTATTAAATTGTGAATTATTTTGAAGGCAGAGCCCACGTTCTACTTACCAGTGTTTCAGGTTGAACAATTAGATGCAGGGAATTTCCTTGATTGGAAAACATTTTAGCACCACCTCTACCTATATAAACTTATAAAAATGACTAATTAAGGATTCTATTAAAACTGCAAAGTTTCTTCTTTTCAAAGAGCAGCCAAATAATGTTGGAGATTGAATAGATCCTGGCTATGACATAGCTAGGATGTAAACAGCAAGCTACTCTTTAATTGTGAAGAAAACAATGGAGGACTGAAAGGGGAGACAGGACAAAGAAAGACAAAATGAATGAATCTGTAATCACTTGTGGTTGCATAGTGAGACATTCTGGCAGGTAAATGTTACAACAGCTAGAAACTTGGCTTCACTATCAATGATTCTGTATTCCTGTTGCCATAGTCCCTTGTGTCCAATCATGTAAGGCATTATAGCTTCATTTACAATAGAAGCAGTCAGTCTGAAGCACTCCTCCCTTCCTCTGTACTGGGCTCTCTGCAGAGGGGGCAGGACTTTGCTTCCCTTTCACTTAAGACCTATTTAAACTGAATCTTACCATACCGTGTAGGAAGTTATAGCATTTCAATCACTGAATAAACCATAACACCTCAACCAAGGGTATGACTTGAATGGAAAAGCATGTCTGCTGGCCTAGAATAAGGCCGATCCTTACTATATCCTAGCTATTTTATATGTTATTTTTGATTTATATTTTGCTTCGGTGCATTGGTGGGTAGATACTCTAGGATGCTTTTAAATACATTTTATCTGTCTTGAATTCTATTCTGAGTACCAGGGAAGTTACAGTAAATCCAGGAAAGTACAATTTCTCCTATATGTACACATCAGGCCCATCACCAACACAGACTGTAATGCTTTACAGAACTTCTTCTTACTAGGCTCTCATAAGGCAGGAAAACGGCCCTTTCAGAAAGAGCAAAATCCACTCATCCATTTTTGAGATCTCATAGTCATGTTAGCCTTTCATCTTACAAATGAATTTGTAAAACTCTGAATCTTCCCTAACATAATACTTATGTTAAGACAGAAGTCCAGTAGTTAGAAGTGACTTTCATAAAGAATCAGTTTCTGTATGTTTAGTGTTGTTGAAAAGATGAAAAACATTAGGATGTAGATAATAAATTTTAAAATTGCCAGTTTTAATTAATAAAAGCTTTTCTAGTCATTAGCACAGTATTTTAACTGCTATATTATTACCAGAATTGTACGTACATCATTATGTGTGTGTGTGTGTGTGTGTGTGTGTGTGTGTGTAGAGAGAGAGAGAGAGGGGAGAATATTATAAGTACAAATGGGTTAGTGAAGACAAATGCTTTAGTTGGGCTTCTCAGTTGCAAGACAATTGCCATTGTGTCTGCAAAATACAACTATGTGTCTTTCTGTAGGTTTCATATATATTTGTGGTTTTGAACTGATGACCTGCTGGTATTCACGAATAACAGGTAAACAAAATTGCCTCAGAACTGAAAAAAAGAAAGTCAAATTGTATGTGAATTTGAGGACTCTTTAAAGGCAGCAGAATCTAGTATTAACGGGAGTGAAGAAATAAGCAAAATGACCTAGTCATAAAACTTACCTTAAGAGGGAAAATAGTTGGGAGTAAAAAACCAATTCTTCAGAGCACAAAGATAGGTGGATAATTGGTTCAGAAGAAACACTTGTACCTGAAGTAGAGAAAGAGTAGGTTGATAACCCTTGTGGGATGATGAAGGAGACACCAGTGCAGTCCTCATAACCATGGAGGCTGGGATGGCCCCAGCACTACAGACTCTATTGTGAAAGCTAAAGGACAGAAGAAAAGGAAGTCATTTTTCACTTGGAGAGGAACTAAAATGATTTCAGGCTAAAGAAAATTCAGTACCAGAGTTGAAACTATGTGGAAATAAAAGGATAAAGAAATATACTAGAGATAGAAAATCAAAATTATTAATAATTTTAGAGCAATTACTGAATGAATCATATCAAATGATTGAGTTCATTCATAGTTCTATTGCAACTGAACCTAAGTATATTGTGTAAAAATAAATGAAGTTAGTGATCATTTTTCTCCTTCCTCCCAATCCTCAGGCACTGAGCAAAAGCTTAATGAGGAAAGTTCAGAAAAGAGATTAAATAACTTTATTATGGACATGATGTTAAAGAGTAGCCAAAGTTATCATTTGAATTGAGGTAATGTAGCTATAAAGCCAGTACACATAAGCTGTACACTTTAAGGTGTTTGAGAACCATCTTGTCCCCTATTAAGCAACTAACAGTCTTGGAAAAGATTATAACTCACAGAAAAACTCACCATAGGAGAAACAACAACAACAACAACAACAACCAAAACTATGCCTACTACTTTGACATCAAGAATCCTGTAGTGCATTTTCAAACAATGATATCAGCATGTGCTTAGACCAGAGACACCTGAGGGCACACGTGTCTCACCTGTATTCCTTGTGGCACATTCACAGCACCAGAAAGTCACAACTTCATTCTCTGATGCTCTTCAAACATATGTTTCTTATTTGGTCTCCTTTGTAAGCCATAAATACTAATGTTCACTCTTCCTATTCTTGTTAAATGAAACCAGAAAGGACACTTTCTCTAATCTCATGCTATCAGGTGTTTCTTTCCAAGGAATTCATATTTTTATTAAAATATGGGGAGTTGCAAGATTAGATATGTGGGCTGACTTTACCACTTTCTACCCAGTGGTAACTGGGAGCCAATAAACCTACACCAGAGAGAACCTCTTTATGAAATGTTCTATGGCAGTGAATCATAGTTTAATTATATATCATTTATAATTTGAGGGTGTTTTCTGTTTACTATTTCCAAACCAGCTTTAGCTTGGTAATGCTAATTATAATCTGCAGAGCCCTTAAGGAATATTTCCAAATGTATGTTTATTTCATTAAAATATTCATATGCTTATCTCAGTTTAACCCAAAAGTTGCTATGTTACTGTTAGGATATGAACATTGAGAATTAGAATATTCAGATTCATCAGTAAAGCAGAAATCTCAGTAAAGTGTTGCCAAGACTTGTTATTTCTAGAAGCAACAGCTATTTCTGAAACTGAACAACATAAGATGCGTGCCTACAGCATCTTTTAAAGGTCCATAAGTTCTCTTTCAAGAATGTGGTAATTTAATTTCAGTTTGTTCAAATCCTAATGTGTTCCTGTTTTCCTCTTTCTAGAAACATTTTCTAGGAATTCTTGTCCTATTAGAGAATTTCATTGTGAAGTTAAGTCTTCAAATTCCTTGTGGGTAAATACATTTGTTCTATTTTCACCTCATTAAATAGGTTGGTAAATTTTCATTTCATATTACATGTTTGTGTATGAATGTGAAGATTTTTGCATTCATGTGATACCATCTAAAATAAATTATAGCACTGAAAGGAAGTGAAAAAATGCTATCATGATTAACTCATTAAATAGCAGTCATTTTACAAGTTATGTGGGGACAAGTCACACACACACACACACACACACACACACATATATATATATATATATATATATATATATATATATATATATATATATATATATATATATATATATATAATATTATTTGGAAGGGAGCCACTGTGATTTGCTTAATAATAACTCCCATTTAGTTGTCTCCTGCATTATGCTACATTTGTCTACTACTCATTAGAAGTATTAAAAAAATTTTGAAGGACAAACTGTCATTCTTTTTTTCCAAGCAGACAGGAAAATTCTTTAGTGACAATAATTGAGAACTGTTCCCTCAGTGTGAGTAACCGAATAGGGATTATCATCTACATACTGTCCTAAAGGACAATAAAATAAAATTACATAAAACCAAACAAAACGCAGATTTGATTCTTCCAGGAGGACTTAACAGTATTTGCATATCATTACAATCTCTGCTGATATTTCTCTCTTTAAGCTGATATTCAAATTTGGAGATGTATTTACTATTTAAAATAACATAATATAATAAAAACAGTGGGACCCCTCAAGCCACATCTCTAATATATAAAAATTGTGTCCACACATGACAGTAGTAAAATAAACCAAAGAAAATCAAATTTGTATATCTGGTTATAACTTTCTCATAGCAAGTCAAGCTGAAAGAAACTTATGTATAAACAGAACAAATAAACATAAAGACAGTGTGCAATAGTTATCACTTTACAATAAACATTTTATTTCTGAAGCATTCCCTGTTCTCAACGTTTTTAATGATTTGTGTAATCATATATATGCATAAAGTGACTGCCTTGTCTTGTCATAATATGTCATGCATATTCACCCTGCACTGACATGTTTTTATTTTTATTATTTATAAATTAATAAATAAAAACTACTATCTATATTTTTGATGAATTACTCTTTCCCTATAACAGACCTTTTATTTCAGACCTCTCATTTCACTCATTTTACTTTGATAATAATCTGATATTTAATATTATTTAATTAAATATACTCTTACTAAATAAGACTCTGGTTACTTTTGTGTTTAATAAATCAGATTGTTTGCTTTAGTTATTACTGTACTGTTATGAACATTCTGGTATGTATCTGTCTCTTGCCTCTTTCTGCATGTGTATATATCAATGTATAGGTGTAACCTACAAATGCACACACATACATATATAGGCACATATAATATTATATTTAATCTTCATTTTTTACCCTGGCTAGAATCTTCTAATAAAGAAGCATGCCTTTGGGCATGTAGATGAGGCTAATTTCTGAGAGGTTCAACTGAGAACACACCCACCCCAAAATGGGGTTGGGTCTTGTTATACTAAATAAAAAAGAAGAATCCTAAATGACCACCAGCATTCTGCTTTCTTTGTTTTCTGATACCATAGGATTTGAGGAGACCCATCGATTTGTTCCTGCTGCCCTAAAGTCCATTTACTCCATTACATCATTGTGCCTCTAACCCTGAGCCAAAACAAACTTTCTCCTTGAAGTTATTCATGTCAGTTATTTGTCCTTAGGAATAAAGAAAATAATGTATGTGCTATATATTTTCATTTCATTAGGCTGTTTATTTAAGCTGTAGAACATTCAAGATATTTCTGAAATTCTGGATCTAAATATATTTAGACATTTATAAAGACCAGTTAATACAAGTTGCTATTCAAAGTTCTGTTGTCATTTACGAATATATGTTCTGTGCTTCTTGTCTTACCTCTTTTTGAGTTATTACAATTTATCTTAAGATAAAGTATTATCTTATTCTTGAGTAATAACTTGAATCCTCATTCTCGAGTTATTGTACCCTTTCTCCATTTTCCTATCAAGCTTTTGGCTTCTCCAGTATTGATTTTTATGAATTCTTTATGTATTACAAATGCTAATCTTTAATTATTTCAGTGTTTTTTAAGTATGTGTTTTTAAGGAATGAAAGGTTTATTTTGGCTCACAGACTTCGATTAGTCCTGGAAAGGAAGTGACTGGGCAAGAACTTGAGGCAACCAGTCTCACTGCATCTTTAGTCAAGAAGTGGAGACTGCTGAATGCTGTACTCAGTTCACTTTCTGCCAATTCATTCTTGGGACTCAGACAACAGGGAAACTCTGCTTATGTTTAGGGTAGGAGTTTCCACTTCAGTTGTTCTAATATAGATAATTCCTGGCAGTCACACACAGAGTTTTATTTCCATGGTGATTTATGAATTTCATTAAGTTGATAATCAAGAATAACTAATACAATTTGTATTTTCGTCTTTTACATCATTTAATGAAAACAAATTTCAATTTTAATAATGTCAAACATGTTTCCTCCTAATTGGTATGTCTCTTTTTAAAACTCATGACTGTCTTTTCTTGTTCTTTCGACTTTTGTCTATGTATTTTACTTTTGATATTATTATATAATCACAATATTTCCCCCAGCTAAACCCTCTGATATATTCTTCTTGCTCTCTTTCAAATTCATGATTTCTTTTTAAAACATTATCATTGCATGCATATATGTATATACATATATATTCCTAAATACAGCCTTTTCAGTCTACAGAATATTACATGTATGTATTTGTGTTACAGCTAATCATTTGGTATGGGATAACCAATAAGAATGTTTTTCCCAGGAGAATAGCATTTCTCCTGTTTTCAATATTCCTTAGATGGCTTCAGTTTTTTGTAGGATTGAAGCCAAGTGGGCTTTCCCCATCCACTTTGGTGTGTCTATTGGTGTTTTTCTTGTTCAGCTCATTTTTGTGCAGTCATGTTGAAATCCTAACTTGCCAAATAATAATTTTCTCAATAATATAAAAATTTTGCTTCTTAAAATATATGTCCAACATCCTGTGACTGACGCTTATGCATTGTTTAGAACAGTAGTCGTCTGAACACTTTCAACTCTGTAGTGAGTTCTATACTCCCTGAACTCTTTCTGCATCTACTTCTGTTCTTTCACTGGTCTAGTTATCTATTCCTGTGGTAGACATGTTGAATCTATTCCCGATGTCAGTGTGAGACTGAATCTTAATTATCAGCTTGATTGCATTGAGAAATGCCTAAGAGATTAGTAAAGCACACCCATGCTTGTACTATGAAAGTGTTTGCAGAGTCAATGATTAGAGTGTGACAGCTCTGGTTTAATGAATAAGCTAATCACTTTGTGGATTCATAATAGGCTAGAATTATTTCAAAGTATTAAATTGTAGGAGGGTGCCCTAGCTGGAGAAAGGCACTCACTAAGGTTGTGTGCCTCGTGATTGTACCTTGCCCTGTACACCAGAGGTAAACTGGTCCATGTCCTTCCTACTATGATGAATTGTATCTTTCTGAAATTATGAGTCAGATAAATCCTTTCTTTCTTAATTTGTTTTTGTTATGTATTTGGTCACACTAATAATGATACTACTGACTAAAATGCATAGTGTCTAATAAAGAATCCTCTCATATTTTCCTTCTTAAAAGGGCATTGGTAGCTCTGTCCTTCATAATTCACTATATATATATATATACACATACACACACACACACACACATATATATACACACATATATATGTATATATATAATTTAGAATATATATTAGAACTACTTCATCGTCTATTTTACTTATTTTTATATATTATTTCAACTCTACCATATTCCTCCTCCAAGTACTCCTCATTCTCTCCAAAATTCATGATCTATTCAGTGTGTGTGTGTGTGTGTGTGTGTGTGTGTGTGTACAGGCTGCTGAGTCCATTTAGTATTACCTGCATGCAGGGATTTTGGAGCTAATGACTTGTGATCTGATAAGCTATCAGGTTTTACCTTGAAAAAGACAGATATTTCCCTCTCTTCGCTGCCATTAATTGCCCGTAGATGTTTTTATCTAGGAGTGTGGCATCATGAGATTTCTACCATCCACAATGATATGTCAACTGATGTTATCATTATGCTAGACTTTTTAGGTGACTGGTTTGTCAAGACTCTTCATGTCTGCAGCTCCTGCTCATATATAAAACACACTATCTTGTACCGAATCTCCCGTATCTCTGGTTTTAACAATCTTTATCTACCCGCTCCTGGGATATTACCTGGAGGTTAGGGATGAGAGTTGTGCTGCAGATCAATTTAATTGCACATCCCATGTTCATTTGTTGCATTATGACCAGTTGTGAATTTCTTTGATGGTCTCTATCTGATGCAAGAAGAAGCATTTTTGGTGAAATGTGCGAGCTAAACTTCCTGTGTGTATCAAACGATAGATCTTTAGATTGCATCTAGGAATTATACCGGGTTTGGAAATTGGCAGTAGTGGGTTCAGCCCTAGAGTTCATTATCCCAAGACACATGGAATGTTGTCTAGGTTTACAGTATGAAGCATGAAGTTCTGCCTATTGATCAAATCTTGAGTCCAATTATACTCCTGTTACAGGAAAGACCAAGCTACGGATTTAACTTAGTGGTAGAGCCCCTGCCTGGTTATTCAATCTCTGTTTTAAAAGACAAAACATGATTTTGGTTGAGATTTCATTGAATCTGTATATGAACTTGACAAGAATGCATAAAAATTTAGGAAGTCAAAACAATTCTTTCTACATGTACGATACTCTTAATTAGTTAGGACTTTCAATAATGTCTTTCATTAATGTTTCATAATTTCTGCATGAGATCTTTGTCATCTGTTTTTTATTAGCTTTTAACATCTTTACTGTGGATTGCTTTTGTAGAATCACTTTTATATTCATAGTATCTTAAAGCAGCTTTTCTAAATGAAATTTTAATTATATATTTTATGCATGTTATAATTCAATAATTTAACTTAAAATTTTGTTCTTAAACCACAACAACTTGTATGTAATATATCATGAGTTTTCTTAATACAAAATAATAAAATTTAAAGATAATTAACAGGTTTTTTTTGTTGTGTTGCATAAAACAGGCCACATGATGTTAAATATTAAAATTATATTAGGAAGAGCATAAAATGATAAAAATAAAACCGTTAAGATTATAATCTTTTAAATTGAAAAAAATAACAAGAATGATGATAAAGTAGGCTTCTCTGTGTATGTTTTTTGTTTTTTTGGTTATTTTTGAGACAGGGTTTCTCTGTATAGCCTTGGCTGTCCTGGAACTCACTCTGTAGACCAGGCTGGCCTCGAACTCAGAAATTCACCTGCCTCTGCCTCCCAGGTGCTGGGATTAAAGGTGTGTACCACCACGGCCTGGCCCTTCTCTGTGTATGCTGATGTAGTATTTATGTACGTAAGAAATAGATGGATTATTAGTTGCTTGCTGTGTATTTTCTCCAATTGGGAAGTTACATATTGTGACAAATTTAGAATTTTAATACTTTTATCAAATTTTGAAATTAGTGATGAGCTTTGCCATTTCCCAATGAATGCTAGGATAGAGAAGATTTTATAATACACAGTTTTAAAATTATTTTTCAGTCACTTTCAGAGGGTTTTAATCTTTTATTGCCTCCCTTTATTTTAAGGAACATGTTCTAGCCAGTGTAAAGCCTCGCTTTACCCTGTCCTTTTTTTTAAGACATCAGCAAGGAACAAAAGCATCAGGAACCTTTTGTAGTGGCTCCTTCATGTTTCCTTGCATGCGAGCAAAGTTTCTATCTTCTCACTTATATGTATAATGTTAATTCACCCAACACATTTTATTCTTCTATAGCCTCAATTGGAAAACGTCTCATGCACATTTTGACCCCAATGTTGTATGATATTAAAAATGTACATTTGTTCACATAATTTAGGTCATTTGCCTACATAGAAGTTTATACTTCTAATTAGAAGCATGGTTCTCTTATCATGTAATTTGGTTCAAAGTTGTGCAGGTGAAATTGGGATATTTCCTTAACAACATGTACCCCAGCTTCCTCCTGGACTTGATAATTATGCCTGTATTACTTAAAAAAAAAAGAGATTTAGAATGCTAATTTTAAAGCAGAATAGTTCGAAGAAATTCTAATGGCGTTATCATTCTTTGTCAAAAACGAGTGAGAAGCTCAATGTTGTTATCATCAGTGGTTAGTATAAATAAGTCAGATTTGTTAAACTAAAAAAGCAAATTTTGAAGTATTTGACCCTGTAGCTTGAATTAAAGATAAAAGTATATTATTAGTTATAGAAATTATACCCTGCTGTTCAAGTTAGAAATTGTCCATTTAGGTTCTCAACTTGATGCCCAAAAGAGTCACATATCTTTTCTGCAGTTGGGTGACAATGTAGCGTGTGCCAGTCTCTTGATACGAACCCTAAGGATCATTGTCATAAACTCTTCCTCTGAGATCCCTTCCCAGGGGAGCTTGATTCAATAGACCTGCATTGGGTTTTCAGACTTATTTGCATATGTGGTCCATGGATGGGAATCTGGAGAATAAACTCTATGATGTCAGATGTCAAGTAAACCAAAGAGGTTTCTCTTGGATCCTACTTCTTTGTTCCTCTAAGACAGAAAGTGTTCAAAAGTCATGTGTACTTCATTTTCTTCCATCTTTGTATAAATGGAGATGACCATAATGGCAGAAGACATCAGCCTGTTAAGAAAAGAAACAAAATGCCTCCACACATTTTTGAGAAATAAAAAGTTTCAACTGCTGTCCAATGATCGCTAAAGCCATAGGAATAACTCTTTTTTGTGATTAACTTGGCTGTATTCCACAAATCATCCCCAGCTGACTCGTATCATTTTCTTAAAGCCTTTTGTGAAACTACTTCTCCCCAAATTGTCTTCTACTCCAGAAATACTTTCTAAGAGAAATATTGTTAGTCACTTCGGACCTATGTGCTATTAATCAAAAGAAGGCAGGCAACTGAGTACTTATCTCCCATGTTATATGTGACTCAACCCAACATGAATAACAAGACTTATCATATTTATATTGTGAGGATGGTTCTGGAACAAGGTAGGTTGACTGTATTAAGTTCCTGCAATTCACAAAGCAGAGATATGTCATACACGAGAATGCTTTAACCACTCAGGGTTCTGAACCTCTTTATCCTATACCCTGATTGTATTTCCCCATGGTTTTATGCATTTAGATTTCCACGATCATTTTCTTACTTTAAAATTTTATGACTCTGAGCCACTAGATACAGACATTTCAAAAGTACTCATTGAACAGCATGGCCTTAAACCAATGTGAAATGTTGAATTGAGATATTTTCATCCCATTTACTGAATGTATGGATGTTTAATTAGGAAATGGGTAACATCAAGTGAAGTCTGCCTTCTTACTAAGGAAAGGCTTTCTGTTCATCCACTCTCCCCTCCTCCCACCTCACTAAGAAAGAAAAAGTAGAAATGACTTTTAATAAAAAGTTGCTCTTGTCTCCATATTTGCATTAATTCTGATTAGCGAATACAGCCTTATGGTTCATTTGTATCCAACACTGTGTTCTGAGGAAGGAGCAATTAGATTCTAACAATGGGACTCCGGCACATAATGGACACTATGCCAGGTATTTAGTTTCAGTATCTTCATTTCTATTCACATCTCTATGTACTGTGTGATTTTTTTCCCTAATTTAATTTTAGTACCATTATTGTATCTTCTGTTTAATTTTTTATAGCTAGCTATATTAAGCTTTTATTTGGAAGTCATTTTAAATGCACTGCATGGTTGTCATGAAATTGTTGGTAATATGTGATTACATTATGCTGTCTTTTGCCAGGACATTCTTGTAAATGAAGCATTATCCTCAGAGATTTTCTTGGCTGAAAATGTAAGTAATTAAAAATGTAAACAAATATTATCTGTTACATATGCTACAATAATAAATACTTCAGTATAATACAAGTTAATGTCTCCTTGGGGATATAGTTTAATCCTGCTACCACATGTTTTATAAATGGTCAAATAGATGAGTAAACACTTAATATGTTACACACAGTGGCATGTGGATGCCCAGGGCTTTAATATGTCCTCTCCTTGGGTGTTTACACACTTCTTAACTAGCATTATCAATAATCCTCTAGTATTACTTGGTGTTTTGTAACAATGTCAGCTATAGGGAAATGAAAATAGAATCACTCATTACAAATTCCCCTGTGACAGTCAATGTAACTTGCTGTACAACAGCATGAGAAAAAGCTATTTTTTGCTGATAGCTATTCTGATCAAAGTTAATATATCCTATTGGGAAGGCTATTTGACAATATGTAACCAGACTTTAAGATGAATATAACCTTTTACCCATGAATTTGTTTCCTGGAATTATCCTAAGAATTATTGAGGTATACATGACAGAATGCGTGTATGATACTTTAATATTTCAAATATTAAAATGTTCATAATTAGCTTTTTTTTTTTTTTTTTTTTTTTTTTTTTTTTTGGTTTTTTTCGAGACAGGGTTTCCCTGTGTAGCTCTGGCTGTCCTGGAACTCACTCTGTAGACCAGGCTGGCCTTGAACTCAGAAATCCGCCTGCCTCTGCCTCCCAAGTGCTGAGATTAAAGGCGTGCGCCACCACCGCCTGGCTCCATAATTAACATTTTAAATGTATAAGATGCATAACAGAATTTTCAGCAGTCTTTGGAAATCAAGATATATGGGAAGAACCAATGAGCTACTCTAACACATTCACAAGTTATAAAGAGGTCACAGCTGAGTCATTGTAAAACAAGACCCATTTTCCAATAATTACTTAGATTTAAAAAAAAAGAATTTGTAGTGCTCATATCAAAAAGATAGTAGAGACAATGATGAGAACAGCCTTCATTCCAACTCCACAATAAAACGGCTAAATATGAATGAAGATAGCCCTGAGAGAGCTAAAGGATACAATTAAAACCCACAAGACAGAGTGATGCAAACCACATGACATAAACATGTTTGCAGGAAGGATTGCTATAGCTGATTTGTAGAGAACACTCAGTAAGAGTGTTCTTTCTTATTCTTACAGATGCAAACTCCATAATTCTTTCCAGGGCACATATTAAGGTCCTTTTACTGTTTCATGCAAACATACTCCAGACTCTAATCCTGTTGTCTTTCTATGTGTCTCTGCATGTAGAATATCAGAGCCACAAATTCTTTGGGCTAACATGTCTTAGACTCCAGTAATGTGGTCCCTGTTTATACTCATGCTCTAAACCAGGATTCAAAGCTGCTTTGCAGAGCCTTATAACAGACAACTGAACCACCATATTATCCTACATACCTGGATTAGGACTGTGATTGAAGCCCATGTGCATTCCGTGGAGCTCACCTCTGTGGACAGTCTATGGGACAATATGCTTAGGTCATCATTACTAAAGTGTAAGCTCCCATACTCTGAATTCTAGACTCACTTCAGTGCTTTTCCCCATTGTTTATTTATATTTCAAGATTTAATATAACTACATAATTAGTCCATTCTTTTTCCCTCCTCTAAACTCTCTCATATAACTTCTGTGCTGTTTTGGAAAGTCAGACCTCTTTTTAACCCATTAATGGTTGTTACATGCATACACACACACACACACACACACACACACACACGCACGCACGCACACACACACACACACACACGCGCACACACACACAAGGATTTCTAAACTTAATCTACGTGCTCTGTATAATGTTACTTGTATGTACATTTTCAGTGCTGATTATTTGGCATTGAATAACTAATAGGTATGCTGGAGAAGACAATTTCTCACATCTCAGAATTCCTTAGTTGCCTGCAGCTCATTGTGTATGGTGGAGGCTTCAATGGTCATTCTGGCCTATTATTTGTCCTATTTTTTACTTCCATATGTGCAATTGTCCATAAGCTTCCATATTTTTTTTAATTAATTAATTTATTTATTTTTGATACTTTATTTACATTTCCAATGTTTCCCCTTTTCTGGGTCTCCTCTTTGGAAACCCCCTATCCCTCACCCTCCCCGCCTCTGTGAGGGAATTCCTCCTCCCACCTACCCGCCCACCCATCCCCATATTCCCACCTTGACATTCCCCTTTACTGGGGCCTCTAGCACCCTCAGGCCCAAGGGCCTCTCCTTTCTCCCTGATGGCCATGGAGGTCATCCTCTGCCACATATGTAGTCCGAACCATGGGTCAATAGATGTGTATTCTTT
>CM052701.1:104442514-104489127 GCA_028551405.1 Uromys caudimaculatus
AGGCTTTTCCTCGTTCCTGGGAGAGAGAATTTTCTCCCGGGGCTGCTTGTCTATGGAATCCTAGTGTCCCAGGCAGAAGTTTCCTGCCACAGCCGCCCGCTTTTGGGATCCAGGGGGGTTTCTAGGCCCGCCTACCTCGGTCCCTGTGTCTCGCGGGTTCGGGGCAGTACCTGGTGAGCTGTGGGGCGTGTCTTTGGCCTTCTGCTGGGTCTTGCGATCTCCTGAGAGGGATCTTTGTCCCGGCACTGATTAGCTGTGTCAAAATTAGCTACTTTTAAATATAGTGATACGCTCAGGTTAAAAGTAAAAGAAAGGCACACCATGTAAACAACTCAACAGAAATAGTTCTAGTATTATCTGGTTTTACTTTTAAAGATTTATTTATATTTTATTTTACTTTATGTGTATACATGCTTTGCCTACATGTATGTATATGTTCGCAATGTGATTGAAGATACCCAGAAGTTACTTGGTGATGTACTGAGTCACCTAAAACTGGAGTAACTGGCGGTTGGGAGCTGCCAGTATGATTGTTGGGAACTAAACTCACATTGTAAGAGTAGCAAGTCCCTTGAACCAATGAGCCATCTCTCCAGTCCTAGGACTGACTTTTTTTATAAACCAACAGGCTTGAATTGATATTCATGTTAGTTTTCTATGACAACAACAAAACATATCCTTTATAATATTTAGAAAATATATAGTATTTGGTGATTTAAACAATTAAAATAAATCATTTCTTCCATTATACAATAATCTGTCCCACTAGATAGGAACGTATCAAGAGAAAGTTCTCCTAACTCTTGGAATAGCCACCATGCAATTCTAAGTTCTCCATATATCAAAGAAAAATGTTCAAGGGAAATCAACTAGAATCTTGACTTTAATGAAAATGAATGGAAAATGTTTCAATATTAATTACAAATTAAGCAATATGGAGATAAAACTTTACCCAGCCTATTTTAGAGAACACTCTCACATTAGGAAATGAGAAGAGGGTTCTGGAGAAAACTAAGTAAAAGCACATGCTATAAAAGCAAGAGGACCTGAGTTCAAATCTACACATAAAAGCTACACATAGTCACATGTACCTGTTTCCTACAACGCCAGCATTGCAGAGTACAGACAAATAGGTGAATCCTGGATTCTTAAGGTCCAGTGCATAGCCAGTCTAAAAGAACTAGCAAACTTTGGGTTCAGAAAGACTATTAGTTTCTAAAGAAGAAGGTAAAGTGATTAAGGGTGATCCATGAAGATCTCCTCTGGCATAAACATGCCTGTAAATGAACATATGCATACATATATCATATTTGCACATACAAAAACGTAATTTTAAAGATGAGATAGAAGAAAATAAACATAAACATAAAACATGAAGGGAAGGATAAAAACAGGAAAAATCAGGAATCCTCAAAATTGATGAAAAATAAAACAAAATTTTGTTATTGAAACATTGTTTTGTTTTTTGGGTTTGTTGTTTACTTTGTTTTGTTTTTTGGGGGGTTGTTGGTTTTGGTTAGTTGTTTTTGGCTTTGTTTTGCTTTGCAAATGCTGAAGAGAAAAAAACTGAAAATCTAAATAAGCAATGTAAGCTCTGAAAACAGCATACTCTGACAGCCTTCCTGGATGTCTGAGGTGTAATATATGAATGTTATTGGATTGTCACTTAAGCATACTTTTAATGAAATTAAACAGTTCTCTAGGCAAAACAATTACTACAACCTACTAATATTACCCAGATAATTTCAGTAACATAAAACTATGAAAACAATTTAATTTATAACTTTGAAATACTGGCAACAAAATATGTAGGTGTTATTGGTTTCATTGGAGAATTCTACAAAACATTTAAAGTAGGATATGCCACTGATATTACACAAGATACTGTGCAAAACAGAAGAATAGAGATCCTTTCTTCATTGCTTTTATGAAACTCGTGTTACTGGGATACCAAAATCAGACTACAAACAAACACGCTACTGTTAAAATCAGTTTTATTTGCCTGTTGTAATTTTCATCTCCAAGGCTTACCTCCTCATTCTGCTATCCTAGGCCTAATCCTGGGAGTTTCTAGCCTCTGTACAATTTAATCTTGGTCTAGAGTGTTTTCAACCTGAGACTTACTGCTGAATAAGCTCAAGCTTTCTCATTCTTTCTGAACTCTGGATGGCTGGTTCAACTCAACTGTCCTGGTTAAAACTCCTCTCTAAGCTTACTGATTCAATATGGCTTCTCTCTCACGCTCTGATTGAATTTCTCTGCTTGGACTCAAACTAACTTTGACAGCAAGTTCTAATCTTCTCTCTCTTTCTCTTTCTCTGGCTCATTCTATCTTCACCTCTATCTAGCCTCCTCTCTCTCTCTCTCTCTCTCTCTCTCTCTCTCTCTCTCTCTCTCTCTCTCATCTCTTTCTCTCTACAATCTGTCTTTCTATAACTGTCCTTGTAAAACTGCCTCTTCTCTCTCTGCTCTGCTCCCTCAAACTGTTGCCCTTTCCTCTCTCTTCTCCTATTCTGTTAAATCTTTCTCTGATTCATCACTTTGTCTGCTACCTATTTAGACTTCACTTTCAAACATGGGCGCATCCTTCTACATACTAATTTTACCTTGATTGTTTGGGATTAGGAGATGTGTACTAAGAGTGGGTCTGTATACAATCTCTTTCCACCCTGTTATTCAGCAGTTATTTAGTACTTTCCTTTCTTTGACAGTATTGTAATCACCTCTCACAAAACAATGTTTCACAAACTTAATCTTAAAAGGTCATCATAAAATATATACATAAAGATCAGTTATACAAAGTGAATCAGTATATAACACAAAGCACAAATAAATGTCATAGCTGAATCCTAAGGTTTATCTAAACTTTCAATAATCAAATAATGTAACCCCCATATCAGTAAGATAGAGAGGAAAAGAATAGCACAATTTCTATTGGCTAGTTAGGATAAAGTTTCTCAGTAAAATAGAAGTAGAAGAAAATTTCTGAAACTTAATATAGAATATTTACAAAATACTACAACTCACAAACTAATTATCAGCAAAAGATTGAAGCTTTTTTAATACGAAAACAGAGTACAAATATCTACTCTTGCTCCTACTAATTCACAAAGTCCCCGAAGCCCTGACCACAGAAAGACAGTGATGAGATAAAATGAAAGGCACATATACTGCAAAACAAGAGTTAATTATCAATGGTGTGAGAGTCCAGTAGAAAATTTCTAAGAAATCTACAACAAACAAGAAACTTTTATGTCTACTTTTGGTCAATTAGATTGCAGGTTATGATATCAATACTCAAAAATAGAAGATATTTTATGTTATTTATATGTGCATGAGGAAACAATGTAATTCACAGGCTAACACATGTGTGTGATTTGTGTATAGATAACTATATCAGATGAAAGGAAGCACAGAATACCTAAGTGAGCAGAGACATATATTCATTGATTAAATATGTTAATATGATTAAGAAAGCTATATTCCCACAATTGCATCCTGTTTTTAATATAATTCATGGGGTGTTCTTAGCCAATGACACAGAAAACACTTATTCTAACATTAAAATGGAATGTCATTGCTTATGTGGCACATAAGGATCAGCACATGAATTTCATAGCAGTTTTATTCATATAAATCACAAACTATAAAGAAGCTGAGAACTCAAAGGAAAAAAAATCACATGATTATCTTCTTAGATGCAGAAAAAGCATTTGACAAAATACAACACCCCTTCACGTTAAAAGTATCGGAGAGATCAGGAATTCAAGGCCCATACCTAAACACATTAAAAGCACTGTACAGCAAACCAACAGCCAATATCAAATTAATTGAGAGATACTTGAAGCAATCCCCCTAAAATAGGGGAAAAGGCAAGGATGCTTACTCTCCTCATATCTATTCAATATAATACTCGAAGTGCTAGCTAGAACAATAAGAGAGAGAGAGAGAGAGAGAGAGAGAGAGAGAGAGAGAGAGAGAGAGATATCAAGGGGATACAAATTGGCAAAGAAGAAATAAAGGTATTTGCAGATGATATGATAGTATACACAAGTGACCCCAAAAACTCTACCAGATAACTTCTACACAGATAAACAACTTCAGCAAAGTGGCCAGATATAAAATTAGCTCAAATAAATCAGTAGCCTTCCTTTATACAAATAATAAGCATGCGGAGAAAGAAATTAGGGAAATAACTCCTTTCACAATAGCCACAAATAATATAAAATATATTGGGGTAACTCTAACCCAACAAGTGAAAGATCTGTACAACAACAACTTCATGTCTCTCTAGAAAGAAATCGAAGATCTCAGAAAATAGAGAGATCTCCCATGCTCATGGATTGGCAGAATTAACACAGTAAAAATAGCCATCCTACCAAAGGCAATCTACAGATTCAATGCATTCCCCATCAAAATCCCAACACAATTCTTCAAAGACATGGAATGAAGAATTCTCAAATTCATTTGGAAAGGCAAAAAAAAACAAAATAGCAAAAACAATACTTAGCAATAAAAGAATGGCTGGGGGAATCACCATCCCTGACCTCAAGCTTTACTACAGAGCAATACGATAAAAACTGCATGTTATTGGTACAGAGACAGACATGTTGATCAATGGAAAAGAATTGAAGACCCAGAAATAAAACCACATACTTTCAGGCACTTGATCACTGACAAAAAAACCAAACATATACAATGGAAAAAAAGAAATGGTGCTGCTCTAACTGGCTGTTAATATGTAGAAAAATGAAAATAGACCCATATTTTTCACCTTGCACAAAGCTCAAGTCCAGTGAATCAAGGACTTCAACATAAATCCTGATACACTGAATCTAATAGAAGAGAAAGTGGGAAAGAGCCTTCAACTCATTGGCACAGGAGGAAATTTCCTAAACAGAACCCCAATGGGTCATGCTCAAAGATCAAGAATTGATAAATGGGACCTCATGAAACTGGAAAGCTTCTGTAAGGCAAAAGACCTAATCAATAAGACAACCTATAGATTGGGAAAAATCTTCACTAACCCCACATGCGATAGAGGGCTAATATCCAAAATATATAAAGAACTCAAGAAGCTAACCACCACCAAAAAAAAAAAAAAGAAATGGGGTATAGAACTAAACTGAGAATTCACAACAGAGGAATCTCAAAGGACTGAGAAACACCTAAATAAGTGTTCAAAGTCCTTAGTGATCAGAGAAATACAAATCAAAACGACCCTGAGATTCTACCTTACATCAATCAGAATGGCTAAGATCAAAACCTCAGGTGATAGCAATATTGGCGAGGATGTGGAGAAAGGTAAACACTCCTCCACTGCTGGTGGGATTGCAAACTGGTAAAACCACTCTGGAAATCAATCTGGAGGTTCCTCAGAAAACTGGAAATAGATTTACCTGAAGACCCAGCAATATCACTCGGGAATATACCAAAAAGATGCCCCACCATGCCATAGGGGCACATGTTCAACTATGTTAATAGTGGCCTTGCTTGTGATAGCCAGAAGCTGGAATCAACCAAGATGTTCCATGACAGAAGAATGGGTACAGAAAATGTGGTTCATTTACACAATGGAATACTACTTAGCTATTAAGAATGAGGACATCCTGAGTTTTGCAGTCAAATGGATGGAACAAGAAAATATCATCCTGAGTGAGGTAACTCAGACACAAAAGGACATGCATGGTATATACTCACTAATAAGTGCATATTATCCAAAAAAAAAAAAAAAAAAAGGGCCAAATACCCAAGGTACAGCCTCCAGAACTAAAAAAGGTCAACAAACTGATGGACCCAAGTGAGGATGCCTCATTCCCACAAGGGGGAGGGAGGGACCTGAGAAGCAAAGGGGATGGGAGTGGCAGAGAGGGGAACATGATTTGGGTATTGGGTGGGGGAAAAGGACTGAAATCCCTGAGGGCAAGCAGAAAGAGGGAAACATGCAACCTCAGGAGGTAGGAAGTTGGGGGGACTCTCAAGAATGTACCAGAGACCTGGGAGGTAAGAGATTCCTAGGACTCAAAGAGAGGGACCTTAGACGAAATGCCCTACAGTGGGAAGAGGGAACTTGTAGAGCCCACCTCCAGCAGAAAGACAGGGCATCAAATGGGGAATGGGGTTGCCATCCCAAAACCTCTGATCCAGAATTGTTCATGTCTGAATGAACTGCAGGGATGGAAATGGAGGGGAGCGAGGAACCTGAAGAAATGAAGGTCCAGCAACAGGCCCAAAGTGGGATCCAGCTCAAAGGGAGGCCCCAAGACCTGACACTATTACTGAGGCTATGGAGTGCTCACAAAAAGGGACATAACATGACTGCTCTCCGGAAGACCCAACAAGCAGCTGCAAGAGTCAGATGCAGATATTTGCACCCAACCAATGGACAGAAGCTGCTGACCTCTGTGGGTGAATTAGGGGAAAGTTGGAAGAGTCTGGGGAGGAGGGCAGCCCTCTGGGAGGACGAGCAGTCTCAATTAACGTGGATCCCGGAGGGGGATCTCTCAGATACTGGAACACTGACCAGGTAGCACGTGCCAGCTGATATGTGGCTCCTGGCACATATGCACAGAGGACTGCCAGGTCTGGGTTTAGTCAGAGAGAATGCATCTAACCCTTAAGAGACTGGAGGCTCCAGGGACTTTAGAGGTCTGGTGGGGTGGGAGTGATGGGTGGGGACATCATCGTGGAGCTGGGGGTTGGGGGATGGGGAGGACGTATGGGATGTAGAACAGAGAGTGAACCTGGAGAGGAATAAAATATGGAGTTTTAAATAATTAATAAATAAATAAATAAATAAATAAATAAATAAGAAGCTGAGAAACACATGTACCATGGATTACTACACAGAAACAGAATTGAATAGATTCATGAGACTATGGGACAGATTGTTGAGTGAGAATGTAATTCCATGAAACCTACTAATTTTAAGATTCTATTTACCTAATATTTTTAAAGCACATGTTGGGGTCTTATAAGAAAGAGGAAGGAATTATATATAGTTATAAAATTATATGAGATAAAACTAAACTCTACTTTGACTGAAGTGTTTGATGCAAGTCTACACACAATGGAATCATGTGGAACCAAATACATGCACATACATACATGTGCATGAATATATTGTAAGGACTATTCACAGGGTACACCAGTGAGGGATATTTTTTTTTTTACTTTTTTTAATATAATATTTTTATTGATCCTTTGGGGATTTCACATCATACACCCCTATCACATTTGCTTCCCACCATGCATGCTCTTGTGCCTTCCCTCCTACCCCCATAAATAAATAAATAAATAAATAAATAAATAAATAAACAAACAAACAAACAAATAAAGTCTAAATTGTGCTATCTATATACTCACTGTGGCATAGTCAAACTCTCAGTGGCCTGCCCCTTAAGTAGAAGGGAGACCTTCCCCTCACTACTGCTAGAAGCCATTGCTTGTGGTCAGTGACTTATCAGTACTTTATTACAATTTTTAGGAGTTCTCTTGATGGCTACTTGTTTAGGCTGTTACTATTGGGGGAAGAAGTAGAGGTAGTGGTTATCTCAGTAGTCTACTATGTTCTGCTTTCTCATCTGTTCGTTTGTAGTTATCACTATCACTGCCAAAGTAGCTTATCTGCTCTTTACAATCTGCAGGAATATGTAGGACTTCCACATGGTATCTAGCATCAGCATAGACCACGAACAGGACTCCTGTTTGCAGTAGGGCCTCAGACTATGACAAGACCCTCCAATGCAGCTTGGTGTCACAGACATCCACATGGATGCTGGTGTGGTGTTGACCACAGACATCTGCACAGCATTCAGAAGCAACATGGGTCATGAGCATCAACATAGACCTGGCTGCATTAAGACCATGAACCCAGACATAGCCTTTTGTACCCCCAGTGGCAACGTGACCCATGAACATCAACACAGCTTAAGGCAGCAGCATAGGGCAAGGACCTCTGCTTGGCCTTTAGTGGTGACACAGGCTATGGACATTAATTCAGACTCTGACTGTAGCTGGATCTCTAACCCAGACAAGGTCCACAGCAGCAACCTAGGCCTGGTCACCACCATGGTCTCTGGTGACAGAGCAGGCCATTTACATCAGCACAGTCCCTGGGAACAACATGGTCCAGGAACATCAATCAATAAAGATTCAGGCCACAGCATAGGCCATGAACATCTACATGTCATCAGATGGCAACAGAGTCCTAGGACATCAACCCAGATTCCCCCCACATCAGGGCCACTAACCCTCACATGGCCCTCAGCAGCAGCACAGGAGAGGGTGGTCCTATCTACAAAGTGGAACATTTCTCATCTTGGGCCTCCATCATTGCCAAGATCTAGGATAATCACAGGGCTAAGCAGCTTGTTGGGAGCTGAGTGGGCATCTGCTTAAGCTCTAGGTTTCTGTACACACTCCCGTCAACCCAACTAGCAATGATATGATCCTCTGTTGACTTCAGATCTCTCTCTTGCCTTTCACTGTGGTTCCACCTCTCTCTACAGTGGCCAGGAGAGAAGCCAGCAGTGTTTCTCAGGGATTGTTTTTCTTGATTAAATCACTATTTTGGAAGACCCATTTTCAATCTGGATATTTTGAGGTAGAAAGATATTCATTTAACCCAGATCTTTGGGGTGAAAAGATCCACCTTTAATCTGGACCACACCTTCTGCTGGCAGCCTATATAAAGGACATGGAAGAAGGAAGCATGCTCTCTTTACCTGCTTGCTCTTGTTCTAGCTGACATCTCCATTTGATTCACAGGCATGGGAGACTAATTCTTTGGGGTTCCAGGCATATTTAAGACCAGCTAAAATATCTTACCTCATGGATTGAAGAATACTGAATACCTTTTGTTTGTAGGCAGTCATTATGAGGCTGGCTGGACTATGGCATGTAAGCCATTTAAGCCATTTAATAAATGCTACACACATTTATGTGCCTATATGAATATATGAATATATGTATGTGTATATATACACTTATATCACCAGTTCTGTTTCTTTAGAGAATTCTGACCAATGCAAATTTGGTGCCGAAAGTGGTTCTGGAGCAACAGCATACAAAGATTATTTTCTTTAAGTATCTGGAATAAGCTATCCAGTTTTCCCAACTAACAGTTACTGAAGCCTCTGTGGTTACCGAAACTTCTCCTGGAAGCTCAGAGAGTACTGAAATCCCAGGATGTGAGGTATTTTAGGAACTTCAGGAGGCAAATGTGTTGGTTTATCCTGACTCATCAGTCATGACAGGCCATAGTTTTGGTGAGTCTCTAAAGCTTTTGACAGTTTTTGAGAACACAAGGAACAAGATGATGCTGGTTAGGTCCTTGCATCTCTGGATGCACTGACCAATGGCAGCAATGAACTCAGTGATAAAACTGTCCAAGCTCAAAAGGCACATAAATAATTTGCATATTTCTAAGTTTGTCCTGGAAGAGAATCTTCTCTCCAGCAACCACAGAGCTCAAGATGCTAGAAAAAGCAAGCCAAAACCTTCATTTTAAGTTTAGCTGAATTACATTAAAATTTCAAATCCCAGCCTCAAAATGTTATCAGTGGTTAGAGTAAGACCATTAATTGCTAAGGAATGGGATCCTGCAATGGGATGAGGATGTGCAGGAGGACCCTATAGAAGCTTAGAGTTTTGAATCCTCATATTTTCAAGTGTTTCTCTCACCAAGGAAGTAGTCTCCCCACCGTTTCTAAAAATTTTTACCTTTGCAAAATAAATTTTTCCTTGTCTGCTAAACCAGCAGTTACTTTCTCCAATTGAGAATGCCAGGCAAGACCATATTGATGCCCACCAATACAGGACTCACCAGTGGTTAGTTCTATACCTATTGCCAGACATGAGCCTATGATGCAGGCTCCCAGAGGGAAGATAGAAGGTGTGCTACATTACTGAAAAAATTAATGAATTTGCTAATTCATTCAGCAGAAGTCTGGGAAATACATGTAAGAATGGATTTTACATGTATGGGATAATGGTGGAGGGATCAGGCTGAATTTATTGATACTGGCCTGAAGTAGAGATTCTAAAATTAAAATATAAGATTTCAGAGTTAAACAGGGTGTCAAAAGTTTGTTTGAATGGTTGGTTGAAGCATTTGTGAGAATATAACCTATTGAAAAGGAATTGGAGATATCTGATGTCCCTTGGCTTAATTTTGATGAAGGAATTTTAAGGCTCAAGGAAATTGCAGTTCTTGATTACACTGCGTAAAACCTAATTTTTCAAAATGGAGAGGTCGAAAGAACATGGTGTCCACTATTTCTATAAGATATAAATGGAGAGAGGGGCACCAGTACATTTGAAGAACTTTGTTATCAGACTTTTCCTTGTGACAGACCTTAGCCTTAGAGACTTGGCTGTTCAATTAGATGAATTAAATGCAATGGATTTAACTTCACCCTGACAAAACACAGGCCAGGTTACAGCACTGAATTTTCAAAGGCAAGGTGATCATAGTTATAATAATAGACATGATAGACAAAGCAATGTCCATAACTGGCTAACCCATAGTGGGCCATACAGGCAACATAAATTTTATGGTGGCGTGACTCATAAGGACCTTGGATAGTAATAATCAACCATGGTGTTTCCATTCATGAAACCTACTGAAGATAAGAAGCCTAATGCACTTTTGTCTGATATATATAAGCAGAAAATTCTCAAACAAGTGAAAGTCTACATTAGATTGTAACAAAAATAAATATCGACCTGTGAACTAATTTCTAGATTTGAGTCACTTTGTAGACCTAGAATCCCATTAAATGAACAGATGGGCCATGGATATCAACACAACACAGACACCTTAGTTGCTAAAGGGTCATGAACCATAACATGGCCTTCAGAGGAAACTCCAGCCCATGTTTCCACAGAGGCCCTGGATCCATGCTCACTCTGATTGTAAAGAGCAAGGAAGATACTTTTGCTATGGTATATATGACTGCAGACAAACAGTTGAGACAGAGGGACATAGAAGGCTTCTGGGACAACTTTTACCCCCACTACACACTACCCTAACAAAAGTATAACAAAAGCCATCAAAGAGAAGTCTTAAAATTTGTGATAAGGATGCTGACGTATAGATCTCCATAATTGATGGCTTATGGCTGGGGTGCAGATGAGGAAGGACACAGTTTTCTTCAAGGGACTGGCCACCAGAAGGTTGAGTATGTTTCAATGAGTATATGGGCAACACAATATAGATTTCTCCCCCTCCTCCTCCTCCTCCTCCTCCTCCTCCTGTTCTTGCTCTTTTTGTTTTTGTTCTTCTTGTTCTTCTTCTGGAGGACAAGGTGGGTCATATAGACCTGGCAGGACTGGCAAGAATGTGTGCTCTGGGTTCATGATGTGAAATTCCCAAATAATCAATAATGACATTATGAAAAAAAAAAAAAAAAGAATGTTCCTCAAGGAACATTGCCACCTATTCTAAATTTTATAAATCATTTGTGTTTGTATAGTATGAATGATAGCTATATCATACCAGGCATAATTATGATCTTTTTTTTCCCTTAGAAATTCAGTGTAACATAAGGAGATATGGCTATATGTCACCCTGACAAAAGGATGACTTCTAATGGTTATTCTTGTTTGTCAACTTGACTACATCTGGAATTAACTAAAATCCAAGTAGCTGGGTACAACTGTGAAGGATATTTTTTAATTCAGTAATTTTAATTGAATGACCCACTTTTAATTTGGATCTTTTAAGGTGAGAAGATTTATCTTTAATCCAGGTTTTGAATTGGGAAGACCCACCTTTTATCTGGCCAGAGCTTCTACACAAAGGGCATAAAGCATCTCTATTCTATTGTTTATAAACTTATTATTATTTCAAAATAAAACAATGTAAATAATGATCTATATAATTGTAAATGAATAAAGTTGGATTTCATTATGCAAAAATATTTCAAAATTTAAAGTTATTTCAATGCAATTTTTCTGAATCAACAGTTTAGAGAAATAAAATATGACAAGAAATGAAGCAAGAAAGCTACACACAAAGTCCATTCCTTTTTCTGAAAAGTTAAAATCTCTCAAGAAACTACTATTTTATGATAATTTCAGAAAAATAATAACAGAATTTAATAACATGTATTGTCAACACAATACTAGCTAAACATAAAATATTCTGTCTGTGAATATAAGGAAACCAAGAATGTTAATATTTTTATGATTTCTATTTAACATTATAACAGATGTCTAATAGGTTCAATAAGGCCAAAAAAAGATGAAAGAAATTAAGCATCTCAAAACAGTAGAGAAAAAAGGAAAACTGTATTTATCGTTAAAGTTAACTGTCATCTAGAGATTACTAAGACACAAAAAACTACGAATATGTGCTATGAAAGTTAAAGGAAATGCTTCTGTTCATGTGTTCATGGTAGCTCCCTAAGAACAAAATATTTAGTAATACATTTAATAGAATCATCTTAATGCTTGTATAATAAACTCTCAATACTCTGAGATAAATTAATAAAGATATGTCTAAATAAAAGACTAATCTGTATTCATGAATTGATAGTCTATTCTTGTTGACATTTGAACTTATTGCATTTCTGATACACACCCACAAACTCTTTTGGTAGAAAGTCTCATGCTCTTCCTAAAATCTGTACTGTAAGCAATACTACCCAGAACAGTCAAAACAAATTTTTAAAAGGACAAAGCCAAAAGGCATGAATTTTATGGTTCAAAATATTAATGTCACAATAATCAGTATTGTGTTTTATTTCTACAATAATATAAGAATAGACAATGGAGCAGAGTCAGGAGATTGATCCATGTGGCAAGACCAGTGACAGAAAAAAGCTATTGTTCAAGAATAATGTTGTATAATCAGGTATGCAAGAGCAGCTAATCAAATGACTTTTATATATTTATCTTATACAATAGAAAATAACTGAATGAATATTATAACTAAGTATAATGGTTAAAAGTCTATTAAATTTCTAGTGAGAAACAGAAAGAACATTTTTGTAACCTTCAGTTTGGCAAAATTCCTAGATATGATACAAAAACAGTATGATCAATATGATTGTTAGTTTAATTACCAACTTGACACAACCTGTAATCACCAGAAAAGAGCTTCTCACTGGGGAATTGTCTACAGTGGGTTGGCCTTAAGCCATGCCTGTGGGAATTCTCTTAATTACATGAATTGATGTGCAGAAGACCTAGCCCACTGTGGGTAGCACCATTCCCCAGGAAAAAGGTCCTGAAAAGTGTAACAGTGGAGGAATAGATCTGTCCTGAGCACAAGCAAGCAAATAAACAAGTGAGCATGTATGCATTCTTTTCTCTCTACTTGCTGTGGTCTGACTAGCTGTGAAATGAAGTTTCCCATGATGATAGAATATAACCTAAAATTTTAGGCTAAAATAAATTCTTTCTACTTTGTTTCTTTTTGTTACAATACTATATCATAGCAAACAAACAAACAAAAACATACGCTGATCACTAACAAAGATAAAAGCTATATTTCAGAGACTTGATTTTTAAAATGAAAACAAACTACAGTCAGGGTTAAAAATCAATCCCTCTCTCTCTCTCTCTCTCTCTCTCTCTCTCCATACATACATGTATGTGCGTGTGTATATATATATATATATATATATATATATATATATATATATATAATCTGATAAAGAAAATGTTCTAAAGTATAAAATATGATTACAATTAAATAAAAAAGATATATGAAGGTATATAGCCTAATTTTTAACAAGGGAAAAATAAAACCAAGAAAACTTAACAATGACTTCAGCTGTGTCAGAAGATGCTCAGTTATTAGCCATTAAATAACCAAGGAAAAGTGAAACTACAATGATAGAACACTACACTCCAAAGCATGGCTGTCATCAGTGACATACAGCATCAAGAGGTGACAAAGACGCACAGAAACAAGTCTTTCTGCATTGCAGTTGGCAAAGTAAAATGTTCTAGGTCCTTTAGAGGAAACTTCAGCAGTCATTAAAAATGTTGGTCACAGATAATACATTCAAATGCTTTCCAAAACAAAGATACTTATACAGTTTTTCATGATAACGCTGTTTATAATAGCCCAAGTAAAGGAGCAATTAAAAGGTTATTGACCTGGACAGAGGTAACAGGATGGGATAATACAGCACCATGTTACACTATTTAGTAATTAAAATGAATAAGCTATTGATACAAGAATGTCAAAACTGTTAACTATGCTCCATAAAACCAGAAACATGCAAATTATAGCACAGTAATAGAGACACAAGTCATATCACTGATGGCTAGTGCAGGGACATTAATACAAATAGGTGTCAGGCAGGAGGCACAACTTTGGATTATCATAAATGTTCTAAGATGGAATTACGGTTATGTTTGTATATCTTTATAAAAATATATAAATAGCATTGAATAGTACATTTATCACGGGTGATTGCTATGATATATAAACTACTTCAGCAAAACTGTTATAACTAAACACTAATATCCAAAACGTATTTAAACAAAAGAAAAATATACGAAGAGAAAGCCTTGAGACTTTCATTTTCCTCTTCAAGATCCATATTTGAACAACCACTCACTCAATTTTATATGCTGCATATAGTTGGCAGGTGAGTAATATGCACAGAAATACTTTATTATTTAAAACACATTTCATGTTCTTTTCTCCAAGACATTTTGGCACATCACTTTAAATATATCAGTTTTAGAAACTCACTTTAGGGTAGTTCTTCCTGCTGCTCCATAGCTCCCCGAGCAGCTGAGCACACAGATGCAAAGCTATCTTTATCAGGGAGCATTTGTTTACTGCCCACCTGTGCACAGGTATATGAAATAGTCAATTTATTCACTTTAGGTTTTACTTTTTTAAAGAGTAAAAGTTTGACAATGGAACTTTCTCACACATTATTCTTAAAATAGAATTAAATTAAAAGAGGTCTCATCAGGGCTGTGGTCCTGGCAGATGAAGTGTGAGAGAAACAGAATGAAGAAGTCGTCTCAAGTCAAATATGCTTGCCTGTTTCATGCATTAATGGAATCCAATTTTGTTGTTTTTGTGTTTAATATCTTATTCATTTTTATTCCTTGTCTCCCAGATAATAAAATTTATTTTAATTTAAATATCAGAGCATCACATAACCCTCTACATCAAAGACTTAACAATCACCTAATAGCATAAAGAACCAGATAAGCATGAGTTATCTCTGACATCTAAACACCTATACAGCTGAACAGCAATTCATACATGTAGGAAAGACAGTTGAAAAAAATAAGTGCACTAAATCTGAATACTGTGTATAGTCCCCAAACAATGATTTTTAACTGTTTGTTAACATTTTATAATAATATAATGGACATTCACACAAACATTAAATCATTTCAGTGTAACATCTCTATGTCAGAATTTCCCATGGAAGTCCTAAGGCCATCTGGGCATATCACAAAGGTTACCCATAGCTGGCTTAAAATTAGCTTCCTTTGTTCTCTCAAGTTCAGTTAAAAATTATTTTTTCTTTTATTTTAAAGGAGGGCAATAGGATTTAAGGGTATTGCCAATTCCCTGCATGTCCTAATAGTATGGGAAAGCTGCTGTTTCAGTCTGTGCTCAGTTCACTAGCTAAGCAATGACTCACATACAGGAAGAGGGCAAGAGGAAAGCTTAGAGACTGAGGAGAACTTGTTCTGCCTGTGATCTTCCTTTCCAATTGAGATGAAAATGGGAAGTGCTGATGGGAACTGAATTCCTATCTGATATCAACCAAGTTCCTTTAAGCAGTGCCCAAGAGAAGAATTGTCATAAAGGAAACTTATGTTAAACATATATGGATCATATATTGTTCCGTTTCTAGTTTTAAGTAGTGAAACCAGGTTGTTTAAAGGAGTCATAGGTAACTCTGTTATGCTTGTTGCTCTCATCTAAGATGGAAAGCAAGGCTAGCACTATGAGCTAAAAATACAGACTCTTTCCTTAGTCATAAACAAAAGGCAATGGAGAAATACACCAAAATGGGATGCAGTATGGTACCTGTATCACATTTATTAAGTGCTAGAAATGTTTGAAGTTAAGGAGACATAATATACTAATAAAAATGGTTTGTATTTCTACAGCATATCTTGAGGCAGACTGAAAACTTCTTAAAACAAAAAACAAACAAACAAACAGGGACTTGTTTCCTCAGTCAACAGGAATTGGCTCTGAAGGAAAGAACCTCTGTGTCCTTATTAATTCATAATTGCTTTGTTTCTTTCAGACTCAGACCATACATCAGACAGTGGCCTTTCTATATTCTATTTCCTTTTGTCTCTTTCTTTTTGTTCTGTGGATGATAAGGGATACCAAATCAATAACTGTGTAGAAGCAGCAGATATAACATTCCCAGAGACTCTGAAGACGGGGAATAGAAGCAAAAATTCATTTTTCTGTCTCAGTTTAAATTGTATTTATACCACCTGCTATGCCTGTGGGAATGGATTCTCTGGGAGTGTCTTTAGACACAAAGTTCCTCTTCGTGACTTTCCCTTTTCTATTCAGTGTGATAGGATTTTTCTTTTTTTTCTAAGAGAAGTAGCTTATGGCCCTTGGCTGAGGAGATGAGACTTGGATGAGATAGAAGAGACAAAGAGTGACAAATTAAAATGACAAGGCTGTCTTATAAGATTGTGATCTAGTGAAATGAAGTATTTCTGGCCCAGTCAATGTAGACAGCATTATGCTATGTGGTAATAGATTGCAAGACCTGGGCAGCCTGTATATGTCTTGGAGATAACTGAATTTGTCACTATCAACACTCTTCCAAATTGTATCTTTTCCTAGCTTTCAAGAATATGGGTGTGGGTAAGGGTTTTTCATATAAGTCAAGTATTTTCAGAGAGTATGTTTTTCCTAAAAAAAAGAACTATTCTTCCAAAGAATGCTTTGATAAATATTTTAATTGCTGCTATGAAATTAATCTAGGAGATGCCTTAAAACAGAGGTAAGAAGCAGGAAGAGTGAGGATAGAGATGTCTTGTTGGATGTCTTACTGCATCTGTCCCTTCATCACCTAGGGGCAGCTTGACCACACCTTTGAAGTTCAGTTCTTTCTGATGGGCATCTCTGTTTGGGGCTAATCACACAAGCCTACATTCAACCAACACTAACTTAAATAAAAATGATACATTTTATGTTTTGACAAAATGAAATGCATTCATAACTATTAAGTCAAAACTTAATTTGATTGATCCATAGTCAAATTATTGTCATCAAATAAAAGGAACGAGGGTTTGCAACCCGATAGGAAGAACAACAATATCAACCAACCAGAACCCCCGGGGCTCACAGGGACTAAACCACCAACCAAAGGGTACACATGGAGTGACCCATGGCTCCAGACTTATATGTAGCAGAGGATGGCCTTGTTGGGCATCAATGGGAAGAGAGGCCCTTGATCCTGTGAAGGCTTAATGCCCTAGTGTAGGGAAATGCCAGGGCAGTAGGGTGGGAATGGGTGGGTGTTGGAGCACCCTCACAGAAGCAGGGGGAGGGTAGATGGGATAGGGGGTTTGCAGAGAGTGGAAACTGGGAAAGGGGATAACATTTGAAATGTAAATAAAAAATATCCCATAAAAAAATGAAACTTAGCAAATTCTAGTATTTTCTTTATTTTCACTCCTTAGGTTCATATCCAAGTTCCATAACTGTTTACTTTCCAATATTTTTTTCTCTGACAATTGAGAGATTTCTAATTGCCTTTGCAAAGAGTATATACAGAGTGTGTTAATTTGGGAAGTTGACCTAGTGTTACAAATGTTACTTAGGGAATAAGGGGTTCTTATTTGTAGGTTTGTGGTCTCTTTAATAATGGAATCTTAAAATGGACTATGAATTAAGCTTTAGGACAACTTCATTAAAATTAGAAAAACAAAACAAAACCAACAGGGCAGCAACGAAATCTTAGCCGCAACCAAGAGGAGAAAAGTATGAAGACACAAAGCCATGCCACATGGACTTACTGTCACAAAAGCCAGCGAGTTCAGTACCTGAGGCTGGTGAGCAGCTGTAAAGACTGGCAGCTGAGGAGGGTGATAGACTTTAGAGAAATATTGTGAGAATTCAGAATGTCAGGGAAAGCATTCTTAGGCTTAGGGCCAGTGACCGAATCTCAGATAGAAAGGAAGAGAAAGCATTGAGTTAGACCTCATAAAAACCAGACAGGCTTAGCGGTGAGTGCTACATCATGGGAGTTCGGAGAGCAGCTGTATGCAATTATTTTAGTTTCTCATTGAGATCTGCAAACACTTTGTCCTGTTCTACGGCCTCCTCCTTGTTTACACCCTGTTTTCCCTCTAAAGTGAGACACAGAATTCATCCAGGTGTTCTAAGCATATTTTTCATTTAGAATTCTGAGAATATATACAAGTAATTCTTACCTGTCTTCACATTCCATACAGATAACTGTGGATAGTCATAATATGTTGAGGTACTGGAGTCAACTATAGTGTGTTTATTTTACATTTTGGAAATATAAGATTTCTAGAAGACTAAAAATAAAGGAAAAGTGCAACTCTCTTGAAAAGTTATTGATGATCGTGTTTATTTTTTCCTTCAGGATTATATGTTCATCTCTGGTTACAATCTTTACAGTATTTCCTGGCATTGGCTAAGAAATGAGAGGTTGGACTGCCACATTCAGAACTCACAATTGTAGCAATGCCGACCTTATTATATTTGTATCATTCCTTAGTTAAGCTATACCATGTTTCCTATATCTTATGAGCCGTTCACACAATTTCCAATTTTCTAAAACCAAATGTAATGTCTATCAGATAACTTGCATAAACTTTGCATACAGGAATGACAAGGAGCCTGCCTTTGTGGATACCTGTAATTCTCCACCAATTTTAATCTGTTTCACGTTCATCCATCAAAGTGCACATGTACAGCTTTTTGGATATAAACAAGTTTGATGGGGGAGTACTTAGTAAATCAATAACACAAATGAAAAGGCTGTGAATACTAATTCCTAATAGCTAAGAAATCCCTTGTGATGGGCCAAGGAGGCTTTTGTTAATATTTTCATAGTAGAAAATAGAGATTATCTCTGGAAATTCACATCATAACTCAGTTGAAAACTAAAAACAAAAAAGTATCATTCAGTTTCTGATTTATACTCCTCCAATGTGTTAAGTACAAGGAAAATAATAAATATTAGAAATAAAATTTAAACACATAAAATTTCTGTACTTGCAGATAAATATTAATGACTACATCTTTCTTTGGTAAATTTAGTGTTTTTAAATTTCATAATGTTCAACAGATCCTTTTTCTTCTATCACCAATGGAAAGAAAGATGTATTAATTCAGCATCAAAGACAATGCTGAATGAATGAGTGGATGATGGTCACAGTAGGCTCAATTGAATTTAAGATGAATAAACAATTTCAATAAATTGAATTAATTAGATTGGGCTTAAGAGTGCAAGCATTTCATTTTGAGAAATTGAGCACAATAACTTGCCCAAGAAGTGCTCGTGTATAATTGCCTAAAGCCAGTGAGTAAAAAAAGAAAAAGCTGAAAACCCATTACGTTCCTGTTAACAGTCCAACTAAACTAATTAACTGCTATTTGAATTTTCACACCTCAATTTCATGATCTTTCTTACCTCAAACTTCAGAGCCTCAACCACAACAAACAAACAAGAAATAGTATTTGGAAGAAAACAGTTCTGAAAAAACTGCCAAGTTTTGAAACTTCTCTACCCCAAACCCACTTTTGTATATCTACCACGATGGACCCCGTTTCAGACATACCCTATACATAAACTCGTCAGTTTTGTAAATAATAAAACACCTTCTCTACAGCCATGACTTTAGTCTAGTGGTGATAATCTTATGAACATGTTTGATTTGCTAATGGATGTCACAATGATTAGATATTCGAAAGAAGTTCATTGAAATTTCCTTTAATCTTTGTCTTGATTTGAATACATGAAGCTGTCTGTTATGTTTGGTATCAATTTATGAATGCACTTTTATATGAAATGGTATTGACTCCGTTATGCTTAATTTTATGGAGGAAATGTATACAGGCAAAGGGATTTTAAGTAGCGTTTCTGAGAACAATAAAATGATGAAAGTCAACAAAACTCAAAACCAAAATAGCTCCAGAAATTATGTGAACTCTGTAATATTTGTATATTTGTATTGCACAAATGGTTATTGAACATGGTTTAAACATATTATCTGCTAGACTGACTTATGTATCCCATTCCTGTGTCTTCCAGTTGATTATAGTATACCTTGAAAAAATTCCAAATCTCATAGGTTTGCTACTATATTAATCCAGATATTTACTGTAACTTTGAAAATGTACAGTTTGTATATGTTTATCTTTAATTAACACTGTCTTTAAGTCACTTTAATAATATATATTGTAATGAAGATATAATTATTCTCTAATCTTACTCCATTATTCTCTTCTATAACATATTCTCAACACTGAGATATTTTCAACATTAGTTTTAGAAAGATGAGTTTCTATTGTGATTTGTATAAATGTAATTTGATTAAATTTCATTTATAAAAAGAATATTAATAGCAATAATATTTTATGTTAAGTAATATATTTAAATTATTTTACATTATATTTCTATAATGTGAAAATATAATTAAAAATTTCTAATTGTTAGCCGTTGATTCTTTGTAGTTTTTGAAGTAGTTTACAGCATTACAAATAAAATAAATCCCTGAATATGTTTGAAAATTTCCTTCTTGATGTGTTTTCATCTACACGTCACATATAGAATTCAATTTGAAATTATCAATTATATTAAGTAGTGACTCACAAAGCACACATGATTTTATAAACTTAGAGATGGACAAGTTGCTAGTCTTTATCAGATCCATGTACTGAAGTCTTTGAGAATGATCACTTGTGTTGTTCTCCCTGCATGCTCTCTGGTGAGATTGTCTGACTAATTTCCACAGTTGAATTCTGACTGAACAATGGCACTGAAGTTCAGCAGGAAACATTACCTCGCATATCTATAACTGGAGGTGACAATGTTGGGAACACATAGCTAATGAACTCAAGGTAACAAGTTCACAACTGAGTGAACCTATTCTCTTTGTTGTTTTCTAGGGTTAAGGAACACACTCCACATCACAAGTACCTTTCTAGTTCACATATGTTCTTGCTCAGGAGAGGTCCATTTGATGATGCTTGCGAGGATCAAAGCAAACCCAAATGTTCACAGGCCTTCCCCAGCTTTCTCTATCCTGTGCACGAGGGTAATAAGAGGCTCTTTAGCCTAGAGAGAAAACAACTTGACACAACCTGTCTTCTTGTTACATCTGTGATAATGAAAGAGAGATCTTTCACTGTACAAACTCAACTCTCCTTGTTTCTATGAATAGATTTTGAGCTTCTTAATATTAATTCCTAACAAAGATTAGAGAACTTCTCTGATTAAGAGTAATTGCTAAACATAGTTTTAAGGATTAATTTTTCTTTCCAGTTTAGCATAGTCATTTAAGAAATTATGCTTGTTTATAGCTCTAATTTCTTCTCATGTCTAAGACATAATATAAAATGCAGTAGTTTTCACACTTTCCTTATTCGTATGCATATGAGTGTTTTGTCTTCATGAGTGCATGTGTGCCACATGCATAACTATTGTCTGAGTAACTCATGGAGGTGGTTAGCTCCCATAGAACTCTTACAGATGGTAGTGATCCACCATGTGAGTGCTGAGAACTGGACAAAGCTCCACTGCAAGAACAAATACACCTAAATGCTGAAGCATCACTCTAGCCTAAAAATGATGGTATTTTTATGAACCTAGTATTTATTTTCTAAAATGTAACAGGAACATAAACCAACAATACAATGGAAAATAGTTTATATAATTTAGATACAGGCACCCTATCAAGATTTTATTTGCTAGCAAATTAATTACTCTTACCTATTAGTATTTGTTTTTCAGTTGTTAATCACCACTGGTTAGTGTTAGAATAAACACTCTCCATAGAATAGCTGGAATAATAGAAACAATAGTGTGTGTGTGTGTGTGTGTGTGTGTGTGTGTGTGTGTGTGTATACATATATATATATATGACAAAACAAATCTTGAAAATGACCTCTTAAATGTCTAAGACTACTCAAACAAGGTTAACTAGCATATTATTCTAGAAATGTCTATGTATATGTTAAAAGTGTTATATAGCTGGACATGGTGGTACGTGCCTTTAAACTCAGCACTGACATCTATGTGATTTGCAGGCAGTCAGTACTACATGGTGAGACCCTCCCTCCCACAAACAAATAAATACAGAAACCCATGCAAAAAGCAGTCCTATTATGACCAAAAGAGATATGGAGAGGAATTTCTTACATATTCCTCCAAAAATACAAAATAGGGCTAATTTTGTATGAACTAAAAACTTCAACAAATTATAAATAAAGTATAGACTATGAACTTGAAAAATAAAATGTAGGGTATTAGTACCCTTAAAGAGAAAAATAGATTAACATATTCGATATCAATCAGTATTAATTTTATAAAGATGTATTTTTATAATTTTTATTTTGTACTATGTGCTCTGGTTTAACTTCATTTATATGAATAATATACATTAATAGTAACTTTATAAGTATTTTGTATAAAATGTGTAATGCAAGTCCCTATTACTTCAAGTCTATGGTTCTGCTCCTATGTACCTACTTCAAACAAATTCTTAGTTATATATATATAAGGAAATATGTACAATGATACCTATGTCAGCAATGGAGGCAAGCAGTTATATGGATGGTGTGATTAGATACCATGAAGCAGTAAAAAGAAAGAGACTAGAAGTGCATAGACAAAGAAGAAAGCATTAAACTTCAGTTGAAGAAACACACACACACACAGACACAGACACAGACACAGACACACATTCATGAACAAACTTAATGTTTATGACTCTCTTATAATAGATGCTCCCTAATGCAAAAAACAAAACAAAAATAATATGCCCCAGACAGTCTATGAAAGAGTCTTTCCATATTACTGTGCATAGCTAGTAGGAAAACAAAAAAGAAAAAAGCAAATAATAGACAGGAAGGAGAAGACAAAACAAGACAGATTTAGCCTTGCAGGGATGGAAGACGATAATGTGTCATGACCTGAGGAATTTAACTCACTCCTTTTCACCCGAGGTTATAAAAGAAAGAAAACAAAGCAGGAGGGGAAAAAGGCAAAGGAAAGAAGAGGAAAAAGTCAAGCCACGTGTGAATTATATACTGTGAGAACTGTTAGGAAATGCCATTTCCAGCTTAAGTGTTTAAGACAAAAATAAGGAGAATTTGTTTAGCCTGCCTGCTGACATCTTTGTGTTTAGATGGAAAATTTGGTACAAAATGTGTTCTGTGCTTTGAGCCCAGACACTGCAGGTTCTCAGTCCTCACAAGTTCCTTACACACATTCTGGGAAGAGGAGATTTAGATTCTTTTAATTCAGAAACTTTTCCTGATAAAGCTATTTGTATGATGGCATGCCCATATGACTTCGAATACATTCAGTGAACTATTAGAATCTTAAAAGAGTACTTTGCGTATATTGAGCTTGATTAGAAAAAGTACAGCTGATTGCCCTACAGCTAAACTCTTTATTAATCTGTACCAGGCAATTTCTAGTTTTAAATTCATAGGCATTTAGAAAATTAATCCTTCACAGAGAGAGGATAATTCAGGTGGTGAACTTAGGAGAAGGAAGGCCTTCTGGGTATTTACTTTGGACACATTATCCCCAGCAGACCTGAATGAAGAGCACTCTGTTCCATTTGCTGCAAAATCCTTTCAGCAAGTCAAGTTCAGATGCTGGCCTTCCCAGACATATGGTAAATGAATAAATCTTACATTTACACAGTCCTTTGCATTTCAAAATCCTAAAGTGCTTTGCGTTGTACATCTGAATTACATGGACACAAGTATAAAATAAGAGAATGTTGGTGCAAAGCAAACTTGATGCTACTACCATACCAGCAAACCCACTCATTCTTCAATGATTTTTGAAACCCTTGTTGACAGGATAATTTTTCGCAGAGAAGCCTATTAGAGCATTACACATATGATATAGGGACATTTTCTGTTAGCCATTTAGATAGAAACTTCAGATGATCAGCTCAGTTCAGTTGTCAAGAGAGTTTCTGATATAAATGTCAGAGTTCAGAACTCATGACGGAGCATGAGTACATGAATGCAAACTTGTTTCTGCAGGAAAGACAGTGGAGCAATTAAAACCTGTGACGTACCAATGCCTGCTATTCCTGGTCTTGTTTCGCTTTTGTTTGATGAGGGTGGGGTGTCAAGGTAGTCTCCTAAGCTGACCTCAAACTCAAAACACAACCAAGGGTAATTTGAACTCCTGATCTTCCTACACCCATGTCCCGTGTGTTTGGAATACATGTACTCACCTCCATGCTTAGCTTGTGTATACCTTTCACTGTAAAAAACAAAAATAAATTTTAGAATGTATTACAAAATCTGTGTGTACTCCTGTCTAAGTACTCTTCTGAGGTGATACCACTTAACTTTTCTTTTAAGAGGGTAGTAAAAGATCTACATGGAACCAAGGGCCAAGCACAAAATCAAATCCAATTATATACTTCATGTGTTTGTTTATAACCTACATACTTAAACCTTCAGAACACATAGTAACACAATTGCAAACAAAGCCATGTATAAATGCATGCATAGTTATGTTGATAGCATGAAAACATAAATGAAAGTGAAACCTGGAGTTAATAGATGCACATACAACTTCGCTTTTGCAAATTATCTTCATTTGTCTAGAGAAAGAAAACGTTTTGTTACACATTTTTTAAAGTAAGTTTTGCTTATTATATGTATCACTTATTCATGCTGAAAAAAAATCTCAGAAAAGATAATGGATGATAGATACATCAACACATTCAAATTTATCTTTTCTCTCCTCTCTAACACTGAGGCTTATGTGAATTATGAAGGAACTGATTTGGAAGGCAGATGATTGTATTGCTCAGGAGTCTGCTGGCAAATTAAAACCATCATCTGACCCGGGGGGAGTGTCAAAGTTCATCTGTGTTTTCTTTCTGTTGTAATTTAAGGAAAACTTTTGAGCTAGTAACAATTTTCAACATGAGCCTATATTGGAGAGTGTATCTCAGTGTTGTGTCAGACTAATATTTTGATATACATAGGGTGGTGGGACGGCATTACCTAAATGTGTGTATCAAGATGTATATGCCTATTGGTTATTAATAGTTTGCTGACGTAGGAAACCTCCCTGGCTTGAGGTAAGGTTTATCTCTGTTTATATTTTTTTTGTATCTGCTAATGAGATGATAACCAAGTATAACTAACTTACTTCGTTGGCAACTTTTATTCCCAGTGCGTGACTTAATGATGACAGCTTAGTCTTCATATTTTCTGTAAGTCTTGTAAAGATCCTAGAGGAAGATAAGTATTAGAAATAGGTAGCTTCCAAGGCCCATCAGAGGCCAATTCTGACCAGCCTGTGACACCCGTTCAGCAACAGACACTTCTCCAGCCCTCCAGGTTTCTAAGCATCTTCAAATAACAAGGTGGATAAGAGAGATGATTGAAATATCATGGTGTTCAGGTTACTTTTTTATTTTAAATACACAAATTGCTAATTTTCTCAGCACACATATGAGCAAAATGAATGATTCAAATGATCGTTTCCACCTTTTATCTGAGACTGCGCTGAAGAGGCACTGGGTAGCTTGGCTTCATTTGTCCTCCAGACACTGCTGAGATGTGAGGCCAGGCCTATTGGGGTTAAAGCAGGCAGGGAACCAATACAGCTGGGGATTGTTAGGAGTGATCAAGGGCCAGATAGGAAACAAGTCAGTTGAAACCCAGGCAAAGAACCCTTCTGGGAGAGCAGCTGAGCAATGTGTATTGGGGAATCAGCCTAACCCTGTCCTAGGCTCTTTGTTGATTTAATTAGGTATTTGTTTAAAATTCCAGAATAAGAGCAGTATGCTCAGCTTTGATGCAAAAGTTGCCAGGCAAAAACCACTGTTACTTCTCAAAGGTAATATTATCGGAGTGGTTATGAACTCTTAAAAATTGGTGGTGACCAAAAATGGTATTTGTGTGACACAGCATACAGATTTTTTTTTTACTGATTACATTAAAACAAAACAAAACATGATGTTTCCTTGAAGAACTAATGCCTAGATTGTGGGCTGCTGGTCTGGACCCTGCTCGTTTGTGCATTCACCAGTCTCTGCCTCACTTTTCAATGCTTTGCGGTGCTTCCTGGTTGAGTTTCCAAATATTCGCACTCCAATTGTTGTCACTGAGTTTATTTGGTGAACCTAAATTAAGTCATACCAATGTTTAGTGATTATTTCAACCAGTTCAAATCTTACAGGAAAGTTTTGCTTACACACACACACACACACACACACACATGAACATACATGACTCAATAATAGAGTAACAAAGTAAAACTTAATTTTATTTACCACATTAAACACCCCCCAAAAATTGACAATTCAAAATTTTTTCAACAATTTTATGTATCATATTTATGCAAATATGAAAAGTGCTTAGTAAAGATCTATGGCAATTTAAACAATGATCTCCAGCCTTTGTGCTCAGTTGGCTAATCTTAATACTCTGAGAAGCAAGGAAGTTTGAGGTTCTCATGGGTGCAACACTGTGGAAGATGCTGTTTCATAGTTGTACCTTCCTTCACAGTAACATAAAGAGGAGCACATGGCTAAACTTGGGTACAGAGGGGTCACATGAAAAGAATAATAATATTAATTAAAACTAAATTTTCGCTATACTGCTCTTACATTCAAACATGTATTTGTAAGGGTAAAAAAAAACAAAGTCTGACTTCGTAGACATAAAGTTATTTTTCACAGTGTCATGGGTTTTACATGTTCCTTTGTCTTTCCAAAATGCCAGAATTTACTGAATACCAACAAAGGTATAGCATATCAATGGAATTAATTTAATGGATTGTCTTGGAACAGGAAAAACATAGGTTCTTTTTGCCTTTGAAGGGTAAGAAATTTTCATCTTCACTTGTAATTATTTTCTGAATAACTTTTTTTTAATATTTGAGAATTTCATACATGAATACTGTATTTATGCCATTTCCATATTACTCCCCCACTAACTCTTCCATGTCCCTCTTACAACATATTAAGTCATTGACTCTTTTATACTATTTGTAACACATACACATACACACACGCACACACACACACACACACACACACACACACACACACACACACAGACTTTATGCTCACCAATATTGCTCTTCTGAACAAATACTTAGGGCTGACCACTTTGGATTGGGGAACCTATCAATGACCACGTACCTGGGAAAGGTTGATTCTCTTTCCTAAGCTGCAATTGATTCCCTGTGGTTCTTCATCTAGGGATGGGGTTGTGTGAAAATTTCCCTCTCAATACTGGCATGCCCTTTGCTGTGTTCATTTGCAGGTTTTGTTGAGGTCACCATGCTCTTAAAATTTCATGTTTATTGCTTCGGTGTCACATCTAGAGGATCCTAAATGGAAACACAGGTTGTGGTCTTCTGTATCTTACAATCAGTCTAGCTTCTCTTTTCACTATGTTCCATGAGTCTTAGTTGTAGATGTAATTATTGTGGTTGGATAATCACACAATTAGCTATTCTCTGTATTTTTACAAGTTGTAGATCTCTGGAGTAGCCTAAGTCCACTTACTGATGTCAGTCTCTACATGACATTGCATAGCCTCTCAGATGACATACATCTTTGAAGAAAACCTGCTGCCTCTTACCCAACAACCCCACAGTTAGAGGTATAACTTCAGGACTACCTGCTGAAGTTTGTGTGCTTTGATCTTGCACAGGTATTGTGCATGCTGCAACAGCCTCTGTGAGTTCATATGTACAACTTCAATGTTGTATTTGGAAAACACCATTCTGATCTTAATTGGAAACATTGTCAGATAGCATAGTAAATATATCAGTTGCATAGGTGAAGGAGCAAGATGGATTCCAAATAACATGGGTGGATGGATGAAAACTGCTTCAGACAGGTGGATGTAGGTCCAACCATCAATGTATCTTTCTCTTTATGTAATTCACGTGAAGGAGTTTACCTTACTTGTGTTTACTTATTGTGGTCTACACAATAAGTTCTTCGTCCTGTTTTGCTGATACTCTTTTAATGTGTCCATGTGCTTCTATAGTCCAATTTACCACCAATAAATATATATTATGACAACCAGGATTGTTCCTTAGCAGACTGCATCCAGTTGCTGATATTGAACAGATGATAGTGCTCGTGGCTTCTAAACAGGTGCTTAGTCACACTGTAGCCTAGAAATGGAGTGCAACACTGCTGGGAAAACAAACTCTCCGAGCAAGACACATTCAGAGAAAATACTGTGTTGTATAACATGAAGCATCGTCGGACAGGGCAAGGGATGGATATCAACACACAAGGGTGGATATCAACACACAAGGGTGGATATCAACACACAAGGGTGGATATCAACACACAAGGGTGGATATCAACACACAAGGGTGGATATCAACACACAAGGGTAAACTAACACCATGCAAGTTGAAGACCAGTTTCCACAAGGCCCTGAGAGTTTCACCTGCTCTAGAATTTGGCAGCAGAGTCATAGCTTAAACTAGTGCTTCTCAAAGATTCTCATTTGACTGCTAGTATCAGCATCTCTTAAGAGCTTAGTATAGTGTGTTTTGTCCTACCCTAGGCCTATTGAATCAGGAACCCTGAATTTAAGGGCTGAAAATGTGTTTTGGAAAGCTTCTTCTGTGATTCTGACTTATATAAAAGTTTTTAAAATAATTCCGTCTCTGAGGTATTGAGGATGTTGCAGTGTAATGAAAGACTCTTAAAATCTATTGGGATTCCTTTGTATCAGTGCTTTTCCCTTCAATCTCTCTATAAGGTATATCAGTTAAATTTCTCAAACTTCAGGCATCAGGTCAACTGGAGGAAGTGTTGAGGATTTTTGTGAACAGGATATTGGGAAACTAGGCCTTGTTTAATTTGTTGACAGTAAAACCAAGTGCTGGGGTAAGGACACATCCAAAGTTGTGCATGAGACATGGGGAAGTACACACAGTTGACCAAGGACTGTAAGGCAGTATAGAAGGGACCAGTGAAATGATACCTCACTAGATTGTCCCAACAAGGAGCACAACACCTTCGGGTGCTCTGGGGTATACACGCTTCCCTCACCACGTTTTAGGGACAGCCAATGTGAATCATGGTTTTATTATTCTTAGCCTTGCTTACTTTGTGGAGAGTCTGAGTCTGGAGAAGACTTTCCATAAGCTTTGCATGGGCCTGTCTCTAGTACCTCATCGTCTTCAAGGACAAAGGACTGAAAAACAAACTAATAAAGTAAGCTATAGATTAACAATTATGATCTTAGAGTTTGGCTATCACAAGTAGAGTTAGATGTGTGTGCATTCATGTCCATGTGTTAATGATCACTGCCTTCCAGAAGAGAAATTCTGGGACATGATTGATACAGATGAATATTTAATAAATGGTAAGAAACTGGAGGGATCCTGATATGAGCTTATTTTATTCAATTTTATACCTTAATTTTTAAGGAGGAGAACATCTTTATATTATGCAATCTATCAGATAAATATAGAACCATAAACTCTACTGCTTCATCTTTAAAACAAAATAGAATTTCAAATGGTTAGATTTATGAACTTACATTCTTTACTTCTAAGAGGTAACTGCATGTCAGTTCAGAAGGAGATTTCACAGTGTTCACAATTATCAGTGCACTGTTTTATTAATATTTGCACATCTGTTAAATAACGTTTACAATATAACTTTATAAATCCATTACATAGATAAATGTTTTGATTATCTTTTATTGTTTACTTTTTATCTTTGGGGATTCATTACATTGAATATACCTTTCAAACCATAATCTACAGCTTAATTAAGCCTTACAGTTATAAATTTTGAGGCAACATATTAAGAGAGAAGTTATTGCTTTTTGGGGTACAATATTACTAATGAATGTTTTGCTCTCCAGCATCTCCACTGGTATAAAATTCTAAATCTAGCCAAAGGAAACTGCCTTCGATTTCACTATTCTGAGATCATAAGTCAACTTTTTATGTACTACAAGCTTCTTAGGAATAAAATCCAAACCCATTGATGGCTGAGTAAATTTCACAGCTTGTAGAAAAGACACATATCATTGTAATGTGTGAAATTTTAATCAAAAATGTTATGAAGGAGGAAGGTAAACTGACTGGTATAATTAATGTGTTCTGACACAGGGATTTAGCCAGCACGTTTATAGACTGCGCTGATCCCTGTTAACTGTTCCGTTGCTTAAGGCCTGTCAGTGTTGGAGGAGCTACTGTGTTAGGGTTTCAACACAAGACACATTTTCCTGAAAAGTCTGGTTTGTTATCACTTGAAATGTGAAGTCATCTCTTCCCTGGCTTTACCATTAATATTTAGTTAAGTTTCATGGATGTTTGCTGATAGAACAAACATCTTCCTTTTATAAAGAAGTACCATATAAAATTAAATCATATGCACATTGTTTTATTAAAATAAATCAACTTAAATTCTATTTCTCTGCTACTTAACTGCTATCTGATGTGTTAAAGGTCAGCACAATTTTATTTAGATAATGAAGAAATTAGGAATTTCCTTTTGGCAGCACATCGTAACAAAATATTCTTGTATGATGCCATGCATTTTTCTGAAATAAAACATGCTTGGTCTCATAGAGTAAGCAATGCACTGCTCCATTCAGAAAAAAAAAAAAAAAAAGAAAAAAGAAAAAACCTCTGCTTTGTCACAGGACATTTTCAGTATATTTATAATTGGGAAGTTATATCTAGCTCATTAATAAATTTTAAAATGTTGCTGAATTTTTCCTAAAAGAACTCCCACATCAGACACCAGTTTCGATAGTATCTATATATTTCAAAGAGACTCTTCTGGAAAGTATAGCAGATTTGGTTCCTGGCTCTGCTGTGTCAATCTCCTGCTGAGATCTACTGCGAAGTCTCTCAGAGCACTGCCAGTGTGGTTGTGCAGTAGACAAAAGACATACCTGAAAGGAGAAGACAGATATGCCACTTAAATTAAATAGGAAATGAATTGGCCAGCAAGTTGGCATGTCTGCTGAGACAAATCATGGACAACATGTCTCTCAACAACAAAACTTATTTGTTTTCTCTTGCCAACAGATTCATCACTGCCCAGGCAAAACAGGCAAAATACATTAGTGTCATGGTAAACTGATAAAGAGAAGTGGCTCAATCTAGCATCCTCAATGGCGAAAGTCTTAGGGCAGTATTGATCTGTGTTATATAAATCTTGTTTTCTGTCTGCAGAAGTGAATCAGGAATGACCTGGAAGGTTAACAAACATTGTAATGTCTTTCAGCTGGGGCAGATGCCTGTGAGCTCTACACATTGTATTTGGTCAAGTTCCATCTCGTCATTTTACCGCCAAGAAGCTTAACTAATTGCTGGCAATCATAAGAGTGTTTTGTTTGGTAGAAGGAGATAATTCCTACAGGTTTTGCCCCCTCTTTCTATCCCTTCTTTCTTAATATATTTCTCCCCCCTCCCTTAGGTCTTAACAAGCAAGCACTCAAAGCCAAGCAGTGGAAAACAATCAGCACTGAATTAGTCAGCAGGAGTCTTCACTTCCTTGAAAGTTTATGTAATTGGCATGCCATGCTCCAGCACTGCCAAGAACAGACCTGATTAAGCTGATGCACTTTCTTTCAGTAAGTTTGACAAAGACATCTTCCCATCCTTCTGAGTTACATGTCAGTATAGGTGCATAGCATGATTTTCTTTTTCTCATAAAGAGCCAGGGCTAAATATGTATTCTGTGAGAAGAATAAATAACAATCTTCATTAAACTAGGGCTAGACAAGGCCACAATGGGGGGGAGGGGGTGTACCAGTCATCAAAGAATAAAAATATAAATAGTTCATGGAGAAAAAAGACCTATTAAGAAAAGAACAATTAGCCTTGAAAACTGTCTTTAGTTTAGAGCAAAGCTCACATAAGGGAATGGTCAGCTCAGTATTATCTCATGATGGGTATTTCTTATGGGAAATATGCGTTTGGTAGGTGCAGAGTCTTATGTTTTAAATATATTATATCCCATATAATATATATCCATTCTTTCTGCAGCCATAACTAATTTTTACATTGAAGCTCTTTTTAATAATTTTCACCTTTCAAATTTTGCCTTCTTACTTTTTAAATCCCTTATATGGCTGTGGAGAATAAGTCTTTCCCTTATTTGGAAACTCTGCCTTTATGGTGAAGAAAATAAAAGCCCAGCATTAGAGAGCATAAAGCTTTGGCATTTTATTTACATTTGTTCTCACTAAAGTCCCCTTGTCATAACCCTAAATCAAATTATAGGTCTGAACTTGGCTTAGATTATTAAAGCTAAAAGAGAGCAGTGGCTGGGAGGTTAGTCCACACATCTATTACGTCATAATTGATAATAGAAAGGCAAGATTCAGGGAACTGATGGTGTTTCTCTTTCTTCTTCCCCTTTGTCATAGAAAGGTCAAGCTAGTTTTCAACATTTTTATGTATGTCATTCTCAATATAGTAACAGAATCTCTTATGGAAAACAATGTAAGTAAATGTCTTCACGATGCTACTAGTCACCTGATCAAAAGCCAATGTTGAAAAACACTTCTAATGACTGTCTCTTATGCATCGGTGCACCTACTAATGAGCTGCCAGAGAAGGCTTTGTAAAGATAGAGCAGGAATGTGAGAATCAGGAAAGAACTTCCCTGCTGTGATCCCTGCCTTTCTAACAGGGAGCTTGGACTTGGAGCAGCTAATGAGCATACTGGAGAGAGTGCCCAAGCCAATGCAGGCTGGAGACAATTCACCAGTCTGCTTTCAGAACCAGGGTATGATGGATGACAGGAAGACACTCAACAGTAGCTTTTCTTTAAATAATTTAGGTATTTATTGATTTTCCCTCACTATCCCCATATTTTTCCTTAGCCCCTGCATTTTATTTTCCTTTGGTGATTTCTCACATCATTGGGGAAAAGAAAGGGCTAAAAATTATTCTATCATCTTATTCTGTCACCCACAAATGCAAGATTAATGCCATTATGTCTTATCATAGCAATGAGGAATACCTAATTAATTTTTAAATGGGGAAAAGAAATATGTGGGTTTTGGAGGGGATATTTACCAAATGAGGCCGTTGAAATGAATAGCTTCTAAAAAGCCAATATGTGGCTTATTTAAATTAAAGGAATTCAATATGTGGCATGCATCCTGAGGTTTAAAACAATGTAGCTGGCACAAGTTAAAGGCCTTCACCCCCTAGCAATGCCTTGTTCAACATCTTTACCCATAGGCAAAACCCAGCAGGATCTCTATAGAGAACACTTACTTAACTTGGTTTATAGAAATTCCTTGCCTATGAATGAAATAGTTAACTGCAGGATACCTTTCAAGTTCAATGCTAAGCTGTTCACGTTACACATTTTGATGTTATGCTGCTTTTGAGTTTTCCTAGAGGCAATTTCACTAGTTAGTGTTTTTTAGTCAAACAAAATTACAGAATACAAACTGTGTAATTTTACCAATTTGCAATGCCACAGTTATCCTCCAAAGAGGATCAACATCTCCATCCATTAATTACAATCCTGACTATCTGCTGGCCTCCCAGGAGGCAGCCTGTGCAGTTCACATGGGCTATTGCTATCTGCTCCTTCCAGTTGCCAGTGTACCTATTTTCCACAGCTCACCCTTGCATTTTCTCAGGTTGGTACAGCATACCATGGGAAATCGCCAGCTCTGTAGCAACTGGGGAGATAAGAATGCATTGGGCCTCTGAAACTGCTTTTATCCAAAGATCTCCAAAGAGCTTTATAAAAATCTAGTTTTTAATCCTCTGGATACCCCTGTGAGATAGGTATTAGCCTGACTTCACTAACAGAACTAAAACCAGGGAGCATCTACCTGCCTCTCAGTCCCAGCAACCATTTGGGAATGGAATGTGGTACCAGGAGAGCTTGAATTATGAACCTAATTCTGACCCTTTGGAGAGATGTTTGAAAGTAGTGTTTCCCAGCTGCTAATCAAGGAAAACACGAATACAAACAGTGTGGCTTGTATGTTTGGATTTGGTTCTCATTTTTTTTTTTCTTGATTGTTTTTTTTTCTCAAGAAAAGACAAGACAACGATAATACAGCCATTCATTCCAAGTAATAAATGTTTGATGGTAGTTTTGATGTGAGATTTGTCCTCAGTGTAACTTTATATTCTCAAAGTTATATTTCAAATTTCCATAATTTTATGTGGTAAATCCTTTGCTAAAAGAGGAGAGGCCCTTGGGCCTGAGGGTTTTAGAGGCCCCAGTAAAGGTGAATGTCAAGGTGGGAATACAGGAATGGGTGGGCGGGTGGGTGGGAGGTGGAATTCCCTCATAGAGGCAGGGAGGGGGAGGGGATAGGGGATTTCCAAAGAGGAGACCTAGAAAAGGGGAAACATTGGAAATGTAAATAAAGTATCAAAAATAAATAAATTAATTAATTAAAAAAAAAGTCAGTGGGAAATGACCACCAATCAGTGTAGCTTTTAAACAAACTACATCTCTACTGAGAGCTACAAACAATGTGAAAATTTTTTACATTCAAGAAACGAACATTCTAAGGAGAAAGAAAAATTAACTAAGGTAATGAACAAATCATTCACATAGCATGCACCTAGCCTGCTGGCCCAAGTTCTGAACCCAACTAGCAATAAGGATAAATTTTGCTTGAGCTGTTTTTGAGAAAATGCTAGTAAATAGTTACCACAAATATGGCACCAATAACTAACCAAAGATGATTCCACCTAACTCCGGCTTGGTGGACCAATGAGTTCATTAATGTTGCCTGTATCGGTGAAAGATTAATTACAGTAATGTGGATAGTGTCACAATAGCTACATAGCCAAAATGTCCCAACTTAACGTGGCAAAGTCACTGGAAGGCCACATGCTACTCTTTTCATTGGTTAAGCTTCATCTGTAGATTATAATACCTCCTATGGCCATGTGTAGATGCTACACAGTAACATGCAATGGGGGTAGTTGAGGGAGAGTGGCCGAGATCTTCAGTAGAGTCTAGTGGTCCTTCACACCACTTGCTTCTATGAGGAAGTGCCAAAAGGCCCAATCCTCTATAGTCTCCTGTGGGGAATCACAGCTGTTCTTTTGAAAATGGTAATGGCTGTGTAAGGCTGAGGGCAGGGTTCCAAGACACCAAAAGATTGAAGAAAAAGTTTCCTTGTTTATTTTCACCTAATAGGAAAATATGTCTTCAGAGTACTTCTTTAGGCTTAGGGGCTCTGTAGCTCTTCCAGAGGATCCAAGTTTGATTCTGAATGCTATGTCTGTGGTTCACAATTGCCTGTAATAGTGGCTCTTGAGGACCTAATTCCTCCTGACCTCCATGAGTAATTAAATATACCTGGTATACATATATAGATAACACAGATATAAAAGCTTTAAATGTATTTTTAGAAAATAGTGCTTTCATGCTAAGATATAATCTTGAAACAGCATGGAAAATCCCCTTTATTAATGTGAGCTGAAGACCCAGGTTCAGTAGATATTATATGGTCTCAGTCCTATGTAGTCTAACATTTCATCTCAGAAAGTTTGTTTTAATGTGATATTTAATGTCTCTTTTTTATTTGTTGTCTGGATTTCGAGCTTAACCTGCTGCAGACTAGACAAATACTCTTCCCACTGAGCTGTAGTCTCAGCACTGAAGATTTTTCACTTAACCTGAGTTTCTTAACCAAGTACATATAATGTTCTGTTTTTTCTCTCCTTTCAGATCAGTGCTGTTCCTAGCTATTCCACTAAATAATAGGGAAATCTGCCTTTGTTTTCTTTAGTCTGCAACTTTGTAGAGAAATGTAAGTATAGCAAATATTTCTGCCACCTCAATGAAATGAGACACATTCTTCTTTGTGCAAATGAACTTTCTGACTGGAAATTCTGTTATTGGAAAGACATAAGCTCTCTGAGCTGCTAAGATCCCTTACATAAGTGCTGTATTGACTAGGTACTTACTATCTGTTTGTGGTTTTAGATTTCTTATTTTTGTCAGTAAAATATTTAAGCATATAAACTTAGAAGAATTGCATTTACATTTTGTATAATGCATTTTGTAGAAGATATACATTTTGTATATAATTTTTATAAGATATATAATGACCTTAATATTTACTTGAAATTCACAAATATCATATTAAAAATAGCAAGAAAAATATTAATTTCTATCTATTTATTAGGAAGACAAAATATGTCATATTTATTAGTGGATTTACTGTAATATTTTAAAAGTTCTATAGAATTGGGTGTAATTTCTTATTTTTACTAATCTTGGAAAAGGTCAGACATGGTAGCATATATACCTGTAATCTCAGAACTCAGGAAAAGAATATAGGAGTATCAGAAATTCAAGGTCACCCTTGACTAATAATTTCTAAGCTATCCTGGAATACATATCTTCTTTCTTGATTAACAAAAACAAAAACAACAAGCCGGGCAGTGGTGGTGGGCGTGCGCCTTTAATCCCAGCACTTGGGAGGCATAGGCAGGTGGATTTCTGAGTTCGAGGCCAGCCTGGTCTACAGAGTGAGTTCCAGGACAGCCAGGGCTATACAGAGAAACCCTGTTTCGAAAAACCAAAAACAAACAAACAAACAAAAAAACCAAAAAAAACAACAACAACCAAGACAACAGTAACAAAAACAAACCAAACTATCAAATAAAAAGCTAGGTAAAAGTCTTCAAGCAAGACTCTAGATTCTGATTATTTCAGTAAAAGTAGCTTTTATTTACTTGATGTAATCAGTCTTAGCGACTTACTGCTGAATAAGCTCAACCTTTCTAATTCTTTCTGAATTTTGGCTAGCTGGTTCAACTCAGTGTTCTGGCTCAAACGCCTTTCTAAGCTAACTGATTCAATCTGGCTTCTCTCAGCTTCTGACTGTGCTTTGCTTGGCCTCAAAGTAAATCTGGCAATTAGTTCTAAACTACTGGCTCCTTCTCATTCTCTGGCTCATTCTATTTTCACCAGAGTGTAGTTTTTTTCTCTTCTACAACTTGTCTCTGTAAAACTGTCCTGATAAAACTGCCTCCTCTTCTCTCTCTCTCTCTCTCTCTTTCTCCCACCCCCTACTCCTCTAAGTCACCTTGTCACCTCTCTTTCCTGTTCTGTTCTTGTGAGAGTTGCGAGTTTCCACTCTCTGATTCATTCTAAGTCACCTTGTCACCTCTCTTTCCTGTTCTGTTCTTGTGAGAGTTGCGAGTTTCCAGTCTCTGATTCATTCTGTCAAGTCTTTCTCTGATTCCTTAGTTTGTTTGCCCCTCAATTAAATGTCACTTTCAAACATTGATGCTTCTTTCTATAAGCTAACTTTACTTTCATAGTCTGGGATTAAAGGTGCATACTGAGGGCATGTCTATATTCCAGTCAGGGGGATTAAAGGTGTGTGGCATGTTTACATTCCAGCCATATTACACAGACCTAGAATATGTTTGGATGTCATCTGGTGCCAGAACAACCATATTGCTGGACTAAAATTCCTCTACCAAATGGGGCATGGTAGCATATGTACCTGTATCCTCAGATTTTAGAAAAAGAATACAGGAGGATTAGAAATTCAAGGTCACCCTTGACTATTTAGTAAATTCTAAGTTAGCCCAGACTACATATCATTATTTTTTGTTTAACAAAAAAATGACAACAATATCAAAAATAAACCAAAGTTTCAAATGAAAGGCTAGGTAAAAGTCTTCATGCAACAATTCAAAAAAAAAATGACTCTAGATTTTGATTGTTTCAGTACTTGGTATTTATTGCTAACATAGCTGCAAATAATGTATTACATTTTTTTCTTAAATATTCATACTTTTCTAATTCTAAAAATATTCAAATAATTTTATTTGAATATTGGTAGTTACTTTTATCTTTGAAAATTACTTTGTATTTAGTTCCCTAAATCATTTTTATGTTTTTAATCATTTTTATAACTTTTCAGTCATTTGTTTGAGAATCCCATATCTGAGTATAATGTGGTAAAAAAAAATAGCTTGATATTGCTAAATAATTATTTAATAAATTTTCATTTCTATAAAATTGACAAAGGTGAATTTTTCTGGGAAATCCATCCCTTTAAATAAAAAACTAAGAATGCTGGAGCTGTATGGATGAGGAGCTGAGAGGAGCTGAGGTAGGGAAAGGAATACAACAAAATATATTTTGTGAATTTTTCAACAAATACATGAAAAATATTGAATACAATTTAAATGACTATCTCCTGTCTTTATATAAAATAAAAATATGTATTTTTCCTAAGTATTTTTGTGCATTAAACAGAATTTTATTACTTTTTTTTTTTTAAACTGGAAAGCATCTATTTTTTAAGCACATTAGTTTTATAGAAGTTACCCTTTTGGTTTAAATTTTATAGTCAGAGCACTGTAGTTGGTTACATATGCTGAAGACAAACAACTGTGTGAGGCCATCTCTGTCAACAGCACTGTGACACACAATTCTTCTATGAGGATGGCTCTCCTGGGATCCATAGCAATGACAGCCTATTCCATGAATCTTCCTAACGCATAACTTCTTTCTGGTTAGTACATTAAAATGAATTCCATTACAAGCTCTGATATTTTTCTATATCTTAGTATTATGGTTTGTCCATTTTAGAGAGCATTATTCCAGTCAGCAATAGTATGGTGTGACAAATGGCTGAAAAACACTTAAAAAAGCATTCAGCATTCTTAACCATCAGGGAAATGCAAATTAAAACTGTTTGAGATTTCATCTTACTCCAGTCAGAATGGCCAAGATTAATAAAACATGACAGAAGATGATGGCACTGATGCTGGAAAAGTGTAACTTTTATTCATTGCTGGTGGGAGTGTAAACTGGTAAAGCCACTGTGGAAATCAGTATGGAGATTCTACATGAAGCTAAAAATATGTCTACTATGAGATTCTTCTATACCAGTCTTGAGTATATACCCCAAGGACTGTGCACCTTCCCACAGAGATACTTGCTTATTCGTGTTCATCGCAGCTCTATTCATAATAGTGAGAAATTGGAAACAGCCTAGATGTCTACCAACTGATAAATAGATAACAAATATGCAGTTCATTTACACAATAGAGCATCATTCAACCATTTAAAAAGTAATAAAATTTGAAGGTAAATGGATGGAGCCATAAACAATTCCCCAGACTGAGAAAAGTAAACATTGTGTGACTTCCATGTATGCTATTTTTCTGTTAAATGATCTTAGCACTAAAATTTCTAATGAGAAATTGCTCTATACCCAAATCAGTGCATCATTCAACCTTTATCAAAAAAGTCTCTCTTGCAGTAGATGATAATTAACCTATACACCCACAACCGAGGAGTGTGAAGAGAGTGAAAGATGCTGGCGAATTCAGCCCTAAATCAGATGTCTTTATCACATCCCCCCACTCAAAGCTTAGTGATCTTTGCAGAAAAGGAGCCAGACAGATTTTAGAAGACAGAAGTCGTGGACAATCTCAAGTAAGCAACATTTTATAAACCACAGGTGTGCTTCATATATGAACTTGAAGAGATTGTGATAGTGACAGTATGTACAATATCAGCAAAATTCAAAACAGACAACCCCCTCCCCAACTGAGTGGGAGAGGAAGTAACACAAAGTCCTACCCTGAACCAAGAGACTACTAGAAACTGATAGGTGCTCTGAGAGGAAAAGAAATAGCACTCAATATACAAACAGTATTTTGGGCTCAAGAGTAGTTTGCCAGCAAAAATGAGACTACATGGTTTTTGTTTTGTTTTCTGTTTTTTCATGCATGTACGTTTACATTTTCATTGTTGTTTTTGTTTTTAATGGAGAGAAAGAACTTAAAGTTGGGAAGGAGGACCTGGTTGACGTTTCAGGAACAGAAGGAACATGTTCAAATATTTTGTCCTAAACTCCCAAACAATACATAACAAACATCAGAAGAATAATATTCGAGGCCATATAATTTATTTTTTCTGTTGTTGTGACGCCATAGCATGATCAGAGACAACTTAAAAAAGAGATTTCATTTTGGCTTATGATTCTGGATAGCTGGAGTCATAATGGAGGGGACAGCAAGGCAACAGTAGCAGAAGAAACAGACTAACGAGAGAGAGAAAGAGAAAGAGAGAGAGAGAGAGAGAGAGAGAGAGAGAGAGAGAGAGAAAGAGAGAGAGAGAGAAATCAGAAAGTGGTGTAGAAATACAAACCATTAAAGCCTATACCAGTGATATTCTTCTTTTAGCAAGGCTATACTCTTGATGGTTCTATTATTTCCCCCAAACTGCACCACTTATCTAGAACCATGTAGTCACATACATGAGCCTTTGGGAACATGTTTTAATTTAAAACACACAGGAGATGTGTAGGTGTTGAGGTAAAGAGAGGGAAAAATGTAAGAAGGAATAGATAAGAATAAGAATGTATAAAAAAGCCAAATGGAAATATCATTTTGTTTATCTAAATATGTATATATAATGTATATTTATAAAATGTATAAAGACCACATCTATATCTAATTATTTATTTAAAAAGAAGTCATTTCACTTATGTAGACAATGTTTTACCAAATTGCCATAGACAAACTTCCTTCAAAATTTAGGTCAGCAATTTCCAAGGGAATCACAAAACAGTATAAGCTGTTGCCATTGCTCTTAACTCCAATAATATGCTCTTAACTTGAATCTTGAACCATATTCCCCAAAATACAGCACCTTTCAACATGGAACTTGGAGGAATCAAGCTGGAATTAACCAGAAACTCTTCTATAAGGACTAGCTTTCATAGTATTTGAAGATTCTATGCAAGTTGCTAATTTCTACTTAGCTTTAAAGCATTAGAACCATAATGATGACAAGCACGGCAAGATATCCAAAGAGTAACCAACAGTTGTCTGGTTGGATGTAAGGCCTGCTCAATTGGAAGTAATTCATGCCTGAAGATATACCACCAAACCAAGAACCTGGGGACAATGAAGTCATGGATAAAATAGTAGTACCTATTACTGACATTTTAAAATCAGTATAATTTTTATTGATGTTTGTACCAATCGATAAGTGTAGTCTAGTTGCCTTTAAATATCACAGTAATGACAAACAGAAAGCCAACTCAGAATGAAAGGATTTATTTCACTTATAAATGTAGATTACATTTCATCATTGAGAGAAGCCAAGACAAAAACTCAAGCAGAGAATGAACTTGGAGGCAGGGTTTGAAGCATAGATCATGGAGTAATGCTGGTACTGTTTTGCTTTGTGTGGCTTCTTCAGCTTTATTACACAACCTAAACTCCTTGCCTGGGATGGTACCATACCTGTGGGATGGGTCCTTATTAATCATTAATGAAGAAAATAATATAACAAACCTGACTACAGGTAAATCTGATGAAGGCATTTTCTCAATTGATGCTCTCTTTTTGATGATGACTCAAGCTTTTGTCAGTTTGACAAAGACCAATCAGTACACAAACCCTCATCAAAGAGGCCCTTCTGAAATAGAAAGAGATCATCCCAGGAATCAATCCATATCTGTTAAGAAACGTATGAGAGGATTTTAGCTGCTAAGTAAAGGATACTCACACTCTACTCCACAGACCCAGAGAAGATAGATAAGTAGAAGAGGTCTAGTTGGGATGCATGGATCTCCCTGTAAATGGGAAATAGGAAAGGTTTTGTGTGTGGATTCAGTGCAGGCAGAGATAGGAACAGAAGGGACTGGATATAGAAGAGAGAGACAGAGGAGAGAGAACATAGAGAGACAATAAAGTATGTGGATATTTAAGGGACAAGATTTGTAGGTTATTTTCTTCATTGATGATATGGAAGAATCCATCCCACAGGAAGTGATGCCATCCCAGGCAGATGGTTTGGGTTGCAAAATAGATGAAGCTGAAAAGGCCATATGGAGCAAGCCATTACCAGCATTACTCCATGGTCTATGCATCAAACTCTGACTGCAGCTTCCTTCACTATGTGAATGTCTGCTTTGGCTTCCCTCAGTGATAAAATGTAATGGAAATCTAGTGCTGTGGAAACTTCCTGGAACCTATAAGGTTGACCCTAGAGAGGATTCCTAGTGATGGAGATTATGGAGGCTGAACTAGCCATCTTCTGTAATCATATAAGGCTCCCAGGGGTAAGACTGGAACACCAACCCAGCCACAAAATTTATGACCCACAACCTGGCCTACCTGCAAGATGTGCTGTGACAATAGTGATGACTCAGAGCTTGTGAGAATGGCCTATCACAGCTGGTCTAACCTGAGACCCTCACTAGGAGAGGCAGAATCTGGAAACTGGATAACTCAGAGAAATACGGTCAAAAGAAATATGCCTGATGAATGAAATGATTCCTAATGATACTCTGCTATACTTATAGAACTGGTGCCCAGCCTAATCATCCCTTAAAGAGGTTTCCTCCAGAAGGGAGGGAAGGAACATATAGGAGCAGATACAAGATACACAGTCAAACATTAGGTAGAACTTTGAGAAGTCCCAGAAGAAGGGGAGGAAGGATTGTAGGAGCCAGAAGGGTAAAGGACACCAGAGGAACATGGTCCCCAGAATCAACTAAGCAGTGCACATAGGGGTTCACAGAGACAAGTGGCAACCATGGAACCTGCATGGGTCTGCACTGGGACCTATGCATACACGGTGCGGTTCTTTGGCTTGGGGATTTTATTGGCCTCATGACAGTGTGAGTGGTAGTCTCTAACTATTTTGCCTGCTTGTAGAATCATTTTCCTATCACTGGATTGCCACATTCACCCTTGATTTAAGGGTTTTTGCTCAGTCTTAGTGCATATTTCGATGCTATATGTTCTGTTGATATAGATTGGAGGCATATTCTTTTCTGAGGCGAGACAGAAGATCCATTGAAGAGGATAGGTGGTGGGTACTCGGAAAAGGCATGAAGAAAGGCTGTGGATATGTTATATGAGAGATAACATAAAACAAATAATATACATAGAACAACTTACTATGTGGTTCCTATCCCCAACTTATGCACCATCAACAAAAACCTACATCTATACCACAGGGAGGGATCATCACAAAAGAGGACACAGAAAGATTGGAGGAGAGTATTGCTAGATGGTGTCTCCTATACATGATAGAGAAGGTTCACTCATGAAGTCTCAGTATGCTTGCCTACACAAGACCACCACAACAACAGTTGACAACACAACATTTTTCAGGGAATCTCACAAGACCCTATTCCTAGACAAAGAGTTATAGGAAATTAATGGCTACTGAGTTAGAAAGAATTAGTCATCTCAAGGCAAGAGCTCCCTAATAGATTAATCCTGTCCCAAATTGTTCCACTTTAAATACATAAGCATAGTAGAAATTCTAAGTAGACTCTGCAAGTTGTATTTAAATACACATATGGACACAGACATATGTATGTTATAATAAGAATTAAAGAAGAACTCATGAATATTAGAGGGAGTAGGGGGCAGAGAGGTGTGAAAATGATGTTAATACAGTACTCATTTATGAAAATATCAAGAAATAAAAATAAATACAAATGTTTCCAATTCCAACTTTAATAAAACAAAACAATAAATGAATAAGAGACTTTTTGTTATCATCGGAAAATATTTTGTAGACTTAACTGTAGTTATGAATTCTTCAAGTTCTAACAAGTTTCACTGAGGCAAGCAGCATGAATTCCCAATGGTTAAGTAAAAAGATGTACAATCAAAATGTAGCACAATTAATTTACAAATTTCCTTATTTTCTGAGTTATGAGAACAAGGTGCTAGTTTTGGATAGAGATTTTAAGGGAAGTCCATGTGTGTGCATGCACGTGTGTGTGTGTGTGTGTGTGTGTGTGTGTGTGTGTCTGTTTGCGTGCCACTAAATAGGAAATTTATATTTAAAAAATATTCCATATAGGATTAGGAATAATCCACAGTGTACAAGAGGAAAGAAGTGGTTTCCATCTGTGGTGGGAGACCTATGCCTGGGCCACCAGGGTCCCACAGCCAAGCAGAGCCGGAAGAAAGTTACTCTCCTAGACCCTCAGGACACAGAGACTGAGGAGGAAAAGTCAGGGACAGGAACCTTCCGGTTTCCATCTGTGGCGGGAGACCTGGGCCTGGGCCACCAGGGTTCCATAGCCAAGTAGTGCCAGGAGAAAGCTACTCTACCGGGAGCGTGAAAAAGCCATGAGTGGGGTTAAGACAAGCACCACTGCTCACTCTGGACCCTCCCAGAAACTGCAGAACACAGGGATAGAGGTAAAGTTGGGCATAGGAACCTTCCGGTTTCCATCTGTGGCAGGAGACTTCTGCCTGGACCACCAGTGTTCCATGGCCAAGCAGCGCCGGGAGAAAGTCACCCTCCCAGGAGCATGGAAAAGCCATGAGTGGGGATAAGACAAGCACCACTGCTCACCGGGACCTGGGGACCTCAGCCTGGGCCACAGGGCTCCAGGAGAGAGCTGGGATCCCAGGAGTGCTGACACGCCTTCGAGCATAGGCAAAACCACCACTTCTGTTCAAACTACCTGGATCAAGAGGGACCCTTGCAGAGCCATCAGTACACAGGAACCAAGGGACTGCTGGGGACAAGTCCTTCTGGTTTCTGTCTGCACCCCAGAGCTAACCCTGTGCCACAGCACTCCAAACCCAAACACCTCTCAGAGAGAGCTGGTCTTCAAGGAGTATTGATACAGAGGCCTGCAGGAGGGACAAGCCACTGCCAGACAGAGTAGGATCAGCTAACATCAGAGTTAACAAGATGGCAAAAGGCAAGGGTAAGAACATAAGGAACAGAAACCAAGGCTACTTGGCATCATCAGAACCCAGCTCTCCCACCACAGCAAGCCCTGGATATCCTAACACACCAGAAAAGCAAGACTCAGATTTAAAATCAGTTCTCATGATGATGATAGAAGGCTTTATGAAGGTCACAAATAACTCCCTTAAAGAAATACAACAGAACACAGGTAAACAACTAGAAGCCCTTAAAGAGGAAACACAAAAATCCATTAAAGAATTACAGGAAAACACAATCAAACAGGTGGAATTACAGGAAAACACAATCAAACAGACAAAGGAAATGAACAAAACCATCCAGGAACTAAAAATAGAAATAGAAACAATAAAGAAATCACAAAGGGAGACAACCCTGGAGTTAGAAAACCTAGGAAAGAGATCAGGAGTCATAGATGCAAGCATAACCAACAGAATACAAGAAATAGAAGAGAGAATCTCAGGAGCAGAAGAGACCATAGACAACATTGACACAACAGTGAAAGAACAAACAAAATGCAAAAAGCTCCTAATCCATGAAATCCAGGACACAATGAGAAGACTGAACCTAAGGATAATAGGTATCGAAGAGAGTGAAGTTTCCCAACTTAAAGGACCAGTAAATATCTTCAACAAAATTATAGATGAAAACTTCCCTAACGTAAAGAAAGAGATGAACATAAATATACAAGAAGCTTACAGAACTCCAAATAGATTGGACCAGAAAAGAAATTCATCCCGTCACATTATAGTGAAAACACCAAATACACAAAACAAGGAAAGAATATTAAAAGCAGTAAGGGAAAAAGGTCAAGTAACATATAAAGGCAGACCTATCAGAATTACACCAGACTTCTCACCAGAGACAACGAAAGCTAGAAGATCCTGGGCAGAGCTCACCAGACACTAAGAGAACACAACTGCCAGCCCAGGCTGCTATACCCAGCAAAACTCTCAATTACCATAGATGGTGAAAACAAAATATTCTATGAAAAAACCAAATTTAGACAATATGTTTCACAAACGCAGCCCTACAAAGGATAATAGATGGTAAACATCAACTCAAGGAGGGAAACTACACGAAAGAAAAAGCAAGAAAGTAATCTTTCAACAAACTGAAAAGACAGTAACCACATAAACCTAAAAGTAACATTGAAAATAACAGGAAACAGTCACTATTCCTTAATATCTCTTAACATCAATGGAATCAATTCGCCAATAAAAAGACAAAGACTGACAGACTGGATCCATAAACAGGACCTAGCATTTTGCTGTATTCAGGAAACAAACCTCATGATAAAGACAAACACTACCTCAGAGTAAAGGGCTGGAAAACAAGTTTCCAGGCAAATGGTCCCAAGAAACAGGCTGGGGTAGCCATTCTAATTTCGGATAGAATCAACTTTCACCCAAAAGTCATCAAAAAAGACAAGGAAGGACACTTCATACTCATCAAAGGAAAAATCTACCAAGAAGAACTCTCAATTCTGAACATCTATGCTCCAAATGCAAGGGCACCCATATTCATAAAAGAAACTTTACTAAAGCTCAAAGCAGACATTGCACCTCACACAATAATAGTAGGAGACTTCAACACCCCATTATCATCAATGGACAGATCTTGGAATCACAAACTAAACAGAGACACAGTGAAACTAACAGATGTTATGAGCCAAATGGATTTAACAGATATCTATAGAACATTTCATCCTAAAT
>CM052701.1:104489627-104512739 GCA_028551405.1 Uromys caudimaculatus
GAACACATCAAAATGATCATTCATCATGATCAAGTAAGCTTCATCCAGGGATGCAGGGATGGTTCAATACCCGGAAATCCATCAATGTAATCCACTACATAAACAAACTCAAAGAAAAAAACCACATGGTCATTTCATTAGATGCTGAAAAAGCATTTGACAAAATTCAGCATCCCTTCATGATAATAGTCTTAGAAAGATCAGGAATTCAAGGCCCATACCTAAACATAGTAAAAGCAATATACAGCAAACCAGTAGCCAGCATTAAACTAAATGGAGAGAAACTTGAAGCAATCCCACTAAAATCAGGGACTGGACAAGGCTGCCCTCTTTCTCACTATCTATTAAATATAGTAATTGAAGTTCTAGCTAGAGCAATTAGACAACAAAAGGAGGTCAATGGGATACAAATCGGAAAGGAAGAAATCAAAATATCACTATTTGCAGATGATATGAGTGACCCGAAAAACTCCACCAGAGAACTGCTGAAGCTGATAACTTCAGCAAAATGGTCGGATATAAAATTCACTCAAACAAATCAGTAGCCTTCCTATACTCGAAGGATAAACAGGCTGAGAAAAAAATTAGGGAAATGACAACCTTCACAATAGACACAAACAATATAAAGTATCTTGATGTGACTCTAACCAAGCAAGTGAAAGATCTTTATGACAAGAACTTCAAGTTTCTGAAGAAAGAAATCGAAGAAGACCTCAGAAGGTGGAAAGATCTGCCATGCTCATGGATTGGGAGGATTCATATAGTAAAAATGGCCATCCTGCCAAAAGCAATCTACAAATTCAATGCAATCCTCATCAAAATTCCAACTCAATTCTTCATAGATTTAGAAAGAACAATTCTCAAATTCATAGAACAACAAAAAACCCAGGATAGCAAAAGCTATTCTCAACAACAAAAGAACTTCTGGGGGAATCAGCATCCCTGACCTCAAGCTGTACTACAGAGAAGTAGTGATAAAAACTGCATGGTATTGGTACAGTGACAGGCAGGTAGATCAATGGAATAGAATTGAAGACCCAGAAATGAACTCACACACTTATAATCACTTGATTTTCAACAAAGGAGCTAAAACCACCCAGTGGAAAAAAGACAACATTTTCAACCAATGGTGCTGGTTCAACTGGCGGTCTACATGTAGAAGAATGCAAATTGATCCATTCCTATCTCCCTGTACAAAGCTCAAGTCCAAGTGGATCAAGAACTTCCACATAAAACCAGATACACTGAATCTAATAGAAGAGAAAGTGGGGAAAACTCTCGAACACCTAGGAATGGGGGAAAAGTTCCTGAACAGAACACCAGTGACTTACACTCTAAGATCAAGAATGGACAATGGAATCTCATGAAAATGCAAAGCTTCTTCTGTAAGGCAAAGGACACTGTCAATAGGACAAAACGTCGACCAACAGATTGGGAAAAGATCTTTACCAATCCTATGCCCAATAGAGGGCTAATATGCAATATATACAAAGAGCTCAAGAAGTTAGACTCCAGAAAACCAAATAACCCTATCAAAAAATGGGGTACAGAGCTAAACAGAGAATTCTCAACTGAGAAATCCGTAGGGCTGAGAAGCACCTAAAGAAATGTTCAACATCCTTAGTCATCAGGGAAATGCAAATCAAAATAACCCTGAGATTCCACCTCACACCAGTCAGAATGGCTAAGATCAAAAACTCAGGTGACAGCAGATGCTGGTGAGGATGTGGAGAAAGAGGAACACTTCTCTTTTGTTGGTGGGATTGCAAGCTGGTACAACCACTCTGGAAATCAGTTTGACGGACCCTCAGAAAAAGGACATATTACCACCTGAGGACCCAGCTATACCACTCCTGGGCATATACCCAAAAGATGCTCCAACATGTAATGAAGACACATGCTCCACTATGTTCATAGCAGCCATATTTATAATAGCCAGAAGATAGAAACAACCCAGATGTCCCTCAGCAGAGGAATGGATACAGAAAATGTGGTACATTTACACAATGGAGTACTACTCAGCTATTAAAAACAATGACTTAATGAAAAGTCACAAAAGAACAAACATGGTATGTACTCACTGAGAAGTGGATATTAGCCCAAAAATTCGTAATACCCAAGTTTCACTTTACAGTAACTACTGGACTGAGAGTGAGATCCCAGATGGAGGAGTTGGAGAAGGGACTGAAGGAGCTGAGGGAGTCTGCAGCCCCATGGAAGGAGCAACAGTGTCAACTGGCCCGACCCTTCTGGTCCTCCTGGAGGCTGGATCACCAACCAAAGAATACACATGTATGGACCCATGGTCCGGACCACATATGTGGCAAAGGAGGGCCTTGTTGGCCATCAGGGGGAGGAGAGGTCCTTGGGCCTGAGGGTGTTAGAGGCCCCAGTAAAGGGGAATGTCAAGGTGGGAATATGGGAGTGGGTGGGTGGTGGGAAGTAGAATACCCTCATAGAGGCGAGGGAGGGGGAGGGGATAGGGGGTTTCCAAAGAGGAGATCTGGAAAGGGGGAAACATTGGAAATTTAAATAAAGTATCAAAAAATAAATAAATAATTTAATAAAAGAGCATTTATATGCTGAATTTAAGACTGCAAGTTACCAATAATTATTAGTATCTTGTGCCAGAGCTGTTGTAGCCTCTGGATTATCTTAAAAGGAGCCACTGTCTTTATTTGGCTCTCTTTGGCTTGTCTCTGTGCATTTGTGACACTTGTGTACTTCATTTTACATATTTTATTTGAAAGTACAAACTGTCAGGATGTTAACAGTGAGTTATCCTATCAGTTTATCACTTCTACACCCAGTCAGAAGGTATTCACTTACTTTTTTGTCATGTTCTGCCACAACACCAAATAGGAGCCTTTCCATTCTACTTCTGAGTTGATTTGCCACAAAATTCTTCCTTTGGCTTCCAGTAGTAAAAATAAAAGATTATATCCATTCATGTCTTCTTTGTCAATGTCTCCAAAGTTGATGAATTGTATTTTCTTCTTTAGTCTTGTTAATAATCACCCTTAATTTCCTGATTGGTGATTTTGATGTTAGATCTAACTCTATGCATAAGAAACTGGGGATTTAATTTCTTTCTCTGGTCATTTCTATCTTTCATTTATTATGTATAGTAACATTTATACTGTAGTTTTGTGTTGTATAATATATACATTATATATTAATAAATTACTTTTAGTCAATGCATATAATTACATATAGTTTGTTGTATATCATATATTGCATACTTATTCATGTAACTTTGAAATGGTTTGTAGAGTAGCTCTAATCATTGTTAGAAAATAATATTTGAAATAATAATTTGTAAATTATCATGCTGGAGAGATGGATCAGTTGTTAAGAGCACTCATGGCTCTTCCAAAGACCCTGAGTTCAATTCTTGGCACACATATGGCAATTTGCATATGTCTAATACTCTCTTCTGGAGTGCAGGTGTACATTCAGACAAAGTACCCATATACATAAAATACATCAATAAACAACTCTGTAAATAAAAGAAAGAAAAAGGATACTATCTGCACACAGAGACAGTCTCTAGCAATTGATTCTGTAAAAAAGCCAGTTCTATATTTTCTGAATAATTGTACTTCCATTACAGTCAAAATTGAGTACCTTTCTTATACTCGATAATTGACAAAATTCAAGACTATGACCGTCTTCGGCAGGTAGAGTTTCTAAGTGAATTGAAAATAGGGTGCACATGCTGCATTCTATAGCATTATGGCTGGACTTTGGCTATGTTGTGAGCTCTTCTCTCGTCTACCTTTCTCCACCCATTTTCTTCCACACTTTTTGCCTCCTAGCGCTAAATAGGAGGGAAAATGGATAAATGAGAAATGGGGTGACATTATTATTAAATTACTTCCTGCTGTTAAGAATGTCAACTTCCTTGAAGCAAGTTTGATATCTAATTTCTTCTTCTTGATGTTTTTTTCTTTGAAAATGACTACTTAACAAATTCTGACCAACTGTAACCAACAACAACCACAGCAGCAACCGTGTAACAACTCATACCACCTGTGGTGGTTCCAATATGCTTGGCTCAGGGAGTGGTATGTACCTTTGAGTCCAGCATTCAGGAGATAGAGCTATGCAGATTTCTTGAGTTCAAAGTCAATCTACAGAGCAAGTACCAGCACAGCTGAGTCTATGCAGTGAAGTAGTTGGAAAACAGAAAGCTGGTAATAATGTAGTAGAACAAGGGGACCATATTCCAGCTCCAGCAAGCAGCAGAACTAGGCAGTGTCAGCCATGTGGCTGTGTCTTTAGAGTCAAAAATATAAGATACTCCTGGGACAATTGATGCTGATTAGATGACTAAGAAATCAGTGGTGATTAAGAAGAAACCATCATCACTAAGTTGAAGTGTTTTCTGAAAGCACAAAGAAGCTGTGTTCCAGAGATAGCCAATGTTATACCTTGTGCTGCAGCTGGAGTTGGTAATGTGTAAGAATCACCCAGGTGGTAGTGATTTTGAAGGTATAAAGGAGAACAGCTGAGGCTTGGCACTGTGAGAGGCCATAGAAGGTCGTTTGTGAAGGTGCAGCTCCCGTTGCAGTTGACAGCCTAGGACTGAAGGGGTCATGCAAAGAAGTAGAGGCTTGGGACCATGACGAGAGCCTATGAGAGGCTATTGGTGAAGCCTAGTTGCAGCAGAAGATTACAGTGTATTACAGATGCAAGTACCATGGAATGATCGCCAAGAACAGCAGCTTCAGTGGAGTAGAGGCAACCAGAGCCTGGAGTGCTACAGAGGGCAGAGTTAGAGATGTGACTCAAGCCTTTTGGAGGAGCTCAGAATATCATGTGTGGATTCCAGACATTGAAACAAAAAGCTCTAACTTTGAAGTTGTCTTGGAGACCCAAGATGTTCTAGATGCCAGAACCATGGGCTCTCTGCTGCGGAAAGCTGCTAACAGGGAATGGAATTAGACCAGGAGAAAGACTTTACTGTTGCAGTCAACAAACATAAAAAAGGAGTTTGAGATCTGAAGACTGCTTAGACATCAAACATGGAGATGCAGAATTTGGAGTTTACATATCTGATTTCCTGTCTTGCTTTGGGGATTACAGTTAAGTGATTGGATGAACCTCAAAAGAGATAGAACTTTGGACTTTTAACATTGTTGAGACTTCTATAGACTATGAGGACTTTTGAAGGTGGACAAATATATTTTGTATTGTGCCATGTTTAGATATGAGTCCTATAGACTAATTTGTTTGAACAAGAATATGCGGGCCAGGGAGTGAAATGTGGTAGTTTGACTATGCTTTGCCCAGGGATTGGCACAATTTGGAGGTGTGGCCTTTTGGAGGAATTGTGTCACTGTGGGTGTGGGCTTCAAGACTCTCATCCTAGCTGCCTGGATGTCAGTTTTCTCCTAGTGGCCTTCAGTTGAGGATATAGAACTCTCAACTCCTCCTGTACCATGCCTGCCTAGATGCTGCCATGCTCCTGTCTTGGTGATAATAGAATGAACATCTGAACCTGTAAGCCAACTCTAATTAAATATTGTCCTTATAAGAGTTGCCTTGGTCACAGTGTCTCTTCACAACAGTAAAATTCTAATTAAGACACTGCCTAATGTAAGACATCACAAAAACTATCTGCTGCTGGGAAAATTATGTCTCTGCTAGAGCACAAGGCAAATCCTAGTCAGCTGCTATAGACAGTCTGAAAATCCCATATCTGGGATTAAAACAAAAACACATTCCCATAATATTTCTGTATTTTTAAATACCAAAATCCCAATTTTCTCTAAAGTATCTATGACAGAATCAGCCATGTAATGATAAATAATGGACTGAAGAAATTGACTACAATTTTTTTTTAGCGATTACTGCACAAAATATGTAAAAATGGACTATTCATGTAAAGTCCACAATCCCTGTGAAAGAACTTCTTACTGTTATCTTTTTACAGGTCAATCATTATTATAAGTAGGTACTATGAAAGTAAACCTTTCCCTATCCTGCTTGTGTAAGGATACAGTAGAAATGTAGTCTCTTAAATTAATTACTATCATAGGTCATGCGTTAAGTAATAAAGAAGAAAGGAATTCTAGACTGTAACAGACCCATTGGTTAAATTACTCTATTCAATGCTTTTAAATCTGTTAAGATCTTCCATTTTTGTGATTTCACTTTTAAAAAATAATTTACTTTTTATTCATTTTCCACCTGTATTGTAGCCCCATCTCTCCTTTCGTCCGAGGCTCACCCTTACAAATACCCCCCCCCCCCCCATTATACCCTACTCTTCTCCTCAAAGAAGGAAAAGCCCTGGTTGGTTACCACCCCATCCCAGGACATCTTGTCCTAGCATGACTAAGCCCAGCCTTTCCCAGTGAGGCTCAATCAGGCAGTCTAGGTAGGTGAAAGGATTCTAATGGCAGGCAACAGAGTCAGAGACATTCCTCACTCCAATTGTTTAGGGGACCCACATGGAGACCAAGCTGCACATCTTTTACAAAAATATAGGAGTTCTAGGTCCAGCCACTGAATGCTCTTTGCTTGGTAGATGGTTCAGTCTTTGTGAACCCCATGGGCCCAGGTTAGTTGATTCTGTAGATCTTCTTGCGGTATCCTTAACCTCTCCAGCTCCATCAATCCTATTCTCTAGAGTCTAATAAAAGGCTCTTTCTTTTACAATAATAAACTATATATGATAAAAAGTGACCAATGGGGGAGAGGGAACTTGAAGAGTCCACCTCTAGTAGAGAGACAGGGCCTCAAGTCGAAGGATGGGGTTACCAACCTGCAGTCAAAATTACTGACCCAGAATTGTTCAGGTGAGAACTGCAGGGACTAAAATGGAGAAGATACTGAAGGAAAGGTGGCCCAGTGATTGGCACAATTTGGGATCCTTCTCATGGAGGGGTTGGGGGGGGGGCTGATGCACCAAGGCCTGACACTATTATGGATGCTATGATACACTTCCAGACAGGAGCCTAGCATGTCTGTCCTCTGAGAAGCCTTACCTGCCGCTGCCTGAGACAGACTCAGATATTTACAACCAACAATTGGACTGAAGTCAGGGACCCCTAAGGCTGAATTAGAGGAAGGACTGAAGAACCTGAAGGGATGGGTGACCCTTTAGGAAGACCAGCAGTCTCAACTAACCTGGAACCCTGAGAGGTCCCAGAGACTGAGCCACCAACCAGGCCAGCCTGAGGCCCTTTGCACATATATAGCAGAAGACTGCCTGATCAGTCCTCAGTGAGAGAAGATTTGCCTAATCGTTGAGAGACTTGAGACCCCAGGGATGCATAATGGGTGTGGGCATCCACTTGAAGGCATAGGAGAGAAGAATGGGATGAGAAACTGTGGTAGGGGGAACAGAAGGGGTCAACAACTGGAATGTAAATAAATAAAATAATTTTTAAAAACAAGTCTGAAAACTATCAGGTAAAAAATTACATTTACAATGTCCAGTAGTTATATATTTGGCAATCTTAGAAAAAGTACTCTATTATCTATCCTAACATGACGAGTTAAAGGTTATGTACCGAATTCACTGTCTATCATAATCTGCATTTATCAATCTATAAAGGTCTTCTTAGGTTTTAAAACATGTTTTTAAATCGTAAACAACTTAGGCTTAATTGGGAGACTATAACTATCTAGTCTTCAACCCCATTAGAGATCTGAGAAAAATAAATATTACCTGAGTAAACAGGAAATGCAGAGGAAGCAGCTTCTAAAACTATAGAAATGATTGAGACATTCGGCTGCCTGCACAGTTACTCAAGTTTGTTTTTTTATTTTTTGTTTTTTGCTTTCTGTTTTTTGTTTTTTGTTTTTTGATTTTTTTTCTGTAACACTGGATTATCATTATCAGCCTACTGGTCCAGTATATGACACACTTTTCTCTGAAGCAGGAATTATGAAGTATTTGCCTACCTTTTCCTTGCAAAGATCGGCACTCAACCTTTTTTTGTTCTGCAGGTCCAGTTTGGACAACACACTATCAGCAGTTGAGGCAAGGGCAGTTTCTTGCCCAGTGGCTAATGAAAGACCTGAGCCTATTATAAGGAAGTTAGACCCCCCTTAGCAAAATTAAAGCCAGAGATAATATAGCCATATTGCACTGCCTAATGGCTAACCTACATCCTTTGTCCCAGGAAATTAGCTAACAGCAGGATTGTTCCTAATGGCTAACCTACACCTTTTGTCTCAGGAAATAGCTAACTGCAGGAATGATGAACTTAGGACATTCTATACCTTCCCATGACGCATAGAATTTCCTTGCTTTGTGTTTTTTTTTTCTTTAAATACCCCTGACTTCAGCTGCTCATGGTCGAACTCCTCTGCCTCTGCGTAGGTTACGAGCTCGACCCCAGTGCACTGCCCCCCCCCCCCCAATAAACCTCATGTGATTGCAGCAAGGACAGTCTTTCGTGAGTTCTTGGGGGGTTGCGACGTCCCGAGACTTGAGTGAGGGTCTCCCCAGCTCGGAGGTCTTTCATTTGAAGCTTGTCCGGGATTTGCCACCACCCTCGTCTCCGAAAAGCTACTTGGAGGTGAGATTCTGTTTGTGTTCTTGTTCATCTGTGTTGGCTGAAGTCTGAATGTGTATTTTCGGTTTGCATGCAGTCTGATTTGCAGTCGCTCGCGCCTCCGTGAGGGGACGACGGTCTCCCAGTCTCGGGTAGAGGCTGGGATCTAGGGGATCACCGACTGTCACCCTGGGAGACATCCCAGGAGGTCTGGAGGGACCCCAGGGATGCCTGGGAGATTCCTGTCGGGGTGCTGGAGAGGACGAGGTCCTCCTGGCTGTCTGGTTTTCTGAATTGGTTTTGCTTGTCTCAGTGGAAACGGGCCCTTGTCAGTCTTTGTCTGTGTGTCTTTTGTTTCTGTTTTGTCTTACTTGTGACTCTGATGATGGGACAGATGATGGTGACTCCTCTGAGTCTGACTTTGAAACACTGGACTGAGATTAAGGTTAGGGCACATAATTTGTCAGTTGAGGTCAGGAAGGGACCATGGCAGACTTTTTGCTCCTCGGAATGGCCAACTTTTGACATTGGCTAGCCTCTGGAGGGCACTCTTGACTTAACTATCATCCTTGCTGTTAAGGCTATTGTTCTTCAGGAGGGCCCAGAGTCCCACCTGGACCAGGTGCCCTACGTCTTTGTCTGGGAGGATCTTGGATGAAATCCTACTCCATGGCTCAAACCTTGGGCACAGAAATGAAAGCCAGGATCCCGAGTCCTGGTTCTCAGAGAATCGGAACACAAACCAAAAGCAGAAACTCCAAAGCCTGTGACTCCACCCGAGAATCAGCCTTCAGCTCCTCCTAAGATCTATCCCGAGATCGAGGAGCCGCTCAAATGGCCACTCCTCTTCCTCCCTCTTACGCCCTACCTCAGATACCGGGTCCTACCTGTCTAAAAGTCAATGCTACAGTAGCCCTGCTCCTCAAAGATAAGCTCACTCTGGGGCAACAGACCACTATGATAGCGCCCCATGCTCTCGAAAGCATCATCAGACAGCCCCCCCAACCACTGGATGGCCAATGCCTGGATGACACATTACCAGAGCCTCCTGTTGACTGAGTGAGTGACCTTTGCTCCCCCTGCTGTCCTCAACCCCGCTACCTTGCTGCCAGAGGCTGACTTATCCCAGCCTACTCATCACTGTGCTGACATCCTGGCAGAAGAAACTGACACCCAAAATGACCTCAAGGATCAGCCCTTGCCTGGAAGCTGCAACTGGTATACTGATGGCAGCAGCTTCGTGGTCTAAGGTAAGTGGAAGGCAGGGGCAGCAATGGTAAACAAGTAATCTGGGCCAGTAGCCTTCCTGGAGGGACTTCGGCCCAAAAAGCTGAACTTGTGGCTCTAATACAAGCTTTATGGATGGCCGAGGGGGAGTCTATCAACATCTACACTGACAGCAGGAACAAAGAAATTAAAAGACATTGTGAAGTCCTCTGACTACTATGTTATTGGACTTTCAGATCTGGCACAAGAAGTGGTCAAAAGATGTGAGGCATGTACTCTGACCAATGCAGGACATTCCATAAAGGGTCATGGCAAAAGACTTAGGGGCGACCGCCCCGGAGCATATTGGAAAGTGGACTTTACAGAAATTAAGCCAGCCAAATATGGCAACAAGTATTTGCTAGTTTTTATAGATACCTTTTCAGGATGGGTGGAAGCCTTCCCTACCAGAACTGAGACTGCCAATGTGATGACTAATAAGATCCTTAAAGAAATCTTTCCAAGGTTTGAAATTCCCAAGGTAATTGGGTCTGATAATGAACCTGCATTTGTTGCCCAGGTAAGTCAGGTACTGGCCACTCAACTGGAGATTAATTGGAAATTACATTGTGCTTGTAGACCCCAGAGTTCAGGTCAGGTAGAAAGGATGAATAGAACCTTAAAAGAGACCTTGTCAAAATTAGCCTTAGAGACCAGTAGGAAAGACTGGACAGCTCTCCTTCCCTTTGCCTTGTTCCAAGTTCGGAACACTCCTGGGAGATTTAAACTTACTCCTTATGAGATCCTATGTGGGGAGCCACCACCACTTACTGAAGCAGGTGGAGTTTTTGACCCTGATGCTTCTCTCTCTAAACCCCTGTTTGTTCACTTAAAGGCCCTTGAGTTGGTCAGACGCCAAGCTTGGGAACAGATAAAGGAAGCCTATAAGCCTGAAAGTACCAATGTGCTCATCAGTTCCAGGTTGGAGACTCTGTCCTAGTCCAGCGCTATCAGGTAGGCAACCTCGAACCCCGCTGGAAGGGACCCTACCTAGTGCCCCTGACCACCCCCACGGTGGTTAAGAGTGAAGGCATCTCAGCTTGGATCCACACTTCCCACGTCAAACAAGCCCCAGAACCAGCTCAAGATGAATGGAAATTGGAAAAGACTGCTGATCCTTTTAAGCTGCATCTGCATGGTATACATGACTCAGATACTGGGTAAAACCCCCATGCTCCCCAGAAATCGACCTGGCAAGTATTAAATATGAAAGGCGAGGCAGTCTGGACAGTCACCCAGGTAGCGCTGCCCCAGACCTGGTGGCCTACCCTCAGGCCTGATCTTTGTAAATTGACTGTGGGTGCTCCCGGCAGTTGGGATGTCCAAGATCATGATATCACCTAGGTCACACCCTCCACACCATTCCCACCAGTAAGGGGAGGTCTCTATTTGGGAGGAGGATGTGGTACTTCAGGAAGAAGACGTGCTTTGTCTACTTATTCTTTTTAAATATAGTTCTAAGATTAGAACTAGCCACTAGAAGAAGTGGGGAATGAAAGACCCGAGCCCATTATAAGGAAGTTAGATCCCTTAGCAAAATTAAAGCCAGAGATAATATAGCCATATTCCACCACCTAATGGCTAACCTACATCCTTTGTCCCAGGAAATTAGCTAACAGCAGGATTGTTATCACAACCATCCACATCTTTTGTCCCAGGAAATAGCTAATAGCAGGATTGTTATTGCAACCGCCTAATGGCTAACCTACACCTTTTGTCTCAGGAAATAGCTAACCACAGGAATGACGAACTTAGGACATTCTATACCTTCCCATGACGCATAGAATTTCCTTGCTTTATTGTTTTTTCTTTAAATACCCCTGACTTCAGCTGCTCAGGGTTGAACTCCTCTGCCTCTGTGTAGGTTACGAGCTTGACCCCAGTGCACTGGCCCTGCCCCCCACCCCGAATAAACCTCATGTGATTGCAGCAAGGACGGTCTTTCACGAGTTGTTGGGGGGTTGCGACGTCCCGAGACTTGAGTGAGGGTCTCCCCAGCTTGGAGGTCTTTCACTACCTTGCCACATTTAAAGCAAAATCTCTGTGGAGGGTCTTTAATACCCATCATATTCTTTGAAGTACAATGGACGTGATACTAGAAGCTGACACAACTCACTTTCACAAAGTCTTTTATTAACAAAACATCTTTAAATAATCTTATTCTGTAGATCTATGAGGTTTTACAGGACTATTTATCTATCTATAGTATATCTGAATAGACAAACAGTGCTTATTTCTAGCTATTTACTATCTCCTTAATTTGAAAACATTGATAGGAAGATAAATAAATCTTTGTAATTAACTAAACTCAAACCTAACGTGATCACAGGTTTGATTGACTACTAACTTGTATTTCTTAATTGTCCTAAACAGTTTGTAAGAGCAGCTTGTATTTCTTAACTAACTTGTATTTCTTAATTATCCTAAACAGTTTGTAAGAGCAGCTTTCAAGGAATGAGTTCCATAAGTATACTACCTTAAAGGAATTGTTGAAACACATCTGGAGGCTAAGATTTTGGTGAGTATGAGGTTATAACTGCCTCAATGTCTACCATGCATTAGTTTCAATACTATTGATAAACACCTTTAGTGTTAGACTCTGATCATTTGTAGAAGCTTGCTAAAATAGTACTTTTCCAGTCCCTTCTGGGTTTTTTGTTTTATCTATTGAAGCTGCTGTGACTTTGATATCTGAGTTTTTAATGTCTATCTTCAGAGCAGTGTTGTTTAATTGTTCAGTGGATGAGTTTCTCTGCTGTTGACCTGAAATGGCAGATTTGAATCGAATATCAGGGCCTGTAAGATATGCCCTTGGGCACTTCCCAACAGGGAATTACCCTGTTTGTCTCTTGCTCATCTGCATTCATTAGTCCAATGCTAGCCTTTGCCACATCTTCAACATTCTAGAAGGCTCAGGCCTTCCTTTGAAATTAGCTAGGCTCTGCTTATAATTTCTTTTGGAATGACCTTGCTTACCACAATTAAGACACGTGGCAGTTTAGATTTTTCTCAAAACATTTAGAGATCACCTCTCCTATTAAAGTTATATTATATAAATAAGAACCAATATCAGCTGAATTTCTAATCCACTCATCTATTTGTGCTGATCTTGCTTTTAAGGGCTTGATCATCCTCTTTCATGCAGAATTAGCATTTTGAAACCCAAAGATTCAATCAGTGCTTTCCTGGCTTGCAGATCTGATACCCTATGATCAACAGTTGAAATTGATCCTTGTAAAAAGTCAGAGAATGTTTCTTTTGGACCCAGCATCATCTGAGTAAATGGTTCAAGTCTTTTTCCTGTTTCTTCAACCTTGTCCCAAGCACTTAATCTGCTATGCCTAGGTAGCCTCATCGTATTAGATTTGCATCTGTGTCTCAGCATATAGACTTTCACCTAGAAACTGATCTTGGAAATACTGACACCTCTGCCCTTTTTCTCTGTTCTATTGCCTTACTTTCTTCTCTCCACCATCATCGACATTATAACTGAAGTTCAGTTTTTGTCAAATCATTCCAGTCTTGGGGGATTATTCTATTTTGAATCACCCAAGAATTTAATATCTGCTTCATGCATGGTGAATGCATCCCCCCATGAGGTAACAATTTCTTTATTTTTTTTCAAATCCAGCACATTTGTGGGGTGCCATCTAATTTCTTCATAACATTGAGTGTGGCCTCTGTCTGTTGGTGCTTGTTGTACAGTAACTGGATAAGCTACGGTTGGTATTCTAATAACCTTTGGCTAATTTTCTTGACTTTCATTATATGGTGGCAGAGTAGGCCCTAGTCTTAGTTGCTGTTTCTGTCTTAGTATTCTTTTTGTTTTTATTTATAAATTTAAAAATGTTTTCTTCTAAGGCCTGTCTGCATTTTTCATATTTCTCTTTTGCTTGTATCTTTAAAGCCTTTTGTTTTTAGAGAAGGCACAGGAAATCTTTATGGGGGTTAAGAAAAAGTTAAGAAATACCAGCATGATAATAATCGTAATCGGTTAATGCGCCCATTTCAGTTAAACCATCTGTCCCTTCCTTTTCTGTCTCTATCTTCAAGCCATCCAATATGATATTATATAGGATCCACACACAGTTTTATTGTTCTTTTCATCCTTATATATCTTATTCCTTTTAATTTTATTAATTTTAAATTATTCATATCTGTCTCATTTTTATATTCAGTCTTCCCCTGCCCCTCTTTCAAGCAGTTAAGCAGGATCGCTAACATTTTTCGCCTAATCAGAAGTTCAGCTGTGCTGGGATTTCTTCTTCTCTGTTTGTGTCTGGCTTCTGCATCCTGAGTTGTGGCTAAGCCCGGGCTCTCCCCTTCTGCTCAGAGGGAAGGGGTACTTCTGTCAATAAACTGGAGAAACCACAGCTTCTGTGCTTTGGGAACTATCCCTATCCTGGCATGTGTTCTGCTGCCTGTCCTAGGCTTTCATGCCCTGCCACGCTGCACTGAGGCGCTGCCTCTAACTCCTGTCCACTCTGGGACGGTGGTGCCGTGGCTGCCTCAGCCACCAGGATGCAGCTAGTCTCACATGGACTGTGTTTTTTGCCTACCACCTGTAGCTCATGTGTTCTGTCTAGTACTCAACAATGGAAGGAACTGCTGTAGGTGCTCATAGGCTGGTGTGCTCCTGTGATTTGTCCAGGTCTACATGCCACTCTGGTCTGGGTGGCTGTTTTCCAGCTCACGCCAAGCCTTGTCAACACACAGTGCAGGCTTTACCCACTGCTGTTGTCTCCTGGAAGTTTTTCCTCCATAGACTGCACCTCCAGCCAAGTAGCATGCTGGCTTCTTAGAGCATCATGTGGATCTGGGAAGTTCCTCTGCAGGTCACAGCCTGAGCTGATGCTTTCATCTGCAGCTCTGTCCTAGCTACTAGCAGCCTGTAGTTGCTAAGAAACTGTTCTGTCCCTTGCTCCCCCTCCCCGACTACTTACCCCCACCCCACTCCCACCCCAGCTCCTATACCTGGCTTTTTGATCCTGCTCCCTTGTCCAGAACTTCTCTCAGCTTTTTCAGGCCCTATGATTTGGATTTCTAAGTTTGGATTACATGCCTGACACATTGGGCACCAATTATAAGAATATGGGCTTTTCTCTGCCTCCCTTGTTCCTAAATAATGACATGGAGACCTATTATATTCATTAATTAGCTTTAAGCACTATAGCTGGCCAGATACTTATCTATTCTAACCCAACTATGCTGGCCTCCCCCCAGCCATGTGCCACATAGCCTCACATTTTAGTGTTGCCCTGGCTGCACTAGCTTCATCCGTATCCTCATGGAAACTCTCCCGTGCCTATCTGAGATGATCTCCCAGCTTTCTGGGCTCAGAAGTCGGGCCTTTTCCTCTCCTGGCTAATCAGCTCTTTATTGACCAATCAGAAGATGATGGAGAACAATGCTTTGTACAATCCTGAGTCAGGAAATGCTTCATAGTAATGGTAATACCAAGACCAGGCTGCAACCACATCTCTGGGCACAGAAACCAATATTTGACTACACAGTGCACAAAACCGCCCCATAACAGAGATAACTTTCCAATTCCTAGAAACTGTGGATAAACCTTTTGAAGTAGCTACTCTGAATCTCAAGATTTTTGCGAAATGGTAGTTAAATCAGCTCCTGTATCCACAAGACCTATTTCAATACCGTTTACTAGTATTTGGGCTTTTATCATTAATAACTGTTTACCAGAACTTCAAAACCCTTCTGTTTTATCTACAGGGGTGGCTGACTTGGCCTTTGATGTTAGGAAACATTAGCAGTTGAGCAATCCTTTCACCTCCATTATGGCATCTCTCTTTCTTCACAGGCTATACTTTAAATTTCCTCTTTGAAATCTTCATCTATAATTTCTGAATGCACAATGAATCCTTGGAAGTCAACTCGCTCCTTCGTAAGATCATCCCGACTTTCCCTACAGGCAAAGGACCATAAACTCCAGTAGTTATTTTATAACATTAAGATTTTGGTGATAGAGTAAGATGTTTATCTATGGCCCAGTCTAGAGCACTGCCTGAAGCACTGTGCATTAGATCGGCAATACTTAGCTGAGGTTTTTCAGTCTGCTTGGTCCTTCTTGGATGACAAAAGGCAAATAGCTTATACTTTTTTGCTGTGGGGCCTCCAACCAGGCTCTCAAAGCCATTTCCCAATGGTAAAATAAATTATCTTGGATATCTCCCTGGGACCTACATTCATTGGTCCAGTGGCAACCCTTACCACTTCCCCTGCACATTCCTGGAAGCCTAGGTCTGCTTTCTGGTTTATATTTAGAAAAAACGTTGTCCTTGGAGATGCTTGTTCACCTTGATAATATAGAGAACAGTAATTTTTGCAGTTAACACATTAGGCATTCTAAGATCTGAGACCTTTAGCGTCTTGGTCACAGTCTCTTTGAAAATGACTGTATTTCCCATAATAAAACCTTAATTACAACATCTGGGCTATATATTGAAATTAGACAGAAGCAGCTTTTGGGTTTTATAATTTTTACAGGCTCTGATTTTAGAGTTCCTGCAACTTTTCCTCTATTAATATACTTAGCTTGCCTGCAACTTTGAGAAATAATGACTGGCATATGTGTCCATATCCAGTAATTGGGAAGACAGTGTATAATCTCACGAATTCTAATTTTTTTGTGCTATATCAGTTTAATTATATTAATGCTGTTCATTTATATTACCATCTACTTTGTTATAATTTTTGGCTTCAGGGAAAAATATACAACAATTATTTGATCCATAAAGTCTATACTCATGAATGGCTGCTTCATTGAGCATGTTCATAAAGTAAAAGAGTTTAAATTTCTGAAAGATATGGATCTATAAAATTTTGATTCAAACAAAGTAGATTTATTGATGATATTTACTTAGTTATCATGGTTTGCTTCCATTTCATGTCTCTTTTTAATCAATAATTGAAAGATTCAAATACATATTATTTTGGATGAACTATAGCTTAAAACTTGCTATGATTCAAATATAGTAATAATTTCAATAATAGCATATTTATTTATTAAAATAATATAAAGCATAAATATATAAAATTTTAATATATTTCTCCATGACTTAAAATTATGACTTAAAATTGGGCTTTACAAAGTAAAATATACTTTGTAAGAGTTTGTACTGATACATATTTAAAATGCTTCTGAAATCATTCTTTAATTTTTGGCAAAATTTTGATAATTTTTAATATATTACTATCGAACATATGCCAAAATGATTAATAAAATTTGACATAAGCTAGTAATTTCATTAAGTTAAGTGAAAAGGGACGTCTATGGCAGAAAAGGTGAAATGTGAATGCCTCTTTTTTGTTCTCTTTTAACACATAAATAATGCAATTAGAGCTTTGTCCTTAGTGTTTATTGAGACCATGCTCTCTCAGTGAGGACTTCCCAACTCTGTTCTCTTTGGGCTTAAATGTTCAATTTCACTAATACCACTTTGGCATGAGTAATAAAGTATACATATTTTACAGAATCTGGGCTCTAAGGAGAGACTGTGAAACAGTTGGTGTGTTTCTTAAAGCAGTTCCCTCCAAATTAATTTAAATTGGCTCTGGAATGAGCACTGAAAATTTGCTTAAGGACCATAAGAGAAAGGTAATTATAAATGGCAGAGCATCCGACTTAGGGGAGCTGTCTGCTGGGGTGCTTGGTGTGCATCCAAGTTTTCTCTAACAACTTTATTAATTATCTGGAAGAAAAAATAAACAGCATGTTAATTAAATTTGCAGCTGATAATAATTGGGACATGTTGCCAACTTTAATGCAAAATTAAAATCAGAAAGAATTAGTAAAGAGAGAATAAATAATGAAAGAAACAAAGAGAAGGTATTGTATGTGGCCAGAAACATAAGGAAATATGAATGAAATGCTAAGTAGGATAGAAGAATAAAGAAGGATGATGCTGGACAATAAATCCAGGAAAAAAAAGACATTGAAAACAGGGCTTAAAGGTTTACAAGGTAGTTAGTATTTTAACAAATAAATAATATAACCTTGAACATGACAGCAAGTACACCCAGCCATCTGGAAAGATTTCACATCTTAAATATATTCAATAAATTTTCTATTTGAAAGAACCTAGCACAAAAGACATGTGAAGACTTGTGGTTGAGATTTGAATTCAACGTAACAGGAGGTTTTAGAGTAAGTACCCTTTATGCAACTGAGTCTTGGTTGTGTTTCCTTTATCTGGGTCCCATTTCTAGGGATCTTACATGTGACCACTGCCTAGCTTTAAAGGTGAAATAAAATTACAATTTTTAGCATTAAAAGTTACTTTCTTTTTAAAGTTCCTTTTTGTTCTTCAGTAATCTCATACATTTTTATCATGCATTTAGATCATATCCACCACACACATCCATGTCAACTTCTCATACACGTCCCTCAACATCCTTCTCCTAACTACATCATGAGTCCACCCTTCTCCCTCCCTCTCTCTGTCTCTGTTCCTGTCTCTATCCCTGTCCCTGCCCCTGTCCTCTTCCGTGTATCTGTCCATCTCCCTCATTCCCCTCCTTCTTCACCCCCTCTGTACATCTCATCCTGCCTGTATGCCCATGGCTGGTGTGCACGTAGAATAAAGCATGACAGCCTACCACTGGCTACTCTGAAAAAAACCCTGACTCTCCTTCCTCTGTAGCCATGCACTGCCAATAGCTCCTCATCTGCAGTTGGGGCTCCTAAGTCCCTCCAGTCCCAATGATGTAATGTCAAATGGTTTGATCTTATGTAGGTGGTGAACAGACAAACATACCTACAAAACCACAGATGAAAACTTTTCTTCTCTTGTTATCTATGATATGGTGTTCCTCTAGTAGCAGGTTCTATACAGTAGGAAGATTTCACAGATAGTCTCTTCCAGTGCCACAATGTGAAATCATCCTTCAGAACAACGATAGTATCTTGAATATCTTTGTAATTGTCAGTCTCCGGAGTCATGGCTGATGTCTAATAAATGGTTATAAATTTAACTGTCTCAGGACATGCTACATGGTGATGCAGAAACCTGCCTTATTACTTAGTACGTGTTATATTAAGCAGAATGTTACCTCTATGAGACTTAGAATTTTCATACTTAAACATAGAGAATACAACACCGCATTCCCTATAGATTTGGATCATTTGTTTATATAACTTGTTTCCGGTCCAAAAATATCTAAGTCCATCCCTTTTTGCCATTCATGGTTAAGAAAACCTTAATAAAATTATAATGGTGCTGGGTAGTGGTGGCACGCACCTTTAATCTAAGTAATCAGGAATAAGAGGCAGATGGATCTCTGAGTTCAAGGCAAGTCTGGTTTACAGAGCAAGTTTCAGGACAGCAAGGGCTACACAGAAAAAACCTGTCTCAAAAAAAAAAAGTCCAAAAAACAAAACAAACAAACAAACAAACCAACCCAAAACCCAATAAATACATAGATTAATTAAAATTAAATATAAAAGAATCTATATAGATTTTTCCTCTATCAAATAAATTTACTTGATAAAGTGATTTAGAGTATGTATGAACATAAATATTTTAGAGACTAGATAGCTCTAATGAAAGTAAACTTAATTAATTATATTAGATGATTTATATTAGATGGCTAAAGTGGATGGATGGACTTTAAACATATAAAATATATATTAAATATTTACATATTATATGTAATATGGATGCGTAATATATACATAATGTTATATACTGTATTGCTAAGTTTTGCCTTGTAACATGCCATTTTCTTTTTAAATTTTATAAGCATTCTATTTTTCATCATAAGCATGAGATAAATGACTTATCTTGACTTCGCATAGTGATAATATGTGAAAAGATCTTGTGATTTATGTGTTTGGGAATTTTAAGACAATTATTACTTAGAACACTCTCTGACCACTCCATAAAAATACACAGTGTCATAAAATAGCTCCATACAAAATATGTGATCCTGAACGTCTCAGGATGAAAAGTGAAAGTAGTTACAATAATCATCATTTTCAATTTTATGTAGTTAAGTGGTTTCACACAAAAAATTAGCCTTCCAAATGATATAGCTATAATGTGTTAATGGTAGCATAACGTGTTATTACATTATGCAACATAATTTCATGGATATTATGTATGGCATTTTAGAAACTCATGTACTTACAGTTATTAGAAGATACTCATTTTTTTCAAATCTTTCTTCTTCTTAACCCTATTACTTAATGTAATCCCTGAGTGATTCCTTTGCCTTAGTAAAAGGTCTCTGTATAGATTATATAACTTATTTTTTAACAATTTAGCTTACTGCTTTCCAATTTTCCATTATCATGTTTTTACCTCCATTTTAAAAGCTGAATATTTAGACTATTCTCTTAAAAGGATCCAAAAGTCAAAAAGAAATGATAATCATAAGGGCCTGGTTTATAATAAAAAGAATTTGCTTTTAAGTGTTGGTTATCCATGCAATAAATACAAATGTATTTGGATATTTCTTTAATTCTCCTTAGCTCAAAATATATAATCCCTCTCTCCATTTGTTAAAATCTTATTACTTCTCAATATTTAATATGTGAATGCTAAGCTTGCCAAGTACATGTGTTTTGAGTAACTGCTCATAGCGTTTAAGAGTACAGATTTTAGCTTAAAAGGCATTCAAGTTATAGAATTCAAATTCCTGTAAAGGGAGACACATTAATTTCTAATGAAGTCAGATATTTAGCCACCAGTAAAATAAATTTACTCATTTCAATCTAATTTACTTTTTTGGACTCATTGAAGTAATATAGCTAAATTTTATAGCACATCGTAGCACTTTAAAACCTTGGAAGATTTATTATTATTCTAATTAATGATTCCACGTATCAGTTGGTCACTGAAACAAAGGAGAACAATAAGTCATTAAGGGTATGAACTATGAGCTGAGACTATTACCTACTCAGGTCAGATCAGACCCTCTTCTTGGAAGAAATACCATCCAGCAATACCATCAATTAAAAACTAGCACACAGGTATCTAGTGCAATAGTTTGGATCTCAAAGATTCACAAAAGGCCCATTTATTAAGGACTTCATCAAAAGAGGCCCTATGGAAGCTGGGAAGCCTCATCCCTCTCTTCACTCATTTGCTTTCTGGCATGAGCAGAGAGGAGTGTTGTTCAGCAATGAGATCTGTCCACCACTTTTACTACACGCCCAAAGCAATGCATCCATCTATACCAAACTGGCAGCCCGAGTAATGTAAAATGGAAATATATATACCATTAACTTGAATCCTAATCAATGTACAAATTACTTCAAATAACATAGAAGCAAATTTGGACATGTTTAAAAGGGGGTTTGAATGACTTGTTGAAGAAGATGGGGAAATACTTTAAGGTTTAAATTTAGACTAGTAAAGATTCAATAAATAAGCATGATTTGGAATTGTTTCAAAGCTAGGGAAAGCAATGGGCAAGTTCCTCCAAAGAATTAAAGTTATCAAATATTTCAAAGTTACAATTTTTGCTATTTACAGGTACAAGATTCAGGAAACAGTGGAAGCAATGGAGGAGAGGAACACTGGTGTCAGGGGTCACTGTGAAACCTGGCAAAATATGTGCACAATAGTCTTTTTCTAGGAAATTAGGAAACTGGCAATGATATTCTAAATGGCACAGATCATTTGAAAAACATAGTGTTGCCTTTTATCGTGTATGCTGAAAATTTGTTTGTAAAATGGTGGTGGAATTTCAGGTTCTATTTATAGGACCCTGAACCTATCCTCTAGGATTTACAGTTAATTATGATATTAATTGTACCTGATAAAGAAACATGTAATGGAATGGGAAGGACACATAGAAAGTAGACTGACAGGAACTAGAATATTCGGCATATATCTTATGATTCCCTTTGCTGTGAAGAGATGCCATGACCAAGGCAACCCTTTCAAAGCCAGCTTACAATTTCAGAGGTTCAGTCATCATGGCAGGAAGCATGACAGAGTACAGGCAGACAAGTTGCTGGAGGAGCTAAGAGTTCTACATTTTGATCTGAAGGCAATCAGGAGGAAAATGACTCTTTTGTACTGGCCGGAGCTTGAGTGCTAGGAGCCCTCCAACACTGCCAACACAGTGACACATTACCTACAATAAGGCCATGCCTACCCCAACAAGACCACTCCTCCTAATAGTACCAATCCCTGGGCAGAGGATATTCAAACCACACAGCATGATAAATTAGAGGAATAAGGGGCAGGTTTGACACACACTCAATTCCTTGTTTCTGGAATCCTAAAAGAATGCCAAAGATAATTTCCATTTGAGCAGTTTTGGGAATGCCTCACACCAGATAAAGTTAACCAACTGGTACTTTATGTGTGGTTGCTCTTACAATATAAGCTAGATGGCTCTGCCATATACTCTGATTCTAGAAACTACCAGTTAGTAAAATGGATCTTTACCATGTGTTCTATGGTATCTTTATAGGGAACCTCAACTGCTGCTTCATGTGTGTGCGTGTGTGTGTGTGTGTGTGTGTGTGTGTGTGTGTGTGTGTGTGTGTGTGTGTGTATTTTGATACTTTATTTACATTTCAAATATTTTCCCCTTTCCAGGTCTCCCCTTTGGAAATCCTCTATACCACCCCCATGCCCCCTGCCACCTGCCTCTATAGGGTTTTCCCCAACCCGTCCATCCACTCCCATCTTCCCTCCCTGGCATTCCCCTATACAGGGGCATCTAACACTCTCAGACCCAAGGGCCTCTCCTCCCACTGATTGCCAACAAGGCCCTCCTCTGCCACATATGTGGCCCAAACTATGGGTCCCTCCATGTGTATTATTTAGTTGGTGATCCAGTCTCCAGGAGTACCTGTGGGTCAGGTCAGTTGACACTGTTGCTCCCTCCATGGGGCTGCAAACTCCCTCAGCTTCTTCAGTCCCTTCTCCAACTCCTCCTTCTGGGACCCCACACTCAGTCCAATGGTTGCTTGGGCATTCCGAACATTTGGGTAATATCCACTTATCAGTGAGTACACACTGTGTTCGTTCTTTTGTGACTGAGTTACCTCGCTCAGGATGATATTTTCTTCTTCTTCTTCTTTTTTTTTTTTTTTTTTTTTTTGATTTTTCGAGACAGGGTTTCTCTGTGTAGCCCTGACTGTCCTGGAACTCACTCTGTAGACCAGGATGGCCTTGACTCAGAAATCCGCCTGTCTCTGCCTCCCAAGTGCTGGGATTAAAGGCGTGCGCCACCACTGCCCGGCTCAGGATGATATTTTCAACTTCCATCCATTTGCCTGCAAATTTCACTAAGTCATTGTTTTTAATAGCTGAGTAGTACTCCATTGTGTAAATGTACCACATTTTCTGTA
>CM052701.1:104512839-104527610 GCA_028551405.1 Uromys caudimaculatus
GGCTGCTATGAACATAGTGGAGCATGTGTTGTTATTACATGTTAGAGCATCTTCTGGGTATATGCCCAGGAGAGGTATAGCTGGGTCCTCAGGTAGGATTATGTCCATTTTTCTGAGGGTCTGCCAAACTGATTTCCAGAGTGGTTGTACCAGCTTGCAATCCCACCAACAGTGGAGGAGTGTTCCTCTTTCTCCACATCCTTGCCAGCATCTGCTGTCACCTGAGATTTTGATCTCAGCCATTCTGACTGGTGTGAGGTGTAATCTCAGGGTTGTTTTGATTTGAATTTCCCTGATGACTAAGGATGTTGAGCATTTCTTTAGGTACTTCTCAGCCCTTTGAATTTCCTCAGTTGAGAATTCTGTTTAGCTCTGTTCCCCGTTCTTTGAAAGGGTTATTTGGTTCTCTTTTCTAACTTCTTGAGTTCTTTGTATATATTGGATATTATCCCTCTATCAGATGTAGGATTGGTAAAGATCTTTTCCCAATCTATTGGTTGCCATTTTGTTCTATTGACTGTGTCCTTTGCCTTACAGAAGCTCTGCAATTTCATGACGTCCCATTTGTTGATTCTTAATCTTAGAGCATAAGCCATTAGTGTTCTATTCAGAGACTTTTACCCTGTGCCCATGTGCTTGAGACTTTTCTCCACTTTCTCTTCTATTAGATTCAGTGTATCTGGTTTTATGTGGAGGTCCTTGATCCACTTGGACTTGGGCTTTGTACAGGGAGATAGGAATGGATCAATTTGTATTTTTCTACATGTTGACCTCAAGTTGAACCAGCACCATTTGTTGAAAATGTTGTCTTTTTTCCATTGATGGTTTTACCTACTATTCCACAAAAATAGAAGGAAGACTACCCAAATCATTCTATGAGGCCACAGTTATACTGATACCAAAACCTCACAAAGACCCAACAAAGAAAGAAAACTTCAGACCAATTTCCCTTATGAATATCAATGCAAAAATACTCAATAAAATTTTCACAAACTGAATCCAAGAACACATCAAAATGGTTACTCATCATGTTCAAATAGGCTTCATCCCAGGGATGCAGGGATGGTTCAATACCTAGATATCCATCAATGTAATCCACTACATAAACAAACTCAAAGAAAAAAAGCACACAGTCATTTCATTAAATGCTGAAAAAGCATTTGGCAAAATTCAATATCCCTTCATGATAAAAGTTTTGGAAAGATTAGAAATTCCAGGCCCATACCTAAACATAGTAAAAGCAATATACATCAAACCAGTAGCCAACCTCAAACTAAATGGAGAAAAATTTGAAGCAATCCCAAAAAATCAGGGACTAGACAAGGCTGTTCTCTCTCTCTCTCTCTCCCTATCTATTCAATATAGTACTTGAAGTTCTAGCTAGAGCAATTAGACAATAAAAGGGGGTCAAACAGATACAAATTGGAAAAGAAGAAATTGAAATATCACTATTTGCAGATGATATGATCGTATACTTAAGTGACCCAAAAAACTCTGCCATAGAACTGCTACAGCTGATAAACAACTTCAGCAAAGTGGCCGGATATAAAATTAACTCAAACAAATAAGTAGCCTTCCTATACTCAAAGGATAAACAGGCTGAGAAAGAAATTAGGGAAATGACACCCTTCACAATAGTCACAAACAATATAAAGTATCTTGGTGTGACTCTAACCAAACAAGTGAAAGATCTATATGACAAGAACTTCAAGTCTCTGAAGAAAGAAATCAAAGAAGACCTCAGAAGTTGGAGAGATCTCCCATGCTCATGGATTGGCAGGATTAATATAGTAAAAATGGCCATCTTGCCAAAAGCATCCTACCAATTTAATGCAATCCCCATCAAAATTCCAACTCAATTCTTCATAGACTTAGAAAGAGCAATTCTCAAATTCATTTAGAGCAACAAAAACCCCAGGATAGCAAAAACCATTCTCAACAATAAAAGAACTTCTGGGGAAATCAGCATCCCTGACCTCAAGCTGTACTATAGAGTGGTAATGATAAAAACTGCATGGTATTGGTACAGTGACAGGCAGGTAGATCAATGGAATAGAATTGAAAACCCAGAAATGAACCCACACACTTACGGTCACTTGATCTTTGACAAAGGAGCTCAACTGTTTCTTTTATTAATGAAATATTTTCTCTTAAAAGATAGAGTTAACTGTGAGTAACCTGGTTCAGGAAGAGAAGTTACTTGCTGCCATTTCTGCGTAGCTAAGTTTGATCCCTGGACCCATACATTTGAAGGAGAGAAACTGATCCCAAAAATATTGCTCTTACCATCTCATGTGCACATTCACACATATACGCCTACACTTCTCATATAAACTAAATAAAATTAGTAACAGTTTTTGAGGAACTAGTAACTTGTACCAATCACATGAGTTTAGATTTTATGTAAATCAAATGTCTTTTGAAATTCTATTTTAATCAACCCCGAGAGCAAGCCTTTATTATAATAATGAACTCTTCAGTTGACAAGATATACATACATACATACATACATATATATGTGTGTGTATTTGTGTGTGTGTGTGTATGTATGTGTGTGTGTGTATATATATATATATACATATATATATATGTATATACATATACATATATATATATATACATATGTTTGGTATGTGTGTGTGTATATGTGTCTTTCTTATTTTTATGTCAGCTTTATGAATCAATCACATAGGATGTTGTCACTTAAAAACAGAAGTTTCATTAATGAGAAATTCTGAGGAACTATCACCATGCGTCTATGTTGCTTCCACCTCTGGAGCATACCTTCCTCTTAACTCTTCTATTCACATATCTTCTTAGCTGCTAAAAAGTTTTTTATATTCTTTCAAAGAAAATTAATTCAAAATGAGCCATTTATGGAAAAGTGGTGCTTTGCTATTTTTAAAAACTTTTACCCCATTTCTGGGACTGTTTTTCCTCTTTGTATTCTTCCTGAAAGATGCTGATCATGTATACAATAAGTGTTCCTGAACGTTCCTTTTCCTAATAAAACGTTACCAAATACAACATCAAGCAAAATACTTAAAACATTGAAATCATTATACATTTTTTTCTTCAGAAATACCTAAAGATGTCAGATCACCTGAGCAGCAATTAATTTTTTCACACCATCTGTCCTATTCTTTCAGCAAATGTGCATCTTAGATTTCAACTTCTATGATGTGTTTTGTGAACAAAGGTGCCACTATAGTGTTTCACTTGTAGTACAGAGATGAATCATTTTGGCCAGGTAATAAAGCACTTAGACTAAGAGAAAAAAACATTTGCTCAAGTCCAAGGAAATCCAATTTATTTTGACTAGACCTCCTTTCAATCTACTAAAGTTAGATATTGAAATAGGTAATCCTCAATCAATCATCTACCTAATTTCAAAAGGATAGCTCTTATTTTTTTTCACATAGGAAGAACAGACTAGGAAATTTAATTTTGAGAAAGTATCTTGTTATGTATATTTCCTAGTTGATCTCAAGCACATCACGGGTTCTATTGATCCTACTGCCTCAGCTCAGCCCCCAAATACCTGGGGCTATGCCAGTGCACCCAAAATATTAACAGAATCAGATTATACCTTCCCTTCCCTTCCCTTCCCTTCCCTTCCCTTCCCTTCCCTTCCCTTCCCTTCCCTTCCCTTCCCTTCCCTTCCCTTCCCTTCCCTTCCCTTCCCTTCCCTCCCCTTCCCCTTCCTTCCTTCCTTTCTTTTCTTTTCTTTTTTCTTTTTTCTACTTGTATAATGAGATCCTCTCCTCTATCCAGGCACAATCGTATCAAAAGTTGCCATATGTGATTTGCTTACCTTTGGGCTAACCTATCCTCCTTTTCTATGTTCTTTTCTTTTTTTTTTTTTTTTTTTTTTTGCCTGACAGAATGGTTCAGACATTTTGCTTTCTATATCTCTTGTGTCAAGAAAATGGCTCAATCGAACCAGTTATAGAAATCTAGATTAGTGAGCATCTTGTCATGAGCCTTGTGAAATAAGGCTTGCTTCTGTTAAAGGAATGGGTTGATACAACCCTTTCACATATAACAACATGCTTTTCCCAACTTTAGAGGGAACTGTATGTGGACTGCAGTTGTAGCAGTCATATATGCTAAAAAACTTAACAGGTGTAAAACATGCTAAGATATTAAAGTGAAAATATGCAAGATTCTGGGTTCCTGTTAATGCCATTTATATTATGAACTCAGGTAAGGGAAGTGTGACTATTGATCTGACACTCAATTAGTAACCAATGCTAAGGACTAGTTAAGTAAAACAATGTCTGTCAAAAACCTTGTAATTCAAAGAACGGCCACCCTGTCATACTGAAAAATATTTGGCAAAAGCAACTTAAGGACACAAGGGTTAATTTTGACTTTGTTTGATGGTGGTGGCTATTGTGCAAAGTTATGCTGGCAATAGCAGAGGCTGGCTGGCAACATTGTTTCTGATGTCAGCAAGCAGAGCGAAAGGAACACTGGTGTTTAGAGGAATTTGTAGCTTTTTATTCAAAAAAAAAGATCACATTATTTTAAGCTATTAAAAGTCAAGGGTATATATTATATTAGATATATTATAACATCTTATGGCAGTTTACTCTAGCTAATTCATAAGCAGATTTGGGGTGTTTATCCTATAGTTATGTTTTGTTTTAATTTTATTGTTTTATGTGTATGAATGTTTTGCCTACAAGTATGTCTGTACATCATAGGTTTGAAATGTCTATGGAGGCCAGAAGAGGCCATTAGATCCTCTAGAATGTGAGTTATAGATGGTTATTTGGTGCCCTGTTGGTGCTAGAAATCAAGCATAAGTCCTCTGGAAGAACAGCCAGTGCGCTTAAATACAAGATCACTTCCACTATCATATATATATATATATATATATATACACACACACACACACACACACACACACACACACACACACACACATATATATATATATATATATATATATATATATATAAATGAAAAATATACACTGTCAGAATGTGCCCTACTTGCCATTATTAAAATTAAGAATAATTTATTCCTTGTTCTTCAGAATATAATAGTTTTTGCTGTCAAATGGCTATCTCCCTCCAGACTCTATCACCCCTACTGTATTTATTATCTAATTTAGTCCTCCTTATGTACCTATGTTAGAAACCAGTGTTAGAAATGAAGACACATCTATAGTAAGAGAAGATATAAATTAGTGAGAGAATATGTTAGATTTTTAAAAAAATTTTCACTATGAATATGTTTGCTTTTCAGGTAAATATTTTCACAAGTCAAATATTTTATTTTTTCAAGTTTACACTTTCATATTTTCTTAGATACTTTTCTATTGCTGTGAAGAGATACCATGGCCAAAGCAACTTACAAAATAAAGCATTTAATTTGGAGCTCATGTTTTCAGAGGGTATTTCAGAATCTGTGACCATCATGGGAAGAATATAGCAGCAGACAGGAAGGCATGGTGCTGGAGTAGTAGCTGAGGCCTATATCCGATCCATAAACGAGATAGATAGATAGATAGATAGATAGATAGATAGATAGATAGATAGATAGATAGATAGGTATATGCTTTTGAAATCTCAAAACCTACTAACCCCTTTAACAAGGCCCTATTCCTAACCCTTCTCACAAATTTGAGAACCAAGAATTCAAACATTTGCATCTAAGGGGGGCATTTTCATTTATATCAACACACACACACACACACACACACACACACAGAGAGAGAGAGAGAGAGAGAGAGAGAGAGAGAGAGAGAGAGAGAGAGAGAAGTTTTTCCTCAATTTTTAGGAAACAAATTTTGATATTACAACATGATTTTTCACAGACATTTCTACCCAATAAACCTCTTCATTTTCTACCTCTGAAGCCTTATTTTCCCTCTTGGTTAATCTCTTATATCACCACTGGAGTGTAGAGGTGACTATTGCAATGCGTATGAAGAATCGGGTTCTGTTTGGGTCTCTTCTTCTGGCTATTCAGCATCGCAGATGCTTCTTCCTATTGTGACATTAGGATAGGTAGTGTTTCTTATTTCTTTCCATCACCCATTTCTCCTGTCATTTTGACAGTAAGTGTTGCATTTCAACTGTAACTTTGCTGTCAGAGTAGCTGTGTCATAAATGATCTATAAATCTAAGATTATGCATTGTGATATAGAGAAAGTGGATAGAAAAGGAAAACTGGTCCAACTGTTGAAGACAAAGACATGTGGAATTATTGCAAACATGACTAAATGTAAGCATGATCCTCAGAATCTAAGAAAGCCCTTCTTAAAATCTGAATGAGTTAGATGCAGTAATCAAACTTAGCAGTAAGTGTATTTATTTTTTACTAAGTTTCAAAAGTTATTTTTGCAGTGTGTCTTCTCCCATGGATGCTAGTTCCCTTCCTCTCTGCATGCATCAGCATATTAGGATCTGCATAGGGCAAAGCAGAGACTGTCTTCTATTCTGTAAAAGTTAGTCATTAAAAAGGCTTTAGCTTTTCCATTTTTAAAAGATTTTAAAAGGCCATCAAAAGAGTTCCATGAATATGGAAAAATTAAAGATAAGAGAAATGACCATTTATTTTTTAAGCTACAAAAGCAATTATAGAATTTGTCCACTAAAGAGGCTTTGATGGACCTTGTCTTTTTGTCCTTTTAAAACATTTTTTCAATATTTCTTTTCCTTAAATTGACTTATACTTTTGATCCAGATACATTTAAAATAAATGGAAGCAAAGTCATATTTTTTTAAAGAAACTTAATGCCTAGCATCCTCTGTGGGTTAGAATTTAACACCCTGAAGTTCACATAGAATGTGGATTGTGACAGTGGTCATCAATGAACAACTCAGTGTCATAAGCCAGTGTCTCAGTGTACCAGGCAAGGCCTGTTTCAGTCAATGGCAATTAGCTAAAAAAGGAAGTGAATTGGTTTTCAAGATTTATTTTTGTCTGTAAATTATTTTTATTTTATGTTGTTTTGATACAAAAGTGTCCAAACCGTCTCAAAGAGAACAAGTCAAAGAGATAGAAAAAAACGTGGAACTAGGAAGTAAGCTCCTAATCTTATTCCAGAGCCAGGTGCTTGATAAGTCACACCGTTTCTGTAGATTGAAAGAAGAGCTTAAATCTGTTCTTTGTATCAGTTGCTTTCTATGAGTATTCCACTGTGACATAGATTATGCAAAATGAGTAAAGATTGAGAAAAAAATATTCAAGTGTCCAAGGAGCAGGTTCAACTTATTCTCTTCTCACAAACCTTACATCATTTGTAAGATTAAACAAAAAACAAAAGCTTTACATTAATGAAAAATTAAGTTTGAGGTCTTCCTTACACAGAACTAACACCATTTCAGTTTAAAGTCGAGTGATGAATAGGAATGATTCTGCATCCCTGGAGTTCACACTTGCTTCATTGGAGGAGAAAGGGAATACTTGTCAACAGTCAAAGTCAGAACTAGGACCAAGGAATAGATTGTTCTCTGCAATTTTTCCTTTTACCAATTGTTTCTCTCTGTAATAGTCTTCATAATTTACAAAAGAATCATCTTTGATGAGGAGTGACAGTTACACTTGCCTATGGATGTAAGCATAAGTACCTGGAATAGAGTTAGAAATTTTATTGGTTTAGGAAAAATGACAATAATAGGAGGTCTGTGACCTCTACTGGCACAAGTAGCTAGCTATTTTTACAACACCAGCATGAATTCCTTCTATTGAGTGGACCTTAAGTCCAATTAGTTACAACCTCCACACAATAAAGTCTGTGGATACTTTGTGGGCCATGGACAGTGGCTTACAGACTTTACAGATGAGTGGGAGCATTGATAGCTCATATCTGTAAGCAGATTCCATAGAACGCTCTAATAGTAGGAGACTGAGCTTGCAGGGATGAGGTTGCCAGATCAGTTCTAGCTTGATTCTTCCAAGTTCCATGTCAAAAGTGTAGGGTGGGTTTAGCAATAGTTCTGGGAGTCTACCAAAGGAAATGTCACTAGTTAGATCTTCTTGGGAGTTTCTTAAACTCTCTTGACCAGAATCTTAAACGAAGTTCCTCATGCCTGGCATTGGGATTTTTGTTTAGCCTGTCTGCTTTGGTTAAGGTTCATCCTCACACTGTGTGATGTAACTCTTTAAAATAGAATATTAATATATTCATTACGTATTTTAAGTAAGTTTATAAAATAATGTTTCCAGATTCCCCTTTCAGCCATCTTTAGTGTTACTTCTCCTTCCTGTTTTTTTCTCTTTCTCACCCTCTTTCCCTTCTCGTCAGCAGAAGTCTCCTTCCCCATTTTCCACTTTCTTCCTTCATAGTACCTGTGGCCACCTAGCCCTCTCTCAACACGGCCCCATCTCCCTAATTACTTCTTTCTACTTTTCTGGAATCTGTGCTTACTTTAGGTGCTATATTCAAATTAAAAAAAAAAAAAAACCTTTGTGCTAGTATTCACAAACAATAGAAGTTATGTGTTTTTTAATTTTATATATTTTTTCTTTCTTTCTAGATCCACGTTATTTTACTCATTATAAAATTTTCTAGTTTGATCCATTTACCTTCAAATTTCATGATTTTATTGTTTTTTTTTCTTGTTTTATAGCTAAACAAGAAAAATCTCATTATGTACATGTAACAGATTTTTATCATTCATTAATTAGATTTAACATTAGATCAACATTTAGATTAGGTTGCTTCCACTTACTAGCTAACTGTGGATACCTAATTAGTACACCTACAGTGCAAGATCTACACCTGAGGCTCAGGCAATATATTGAAGAAGCAGGTGCAAAAATAACATAAGATCCTGAGGACTAGGACACATGCTGCCAGATAGTGCTTTTTACACAAGACAAGGACAGTACACTTATAAATCTCAACAATATGACTGCTTAAACAAGAGCAGTATAATGACAGCATCAGTAAACATGCTGCGGTAGATGGCTACATTTACTAAGATTCTACACATAGATGAAGAGCTAAGAGCAACCGGTGGCTGGAAAAGAGGGAGAATCAGTCATCTTTCCGGACAAACTCTGACAGATTATCCAACCCAAAGGCAACACCGAATGGAATCAGTACGTGTTGTTATGTTGTTGTTGTTGTTCTCTCTCTCTCTCTCTCTCTCTCTCTCTCTCTCTCTCTCTCTCTCTGTGTGTGTGTGTGTGTGTGTGTGTGTGTGTGTGTGTAAATAGTTAAAGAAGAATAGGTCATGAATTGAAAGAGTAGGAGAATATAAGGGTTGAGTGTTGTAAGGGATGGTTGAAATAATAGAAATATGGTATTCATATAAAATTATCAACACCATATTTCCTCCTGTGAGTATTTTGTTTACCATTCTAAGAAGCACTGAAGCATCCACACTTTGGTCTTCCTTCTTTTTGAGCTTCATATGGTCCGTGATTGTATCTTGGGTATTCTGAGATTTTGGGCTAATATCCGCTTATCAGTGAGTGCAAAGCATGTGTGTTCCTCTGTGACTTGGTTACCTCACTCAGGATGATATTTTCAAGTTCCATCCATTTGCCTGCAAATTTCATGAAGTTAATGTTTTTAATAGCTGAATAGTATTCCATTGTGTAAATGTACCACATTTTCTGCATCCATTCCTCTGTTGAGAGACACATGGGTTGTTTCTAGCTTCTGGTTATTATAAATATGGCTGCTATGAACATAGTGAAGCATGTGTCCTTATTACATGTTGGAAAATATTTTGAGTATATGCGCAGGAGAAGCAAATATGGAGACAAAGTGTGGAGCAGAGACTGAAGGAAAGGCCATCTAGAGACTGCCCTACCTGGGCATATACAGTCACCAAACCCAAACGCTATTGCAGATGTTGGGAAGTACTTGCTGCTGGGAGACTGATATGGCTGTCTTCTGAGAGGCTCTGCCAGAGCCTGACAAATACAGAGGTGGATCCTCATAGCCAACCATTGAACTGATTGTGGGGTCCCAGATTCAGGAATTGGAGAAGGAACCAAAAGAACTGAGGGGATTTGCAGCTCCATGGAGGGAGCAACAGTGTCAACCGGCCAGACCCCTAGAGCTCCCAAGGACTGGACCACCAAACAAAGAACACACATGGAGGGACCCATGGCTATGGCTGCGTATGTGGCAGAGGATGGCCTTGTTGGACATCAGTGGAGGTTTAAATGTTAAGTATCCGGTGGGTAAAGAGGTTTTACAGCTTCAGATGCATAGAGGGTGAATTATTTCTTCCTTCTTCTCTAATTTTATACCAGCATTAATCTACATCAATATATATCTGGAACTTCAAAATACCTTGAAATATTAGCCCTGGGTGGGGTAAAGTTAAAGAAAAGGGCATCAAATTTTAATAAACAATTAATTAATTTGTTACATTCTCACTAACATGAGAATAGTGATTAAAGTTTAATCACTCTGTTTATCATTTAAAAAACATTGTTTCTAACATATAACATTGAACCTCTTTTTTTAGAGAAATAATGCAATCCTTCCCCAGAGTCTAGCCAGTTCATCTGCCTGATTCTCCTCTCATACATGTTTTTTGTTTGTTTGTTTGTTTTGTTTTTCGAGACAGGGTTTCTCTGTGTAGCCCTGGCTGTCCTGGAACTTACTCTGTAGACAAGGCTGGCCACAAACTCAGAAATCCACCTGCCTCTGCCTCCCAAGTGCTGGGATTAAAGGCGTGTGCCACCACTGCCCAGCATCATACATGTTTCTTAATACCACAGATTCAGCCCACTCTCAGATCCAGTGTTCTACCTTAGCCTAGCCATGCTTGCCTGAGTCACAATCAGCCTCTAGGCTTCAGCCAGGACTGAACCTGCTTGTCCAGACTCACAGGTCCCTCCTTTGCCATATCTAAACTCTCTATCTAGCCAGATCTAACCATACAATCCAAACCTGGAAGATAAAGCATGTCCTGCACATCAGCCCAATTCCTTCTGCTCATCTGACTTCATCCCAACTAAACCATTTCCAAGCTTTAGGCGCAACTCAACCATTCGTCCTCTCTGTCTTCCCAACCTGATCTGTTTATGTCAGATGCAGGCCTAACAAAAGAAATCCATATGCCCAATTCTTATTGGAAAAGTACAAAAAATATAAAAGATCAAACCATTATATCTCCTTCTAAACCAACTAGCCCTACAGAGATGCTTGCCAATTAGAATTAACCTAGATACACAGGATATAGGATTTAAAAGAATCATCGTAAATTTCATCAAAGAATATATGGAGTTTAAAGAAAACAGAAAGAAACAACTCAAACAGCTCAATTAAATCAAGGAAAAAGAACTTAGGAAGAATAAGCATTGATTCCCTGCCCCCCAAAAAAGACAGAAACTTAAGGGCTGATGGAGATGACAGAGAGAATCCAGGACTTAAGAATGGAATTCAGTAGAAAGATAAGAACACTGAAGAATATTCAAGCTGAAATGAAGTCAAAATAGAAAAATCCAATAGCCCAACTAGAAAACTCAAAGAAAGACAGCTTTACAAGTAAAATGGATCAAGCAGAGGAAGAGAATGTAGACCATACAACTGGAGGGTGAAAAAATATTAAAACACAGGGAAAAAACACACAGGAAATGTGAGATGATATGGAGAGGCGAAACCTCTGAATGGTAGATGCAGGTGACAGAGAATAATCCCAAATCAATGGCCTAGAACAGATCTTCAACAATTTCATAGACGTAAACTTCACCTAACTAAGGAAAAAACATACAAGAAGAGATACAAGAAGCACACAGAACACTAAATATGCAAGAGCAAGCAGAAAAAAAAGTGTCTTTAATATATCATAGTCATATCTCTAAGTATATAGAACAAAGAGGGTATGTTGAAAACTGCAAAAGATAAGCACAAGTCACATATAAAAGAAAGCCCATCAAAATGACAACTGAGTTATCAATGTAAACTATGAAAGCCACAAGTGTCGGCAGTAATGAAGATCAAGTCCTAAACAGCGTGACAGCTAACCTGGACAAATTTATCCAGCAAAACTATCTAAAATATTTGAAGGAAAAAGAAACACTTTCTTCTATATAAACAGTCTTTAAAATTATACCTAAAAAGTCAAATCTAAAGAAAATACTGGAAGAATTTTTAATAAATTATTTTATTTATTTACATTCCAAAAGTTACCCCCTTCCTTGTCCCCCACTCCCTAAGTTCTTCATCCAATCTCCCCTCCCCCTGCCTCTGAGAGGGTGCTCCCCCACCAGCACATCCAACCCCACCTCCTCCCCACCAGTGTCCCTCTTCCCTGGGGTATCAAGTTTCTACAGGATTGAGCTCATCCTCTCTGACAGAAGCCAGACAAGACAATCCTCTACTACACACGTGCCCCTGGGCCATGGACCAGCCCATGTATGTTCCTTGGTTGGTGGCTTAGTCTCTGGGAGCTCTGGGTCCAGATTAGTTGACTCTGTTGTTCTTTCTACAGCGTTGCAATCCCCTTCAGCTCCTTCAGTTCTTCCTCTAACTCTTCCGTATTGTTCCTTGACCTCAGTCTGATGGTTGGCTGTAAGTATCTACATTTGTCTCAGTCAGCTGCTAAGTTTTTCAAAGGACAGACATGCCAAGCTCCTGTGTGCAAGTACAATATGGCATCAGTAATAGTATCAGGGTTGGGTGCATGCACATGGGATTGATCTCAAGTTGGGACAGTCTCTGGATGACCATTCCTTCAGTTTCTGCTCCAATTTTGCCCCTGAATTTCCTTTAGACAGGAACAATTCTGGGTCAAAAATTTTGAAGATGTGTGGGCAGCCCCCTGCCTCAACAGGGGCCCATGTTTATCTACTAGAGGTGGTCTCTTCAGGTTCCATTTCCCCATTGTTGGGCATTTCCACTAATGTCATACCCATTGAGTCTTGGTAACCTCTCACATCCCAGGTCTCTGGGACTTTCTAGAGGTTCCCCACCCACCCCTACCCTGCACTGCTGCATATTTCTATCTAGTCTCCTGGTCCTCTGGGCTTCTCCCCTGTCTCCTCCCAAACCCGATCCTGACATCCTCTCCTATCTCCTCTCGCTCTTCTACCCAAGCTCCTCCCTCCCTCTGCTTCCTGTGAATATTTTGTTCCCAATTCTAAGTGAAGTTAAGGTATCCACACTTGACCCAGCTTCTTTTAAGCTTCCTACAGTCTGGGAGTTGTATCATGGTTATTCTGAACTTTTAGGCTAATATCCACTTGTCAGTGAGTACATGCCATGCATGTCCTTTTGGGTCTGGATTACCTCACTCAGGATGATATTTTCTAATTCTATCCATTAGTCTGCAAAATTCATGATGTCTTCAGTTTTAATAGCTGAATAGTATTCCATTGAGTAAATGAACCACATTTTCTGTATCCATTATTAGGTTCAGGGACATGTGGAGTGTTTCCAGCTTCTGGCTATTACAAATAAGCCTGCTATGAACATAGTGCAGCATGTGTCCTTATAGAGCATCTTGGGGTATACTCTCAGGATTGGTATTTCAGGTAGAAATTTTTCCAGTTTTCTGAGGAACTTCCAGATTGATTTCCAGAGTGTCTATACCAGTTTGGATCCCAACAGCAAAGGAGGAGTGTTCCTCTTTCTCCACATCCTTGCCAGCATCTGCTGTCACCTGTGTTTTTGATCTTAGCCATTCTGATTCGTATAAGGTGGAATCTCAGGGTCGTTTTAATTTGTATTTCCTTGATGACTAGGGATGGTGACTATCTCTTTAAGTACTTCTAGGACATTCAAGATTCCTCTGTTAATAATTCTCTGTTTAACTCTGTACTCCATTTTTAAATTGGGTTATTTTTTTCTTTGGAGTCTAATTTGTTGAGTTCTTTGTATATTTTGGATATTAGGCTTCTATTGGATAAAGGATTAATGAAGATCTTTTCCCAATCTCTAGGTTGCCATTTTTGTCCTATTGACAGTATCCTTTGCCTTATAGAATCTTTTCAGTTTTATGAGGCCCCATTTGTCAATTTTTTATCTTAGAGCCTGAGCCATTGGTGTTCTGTTGAGAGATTTTCCCCAATGTCAATGTGTTCGAGGCTATTTTCTACTTTCATTTCTATAAGATTCGGTGTATCTCAATTTTGTGGAGGTCCTTTATCCACTTGGACTTGAGCTTTGTATAAGGTAATAAATGTGGATCAATTTGAATTCTTCTATATGCAGACAAACAGTTAGACCAGCATCATATGCTGAAGATATTTTCCTTTTTCCACTGTATGGTTTGGCTTCTTTGTCAAAAGACTATATGTGTGTGGGTTCATTTCTTGCTCTTCAGTTCTGTTCCACTGATCGACTTGTCTGTCTTTCTACCAATACCATGTGGTTTTTATTACTGCTGTTCTATAGTACAGTTTGAGATCAGGAATGGTACTTCCCACAGAAGTTTGTTATATTGTTTAGAATTGATTTTGCTATCCTGTTTTTTTTTTTTTTTTTTTTTTTTTGATACTTTATACATTTCCAATGTTTATCCCCTTCTAGGTGTCTTCTTTGGAAACCACCTATCCCCTCCCTCTCTCCCACCTCTATGAGGTTATTCCACCTCCCACCCACCCAACCACCCACTCCCCTATTCCCACCTTGACATTCCCCTTTACTGGGGCCTCTCCTCCCGTGATGGCAAAGAAGGCCTTCCTCTGCCACATATGTGGTCCAAACCATGGGTCCCTCCATGTGTATTCTTTGGTTGGTGGTCCAGCCTCCTAGAGGACAGGGGGGGGGATCAGAGCAGTTGACACTGTTGCTCCCTCCATGGGGCTGCAGAATCCCTCAGCTCCTTCAGTCCCTTCTCCAA
>CM052701.1:104527710-104587091 GCA_028551405.1 Uromys caudimaculatus
GACTGAGTTACCTCGCTCAGGATGATATTTTCAAGTTCCATCCATTTGCCTGCAAATTTCATTAAGTCATTGTTTTTAATAGCTGAGTAGTACTCCATTGTGTAAATGTACCACATTTTCTGTATCCATTCCTCTGATGAGGGACATCTGGGTTGTTTCCAGCTTCTGGCTATTATAAATATGGCTGCTATGAACATAGAGGAGCATGTATCTTTATTACATGTTGGAGCATCTTCTGGATATATGCCCAGAAGTGGTATAGCTGGGTCCTCAGGTAGTATTATGTCCATTTATCTGAGGGTTCGCCAAACTGATTTCCAGAGTGGTTGTACCAGCTTGCAATCCCACCAGCAATGGAGGAATGTCCCTCTTTCTCTACATCCTCGCGAGCATCTGCTGTCACCTGAGTTTTTGATCTTAGCCATTCTGACTGGTGTGAGGTGGAATCTCAGACTTGTTTTGATTTGCATTTCCCTGATGATTAAAGATGTTGAGCATTTCTTTAGGTGTTTCTCAGCCCTGTGAATTTCCTCAGTTGAGAATTCTCTGTTTAGCTCTGTTCCCTGCTTTTTGATAGGGTTATTTGGTTTTCTGGAGTATGACTTCTTGAGTTCTTTGTATATATTGGATATTAGCCCTCTTTTGAAATTAGGATTGGTAAAGATCTTTTCAAATCTGTTGGTTGCTGTTTTGTCCTATTGACAATGTCCTTTGCCTTACAGAAGCTTTGCAATTTCATGAGGTCCCATTTGTAGATTCTTGATCTTAGAGCATAAGCCATTGGTGTTCTGTTCAGGAACTTTTCCCCTGTACCCATGTGTTCGAGACTTTTCCCCACTTTCTCTTCTATTAGATTCAGTGTATCTGGTTTTATGTGGAGGTCCTCGATCCACTTGGACTTGAGCTTTATACAGGGAGATGGGAATGGATCAATTTGCATTCTTCTGCATGTAGAATGCCAGTTGAACCATCACCATTTGTTGAAAGTGATGTCTTTTTTCCACTGGGTGGTTTTAGCTCCTTTGTCGAAAATCAAGTAACTGTAGGTTTGTGGGTTCATTTCTGGGTCTTCAATTCTATTCCATTGATCAATCTGCCTGTCACTGTACGAATAGATGTAGTTTTTATCACAACTGCTCTGTAGGACAGCTTGAGGTCAGGAATGCTGATTCTCCCAGAAGTTCTTTTGTTGTTGAGAATCGTTTTTGCTGTCCTGGGTTTTTTGTTGTTCCAAATGAATTTGAGAATTGCTCTTTCTAAGTCTATGAAAAATTGAGTTGGAATTTTGATGGGGATTGCATTGAATCTGTAGATTGCCTTTGGCAGGATGACCATTTTTACTATATTAATCCTGCCAATCCATGAGCACAGGAGAGCTTTCCATCTTCTGAGGTCTTCTTTGATTTCTTTCTTCAGAGACTTGAAGTTCTTGTCATACAGATCTTTCACTTGTTTGGTTAGAGTCACACCAAGATACTTTATGTTGTTTGTGACAATTGTGAAGGGTGTTGTTTCCCTAATTTCTTTCTCAGCCTGTTTATCTTTTGAGCATAGGAAGGCTACTGATTTGTTTGAGTTAATTTGTTTGAGTTAATTGATCAATGGATCAACATTTTTCTGTTGAATACCTAGACACAAACCCACACACAAGTATATACCTGATTTTTGATAAAGACGACAGAAATGCAGACAAGAAAAAAAGCTAACATCTTTAATAAATAGTGCTGGCTAAACTGGAGGTCTGGATGTAGAAGAGTATAAATATTACCCAACCTGTATAAAACTCAAGTCCAAATGAATCAAAGAACTCAATATAAAACCAGGTACACTAAACCTCATAAAAGAGAAAATGGGAAATAGCCTTGAATGCATTGACATAGGAGAGGATTTTCTGAAAATAACACTCATAGCACAGTCACTAAGATTGAAATTTAATAAATGGGACCTCGTGAACCTGAAAAGTTTCTATAAGGCAAATGACACCATTGGTTAGAAAAAATGGCAACTTACAGAAATGGGAAAAAATTTTTACCAAGTACTCCTTTAATAGAGGACTAATGTCCAAACTATATAAAGAAGTCAAAATACTATATACCACGGGAAAAAATTAAATGGGGTACATATTTACATAGAGAATTCTCAAAAGAAAAACTCAAATTGCTGAGAAACACTTACAGAAATCTTCAACATCCTTATCCATCAGAGAAATGTAAATCAAAACTACTTTGAGAGTTCTTCTTACACAAAAGCAGAATGGCTAAAATCAATAGAGCAAATGACAGCTTGTGCTGGCTAGGGTACGAAATAAGGTGGGAGTGCAAACTTGCACAGCCACTGTGGCAATCAGTGGTTGTTTATCATAAAGATGAGAGTTGATCATCCCCTAGATGTGGCCATCCACTGTTGGGAAAATACCTAAAGATTACTTCATTCTACCACTAAGACATTTACCCAACCATGTTGATTGCTGCTATTCCTAATAGCCAGAAACTAAAAACAATCTAAATGTCCCTCAACAAATAAATGAAAGAGAAAATGAGATATATTTATCCAACGAAAAGTTTATGAACCATTTAGCAAATGAAATCATGAAATTTCCAAGTAAATGGACAGAAATTAAAAAATATTCCTGAGCGAGGTAATTTTCTAATATTTAAATATTACCTAAATATAGTAGCATTCACTTCTATGTGGATATTAGTTGTTAAGTTAATGATAACCAAGCTACAATCCATAGAACCACAAAGAGTAGATATAGAGTAAGGGAGTAGGTGTTTTGGTCGGGGCCAGATAGATATCTGTAAGAGAAGGAAATAGAATACATGGTTATGGAAGGGTGATAGGGGTGCTGAAATGGAAGGATCAAGTGGGGAAGTGAAGGGAATACAGGAAGAGACAGCTAAATTTAGGGGCTATTTGAGAGGTAAGATGAAAATTTAATCCAATAGAAGCTTCCTTAAATATATACACATAGAAAGACCATCAAAATGAAATTACTACATAATGAAAGAGGCAAAACCCCAACTGGCCATCTCTTGTCACCAAACAATGCTTCCAATACCAGGATTGGGTTAAATATAAGTGAGTTATTAGCCATGGGAAACACAGAAATCCCCAAAGAATACAGGCTACCATCAAGATTATAGGTTGCTTTCCACCCACTGATAGCAAGGCACCATTGCTGAAGACAATACCCCCAAAACTCACTGATTACAGAGAAGTTAAGCTGGTGCCACCCTAGAGTCTTCACCCCTCAAGCTAGTATCTTTGATATAGGAAGGTATTCAGAATGATACCAAAAGATAATGTAAACACCAACCCAGCCATAAACTCTTTGATTTATTATGAATTGTGCCTATGAGCAATGGTGGCATGGAACTAGTAGGCTTAACCAATCAATATCTGATTGGACTTAAGGCCCACTTCACAAGATGGAATCCATCCTGGACCAAGCTTAGATGACAAAGAACTTCAGACTAGATAATCCAGGAACATAGGGTAAAACCAAATACTACTGTTCTGAAAAAAAGAAAACCTAGTGATATAACAAGTCTTAATTCCTCCATACTTATAGATTAGTGTCATCAGAGAAGTTTCCCCCTTCAGCAGAAAAACAAATCCAAAGATCCATAGTCAGACATTATGTGGAGAGTGAGAGATTATGGGAAAATTAGCCCTAAATGGAATGTCTTTATTAAATTGGTCCTATCAGAGCTTTAGTAATTCTGTAGATAAGGAGGCAGAAAGAGTATAAAAAACCAGAGTGGATAGAGGATATCAAGAAAACGAAGACCCCTAAATCAACAGGAATGATGTACATATGAACTCACAGATAGTGAGGCAATGTGCATAAGGCTTTAAAGGGTCTGCTGCAGATGGGGTCCTAGACCTGAAAGGAGAAGTGGACTCATCCCTAACTCAGATGCTACTTCCAATTGATAACTACTTGAAAATGAAAATTTAATTTTCAACAAGCGAGTCTCACTGGCAAAACAAACCACTTTTAATGGTAGAGTACAAGCTCAGCAGTAGCTGACCAGCAGAAAGCAAACAAAATAGAATCTCTTCAGGTTTCTTGCCTCATAATTCCATATATATGGAGTATTTGTATATATTGATTTCTTTTAAATGTAAATATTCTTTCCATATGTATATGCTTCCAGTTTAGTGTTTTCATGGGATTCCAGGGTTTATGAAGGAATGTCTTTCTGAATATATTTCTGTTTCTTGTTCCTTTTCTTTGGCTCTTTTCCTTCTGTTGGTTCGTTTTGTCCTATTTCAATGTGTTAGTTTTTTTTATTATTTATTTTGTTTTATTATTATTCATAGAGGTCTATATGTTTCCTAGTGAGAGACAAAATGGTTGTGGATCAAGAGAGGGGCAAGTAATTAACAGTAGAGTAAGGGGAGACCATAATCAGGATATATTAAGTGAAGAAAAATGTCTATCTTTAATAGACTTTTACTGAAAACAAAACAAAGTAAAATAAATCATTGAATCTAAGAGCCGTTGGTTCTTTGACAAAATTAGCATGATTGACAAACCTTTGGCTCAACCAAAAGAAAGAAATAGAGGAGTCAGATTAACCAAATCAGAAATGAACTGGAAATCATTACAACAGATAGCAAATAAATTCAGAATATTTTAAGGGGATACTTTAAAAACCTATACTTCACTTCTTGGGAAACCTAAGAGAAATTGATTAAATCTGTATTTTCAGCCAAACTGCCAAAACTAACCAAGAATAAGTCAATAACAAAAATAGATCCACAATAAATAAAGAGATTGAAATAGTAATAAAAACATTTCAGCTAAAAAAAAACAAAAAACAAAAAACAAAAATTGTTCAGCGCCAGAAGGGGTCACAGCATAATTCTATCAGTCTTTCAAGGAAGAGCTCCAGTCAATTTTTCTAAAACTATTTGAAAATAATCAAACAGAAGGAGAAGTCACAAACATGTTCTATGAGCCCATTATTACTCTAATACACAAACCAGGTAAAGAAACAGCAAAAAGAAAACTATAAACCTGTATCACTGATGGAAGACATTCAAAAGTGCTCAATAAAATAGCTGGAAACAGAATACAGGCAAACTTTAAAATGATTCTCTCTCATGGCCCATTTGGTTTTATTCCTTAGTGGTACTAGACGGAGTAATAAGACAAGAGAAGGAAATTCAAGGGACACAAGTAGGAAAAGAAAGTCAGACCATTCAAATTTGCAGATGATAGGATATTATACAAAAGTTCCAAATTCCACCTGAAAATTTCTAGAAATGATAAACAAATTCAACAATATGGTAGAATATAAATTAACTTGCATAAATAAACATTATTTCTATATACAAACAATAAACATAAAGGAAAAGAGCTCATGCACACCCCCAATTCACAATAGACACAACGAAAATAAAATTTTTAGCATTACTAGAATTAATATTATAAAAATGATCATTTTACCAAAAGATATTAACAGATTCAGTACAATCCCAACAAAATCCCATCTCATTCTTCACAGAAATAGAAAAATAAAACTATCCTAAAATTCAGACATACCTCTTATTTAAGTCATTCATTCACGAATTCTTTTCATACTTTCATAGATTTCATGTCAAACCTAAAAAATAATAAAATACCCTGGCATTGCTATCAACCATTTCCCCCTAAATTATAATGCCTATTTCACCTATTAATTCTGAAACAACATGGTTGATCAACTCCTTGTCTCATTCACATGCTAATCCAATATGTAAACACTTAATTTTTACTTGTGTTTTTCTATTTACTTGTCAATTTCTAGGTTGAGAAATTACAAAATCTGCTTAAAAGAGCTCATTGTAATGGGAGAGAGAGAAGTACGAAAATAATCCTCATCATTGTAGGAGGTGTAATGATCAACCCAGCCAGAGATTTTCAAATCCTACACTCTCTGTAAAATATTTCTGTGTGCCCTCGCCATGCTAGAAGAAAAATGAATTCCCATTGTAGCTAATTAAATGAAACACTACTTGATACTACATCTTTTTCACACAAGATAAAAAGTTTTAGATCATTGGCTACCACGTGGAGGTCTCCCCTTCACAGATTAAATCTCATGCAATGATGCTCTTCCACCTGCCCCAGTGAAGGTTCCTCTGAACTACTCTCACCTAATTCCATGGCACTATCATTGTCCTAATCATTCGAGCTAAAATCTCAAGAGTCTGTATATGTCTGGGACTTATCTTTTCTATTATCAAGTCTTGGATATGCCTCAAGGTCTCTAAACATTCAAACCTCCTTGGAAATCTTGTTCATTGGTATAGGCTTTCATTGTCTCTTTTTTTGTATTTATAAAGTGATATTACTAATATCATTACTATAAGCTACAAGTATAGTTTATTTTTATTATTATCTGTAGTAGGACATTTCTACCTCCTGTATTCTCTGGAGTTACATTTCTAAAAATGAATTTCAGACATATAATTTTCACATAATATTTGATTACTCTTAATATGATGTGCCTTAAAGTTCCATTATTCAGGATACCCATTCTACTTCTTTAGCTATGTTTCCCAATTATAAACCAGAAGATATTTCATGATCTTGTCAAAAGAAAATTAATATTTAGACATTTAAGTATATAATAATTCTTGAGCAAATAAAAAATGCAGAAAGAATTCCTTAGCAAATTGTCAAACTAGGGAGAGAGTAGCCAACCTAAATGTTAATATTTGTGTAACCTTTCTATAGTTAAGATTCAATATTTGTCAAGATAAATGTATTTATGTAGGTCTTAAATTATGATTATTATTTCCACTCCTTTTAAAATCTACATACAAAGCTTACTACATGAAGTTGGGGGAACTGCACCATTAAGAGAAGAATTTATGGCTATGAGTAATTGAATAGAAATGATTTTTCTGTTCTGGTGCCTTAGGCTATAAATCAGAAAGCATAGGAAGAATACAAATAGACAACAGAGTAAATATTTTCTTCAATTTTCATTTTCTCAGAGAGATCTGACTATATAGGCATATAATAGACTCATTCAAAAAAGTTTAATGAAACAGCAAATATCCATGTGCAGGATAGTTTCTGGGCAAGAAAAAGAGTCACTGGTGAAGAAAACTTAAAAATGAAATTAAATCAACTTTTAATACAGAAAAGAGACTGAACAAGTATAATGTACTATGTTTTCTTTACAGTAATTGAATATTATATTACTATATGACTTCTAGATTTTATATGCCATATTAACCTGAGGACAGAATAAAGGAGTTGTTTTAATAATGTGGTAATTAAAATATATTTTTGCTGCACTAATAATTTGCAAAAATGCTATTTTGTAATCAATTTATTCAGAATCATAAATACTATGTAAAAATGCTGACCTTAATAAAGACACCAAAAATTTTTGGATTATTAGATAGCAAACAGATGACTAACTCAATCATAGAACGCTGCCTCAAAAATAGGTGAGGTTCTTTGCTTGACATATAAACAAAACAAGACAACAGCAACAACAAAACAACAATAAAGCTATAATCTGAGAGTCTTCAAATCATTACATTCCTGCTTTTTAAAAACTAAATATGTATCGAAAGGTGATGTACACACCATTTTCTTTGTCATGTATCACATTGTCTAAAAATCAATATGTGTTAAAAAATTATTTGCATGAGGTTGTCTATTTCAGGATAATGCAAAAATTAAAAAAATAAATATGATTTCCAGAAGTTCCAGGATTCTGGTGTCGACTGTGGGATCCATCAAAATTTCTGTGAAGAAGAGCCCCATGGATGCAATAAGATTGGAGGTTGAAGGCCCTGACACTTCTTTAAGATGCTGTAATCACAGAGGAAGAGAACACAGCTTGAATTTGATGGATTGTATCATTATCATCATCATCATCATCATCATCATCATCATCATCATCATCATCTTTATTTAATCTTTGTTTTACAATCTAGTCATTATCCCTCTCCCAGTCCACCCTCTGACTGTTCCTCATTCCAAAACTCCCCTGTCTCCAAGAGGATGTCCACACCCCAACCCCCACCCCACAAGACTTCTCCACTCCCTGGACCCTCAAGTCTCTTGAGGGTTAGGTGTGTCTTCTCTCACTGAGGCCAGACCAAGCAGTCCTTTGCTGTATATGTGTCAGGGGCCTCATATCAGCTGGTGTATACTGTCTGGTTGGTGGCTCAGTGTCTGAAAGATCTGGGGATCCAGGTTAGGTCACCCTCCTCTTCAGCTTCATAATTTTCAAGTGCAGGGAAAACAAAGGTTTGGGGAAGGAAGAATGGCTGGAAAGGCAGGATAAAGGCAGAAGATTTGTGCCGTCAACACAAGAAATGGACATGTGTTAGGCAGTACTTAGATGCTCCATTGGAAATGAAGGAACAAGTGCTCCTTACAGTGGAGAGGTGCTCTTTTCTACATATCTCCCATCCACAGACTAAACTGGATTTTCCAAACTCTCCATATTCCGTCATCTGAGACTGATGACAGTTAGCATTTCACTACTGCCTCTAACACTTCTAAAGAAAGCGTTTCTTGTACTGTGGCTTTTATGGTTAAACAGAAGTTTTCAGGCTCCAGGGCTCTTAATTTACCAGCTTTCACGAGTATTAGAGTTCAAGGGAAATAATCCTTGTAAAAAATGTGTACATTAAGTTATTTCTAACTAAATCATGAGAAAGAGCTTTCTTTTTAAAACCAATTACTAAGCATTAAAAGTTACCAATTACGAGGGGCTTTACTGACAAGGTCATTTATAAAAGAATCATTCAGTCTAGCTAGAGAAAACCACTGCTGAGCACCGAGCTAAAAACAATTCTTTCGTTAAATTCTCAGGAAATTAATGCTTCTGTTATCTTTATCTGTGTTTCAGGAAGAAGTGGTGAGAATGTTGCATCCTTGAACTGAGAAGCTGCCTCTGTGCTCTTTGCAGAGAAGAAGAAAGTTTGATCATAGTGGCAGGCGTGAGCAATTTGGATACACTGAGTATTGATTTCCCTCCTGTAGTTATTCTATTTTTGTGTTAGAAAACGTTAAGTATCTGTCTGGAGAGGGATGGCAAAGTGGGCATTTTTAAAACAGTTTGACATGATTGAAAGCCTTCATATTTGTCAAGGTGTTTCCATGCTACATGGAATTGTTTTCTTTTCACATTTTTGTTCTCAACGGATGTCATATCCTTGAAATGTGGCAGATTCATCTCTCTGAAGTAGCGGTTTTTCAGCTCAACAGCAGAGAAGGGTCAGTTGTGGATTGGAGAGCCATGGTGGGCTGGCTGACATAGCCATATACCTCTGCTCCACATTTTACTAATCTAGCAGTTGATAGGTAAAAGAAATTATCTAAATTCACTGTGCAGCATACAAATCAAACCGTGCTTAGCATCATATCCTAACCAGGAATGGAAACTTGTTATATCTCAAAAGATACCACTGCTCCAAAGATGGCTTCTTTTGAAACTGTAGAGTCAGCTGAACTACAATTCATTAATGGCCAGCCATTGGAGCTCAGGATCGTTCGTATCTACCAAGCTTCTATGGGGCATGTGGAGTATATAAAGTGGATATCGCTCCCAGTTTCCTGAATTTTTTGAGCCAGAACCTGTGAAGCACAACTCTGTTCAGGTCACTGGAAAGAATTCTTCCCTGTGTTTACAACTCATTCAAAACGGTTATGGATATTTTAAAAAAATCATTGTTGTAGACAACAATCCTGCTTACTTCAGACACTTTTGTGTTCTTCATAACTGTTGAGATAAAATTGTGCTAAAGCTTTAGACTCACTTTATAATGTGTCACCTGGAAACAATTGGAAATCTGCAAAATGTTGCCTTTCGCATCCTTTAGTAATATCACCTTTTCTCTAATATAATATAATAAGATTAATAATGAATTAGTATACTAAAACAAGTCTCACTATTTTCTTATATGTAGGATGTTTCCAATTAGTTGTCTGGAGCCAAAGATAATTATCAAAAGTTATTAATATTTTTTTTTACTTTGAATATCTTAAATAAGTTTGTGGAACACCTGATGGCTCTTGATGCCAAATAATTTATGTCTGCATATATGTGTAAATAAATAGTCATGCGATCTAGAAAAGCACTGGTTAGCTGAAGCATTAGCATCTGCTGAAGTGTGTCACAAGCATGGAATAATTCTAATGAACCTAATAAAAAGAGAGCATTACGTATCTTGGTAAGTATCCAAGCATATTCCTCCATTGGTTAATGTAAAAAGAGGGCAGCTCATTTATACTGAACTTGGAATGAACCAGCATTGTATGCACAGTTGTTTCTATTGCCCATGGAGGCTGATTTAACCTATCTAGGTGAAGATGGCAGACTGTCATGAATATCTACTTTTCAAATTGGCATTAGGCCCCAATATAGTGCAGAGTCTATAAAGGCAGAGACTATGGGATCATTGCTCTTAAACGACACTGGACCAGAAAGCACCATCTGCACAGAGAAATCCCACTTAGCCACAGGAAAAGACACCTTTCTTCACTTATTATTTTCAATCCAGTCTTCTTCAGTGGAAATGCCACCACCAATGGTATAAATTGATAAGTAACACAATTAACACTCTTCTGATGCCAAGGCTAGTTTCTAAAGAAGTCTCCTTGCTGCTCAATGACTTTTCTGTTTCATTGATTCTGGGAACTTGAGTTCCCTGTGAATATATGTGACCGAGTGCTCTTTCTTTTGCTTTTATGGCTTACCATAGCATAAATTGCTGCAGATGTGAATGTTCTTATTGGCATACATGGAAGAATGACCTTACTTTATAGTGCTATTATAAAAGCATGGTTTAAACTAGCCTTTCAATTTTTGTGTGACAGAAGAAGGGGCTAATCTTATGGGTCTTGACCTCTCTCAAGCATTCAAACTATTGATGACAGAGCACATGGCTCTTTCCATTCCCTGCTTGTCATTTTCTTGGCCTTAGATGGTTCCCAACCCATTTCAGTGTATATGCCTTATTGACGTCCTGTGTTGTTGGCTAATGCATCTTCTCAGACTCAATGTCTCTGGCCTACATTTCTGTAAGGATTAAGAAAAGAAATGAGGTTTCCAAGTAAGTTCTATGACTGGTTTCCTGCATTTTCAATCCATGGCAAGAGAAGTAACCTTGAAGTTCTGGACTCCCCACCTGCTGATAAGAATACCTAATCAATGCATTATTTCAAGCAACTGCTTGATCATTCAATTTAATGACAGAGATTTGATTACTAAACTGGATCTTTCTTAGAGGGAACTCATCAGGTATTTATTACAGCAGAAGATGTCTCATAAAATTCAATTTAGTTCTACATTTAATACAACTTCAAAGATGATTCTATCTGGTGTAGGTATTTTTCTTTTAGCTGTTTATCAAAATGTAACATAAATTTAACAGGATCATTTCTAATTTTTATAAGAATATATGAATGTACAACATAAAACTATGAAAGAGGTAGTAGAAAGGAAGAGGAAGACAATATTAAAAGAGGCTATCCTACGCTATCTGCATACATATGGATTTCCTTGAAGATACTGTGCAGCCAGGTGCCTGCCACTCTTTTATTCCCTCCCATAGGTTCCTTATGCAGTTGCTGATGCTATCTTTACCACATGTACTTGGTATGTTGAGGCATGTCTAACACAAAGGCATTTGTGTATAGTCTGGGCAGCAAAGTATGCATTGTCCTAGTGAGTACTGAGTCCCACTGAACTGCAGAAAAGTGGTGACTACTTGCAGACCCAGTCACAGTTTCATCTCTTTTGTGATGTTTGAATGGGACATTCAACAGAAGGCTGACAATAACAACAGAAAGTGGTCAAGATGCTCAGAGATACACAGAAAGGAAGCAGTGATAAGAAACTATAGGACTACAGAAATCAGGGTTAAGAAAATGCCTGAATCAGTAGCGAACAATGAGTGTCCATTTGCAAGTAATAGCAGAGGCCATAGTCATAGAGACTGTTGCTGTTTACAGAACAGTCAGGTGGGGCATAAAAGAGGAAAGAAGAATCAGGATGCTTGCTGAGGGCAGAGCTTGCTTCCTGAAGACTAGTTTCATATTAGATATTCATCCTTAATACCTAGATTGTGGTTCTGGTCAAATGATCAAGTTTAATCTCCTTGAGTCTTAAGGGCCCATGCCCATGTTTCTAAAGAGTAATTATGCCTGGGATGACACATTAGCGAAGCAGGCAGAGCTTTCATTATGCAGCCACTTCTAAATGCTCCACCTTCAAATGCTTCCATACTGGGAAAATGATTTCTGAAATTAGTACTATGAAAGGTACATTCAAATCAGAGAGCCTACTTTTTATTTTATGGATGTCAATAATTCTCTAGCGTTCTTTATTTAAAGATATTTAATATTTAACACTATTTCCAAGTCTCATTTTAAATATCTTTGCTTTATTTTAATTACATGTATTTATGTGCATCTATGTATATGTGCACGTGTGTACAGCTACCTATAAAGAACAGAAAGGGAGGCAGATCTTCTGGAATTAGAGTTACAGGTGGTTGTGTGCTAACCAACATGGTGCTTGGAAACAAACTCTGGGACATCTGTAAGAACAGTAAAAACTTCCAACTGCTGAGCCACATCTCTAGCCCTCAATTCTCATTTTAACAGTTACATAATATTCTTTTAAAATCATTTAACATTTTTCCCACATTGATCAGTTTAAGTGGGTCTTGGTCTGATTCACTTTAAAATGTCAATTTTATCAAAAATAGTGATGATTACATTTTCTTGAAACTTTAAGATTTCATAAAAGGATTTAATAAGTTATGTGTTTTCAAACTGTTAAAAACATGCAGTGAATTCACTTATATGTGGATATTAGCTATTATATTAATGATAACTAAGTCATGATGTATAGAATCACAGATGGAAGGTAGAGAGTAAGTGATTTGAGGGACATCATCATTAGGAAGGGAAATAGCATGCGTACATACATACATACATACATACATACATACATAATATGGACAGATGGGGTTGGCAAGGGGTGCTAAAGGCTAGAATGGGAAGATCAAGGGGGGAGAAGGAGGGAGGGGGTTGTGGGAGGCAATACAATGGGAGATAAGTGACATTAAGGGGCATTTGAGGGGTAGTATAAAATCAAAATACAACAGAAACGTACATATACAGATACAGATATGGATACAGATACAGACACATACGCATTCTAACTGAAACTGCCAAATAATGGGGTAGACAGAGCCCAAACTGATCATCTTTTTTGTCACCAAATGAAGCTTTCAATACAGATTGAGATACAACATAGAGCTAATTGACTTGATGCCCAAAGGTGCCACAGGGGAGCCCCAAAATAACACAGGCAGTTGCAAAATCTATGGTTTGCTGACAGCAAAAGCTGACACAAAGCCCCATTGCTGAAGACAACACCTACACAACTCACTGAACAAGGAGAAGTTGTGCCAATGCCTACGTCTAGCCCCCACCCCTAGGCTCTACCTTCGTTGTTAGTCTTTGGAAGTGCTTGGAATGCAACCAAAGGAGAAGTGTGATATCTGTCAGTATATTTTGCCTGGCTAAACATTTGAGGTTTGACAAGAGATATTCAGATACTCTGGCATTAACCATTGATGGAAAAGAAGTGGTAGGAATGTGATGAGCAAACTAGTCACCTTTCAGGACAATGGAACCCATGGTTCTCTAGCAGCAACCAAATTAAAGGTCACGATCCACATTAATTCTAAACATAAAAGGATCTACACATGGGCTTAGGCTCTTCGTTCTCACATCAGTACAGCCTTGGAAAGGAGTTTCGTAAATTTTTAAGTGGTGTGCACGTGGGAAAAATGAGCCCCATTTCTGGTGGTATAGAATGGTAAGCCAAATAGAGAGCTGAGAAACAATTCAGAAACTCCACATGTTCAAAGCCTCTGAAGGCTACAGAATGAGTTCTGTGATATCTTGGACAGCTTAGTGAGATCTTGTCTCAAAAGGTAATAACAAGGACACCGAGTTAGTTGTAGAGTGCTTGCCTAGCAAGTGCAAGTCTGCAGGTCCAATTCCTCCTACAAAAGTAATCAATCTTTAAAAAGGAACGGACCAGAGGATGACCACATGCTGTTCTCTTCACACGGCTTACACTTCAACCTCTTGCTGTCTATGTGCTTTCTATCTTTGTTGTTTCATTCTCTCATTAGCTTGATGTTTGTTCCAATATTATCATATTGTTTTAGTTGTATAATTGTTTTAGTTTACAGTAAGATCTAAACTATACTATCCTTTGCATATTTATCTCCAGTTTCCTAGCTAAAAATGTCTAGATAATCTTTTTAATATGGTGCTTCAGATTCCAAAATAACATCTTTAGAAATTTTATCGGTATCTTTAAATATATATTTTGAGAAAAATTACGACATCATCTTTTAGTAAACACCATGATTCACTAATCCTAAAATTTCTGTTTTCTGAAAAATAATTTCCTTTAGTGCACTGGAATTCATTGCAGTGGCAAAACGGTGTATTACAGGAGATCTGACTGGTAGGGCTAGCTTTCAATTTTCTACTTTTGTGCAGTTGGGGAAATTAATTCACTGCTCTAAGGCTCAGTTTCCTTATTTGAATAATGAAGAGGTTGTAGGAGATAAGGTATTAGAATGGTCACCAAGTTCCATTCCAAATTGTGAATTCAATGAACATCTGTTATTAAAAATAATTTTTGTATGCCCACAGGCTACTCTGCAATAGCATCATAGTTTAACAACCACTCTACCTCCCATTTTACCTTCTCTTTTCTTGGTGAAGATATATTCAATAGACATGAATGGAAATTATTATGCATTGAAATATATGATACCACCTAAATAGATTACCTAATTACCAGGGGAATCGTACAGTGCACTATACATCTAAAGTGGAATCCCAGATTCAATTAATTAGGTGTTTTACAATATAACCCCAATGTTCCTAGGATATCTTACATGTATTTTAACTCCAATACATAGACTGGTAGGAAAAGTTCATAAAGAAGCAAATATGGAAAACAAAGTCACAAAAATAAATAAGGAATAATATGTTACAAAAATAACTTGCAAAATAAATTTAACATAGACCACAGGTTAGAATTAGACTCAATGCTTGTAGTATAACTTTATGAAGATTAACTTAAATATAAAAGTAATTAAAAATACTTGTTTTACAATGCTGATGATCAAGTGCTGGGCAAGATGTGCAGTGTATTGTAACAGTTGCCCCCACCTTGTTTCTTAAGTTGTTTGTAAAATAAAAGCCGGATATTCCTCCTTGTGGTCACTTGATATGGAGTGGCAGGGCTTGAAGTTTGGGAGGATCCACTTTGTTGTACAGCTAAAGCACTTGGAGTCCAAGGGCCTTGTGTATGCAATGTCTTACCTTACTTTTCTCTTCAGTAATGACTTGGATGAGGAAATAACTGAGAAAGAAGGAACAAAGCCTTTGCTGTCGTAACACTTCTTACTTTCATCTCGCCTAGGTTTTGGTACTTACTCATAATGGGTGCAGAATCTGGAAGAGTGTTTAGAGACATGCTTAGGTGGAAGAGGCTCTCAAGCTTTCCAGCTCTACTATGCACTACTCTTCATTAAATAGATCTGTTCATTAAACATAATGATAAATATTTTGGATATTTTGCATTAGCATATATTCTTGATTTTCCTCTCTTAGTAACTATGGTGAAAACTATGATAAAGTTGAAAATTATCAATATTGTTAGCTGAAGAAATGGTATTTTTCAAAGATCAAAATGCAATATTACTGGCAATAGAGCTGTACTTTAGGAAAGTATGTTCTTCCATCATGTGATTCAAGAACCTCATAAGCCTTAGTTCTTTTCTGATTTGAGTGGCTAGTTGTTAAATGAGAAGTATAGAAGGTAAAATTTATTTTATGTATTTATGTGTTGTGTCTGCAGGTATATCTGTGCACCACTTATGTGATAGTGTCCCTGGAGGCCACAAGAAGGCATCAGAAGCCATGAAACTATGTTTATAGATGGCTGAGAAACATCACATGGGTACTGAGAACTGAATTGGGTCCTCTAGAACAGCAGCACTTATTCTTGACCACTGCAGCATGTCTGCAACCCCAAGCACATACATTTTAATTATCTTGATGTAGAAACAACAATCATCACCTCTATCCACAACAGGCCAGAAATTCATCTTACTGAGGCTGTAATAGCAAGAGAGGTCACAGAGCTTTTTACAGCTATTCTCCCAGGAATCAGAAGAACATCTAGTTCTGCTGCAAGCATAGAAATTGAGGCAGAAGGACAAAAATTAGTGTTAGGCAATAATATTACTTTGAGGTTTTTTTTTATAATAATTCACTTCCACTACGATATTTGTTCTGAAAGGAATATGACAATAACAATACAGCCTTCCAATTTTCCTGCAGTTCTTGCTATTATATAATTCTTCAAGTATCACTTGCCTGGAATGAAGGGACACTTGGTTCTATGGCTGCTTTTTTATTATCTCATTGAGCTTTCAGCAAATAGGTGCCACTTTTTCTGGGACTTTCTTCTTTATTAGGGCATAGAGAACCATGACTGTACGTGGCTATTGATATTGCTGGGAAATTATACAGTTCTACCATTCCAAATATGCATGATCACTTACATGTAAATGCCAAATCAGAAAAACTAATATTTTAAAATGCTATTAAGCTGAGTGTTATGGCACAGGTATTTGAAAGAGTACATAGTCTCAATATTATGCTTACTAAAATTAAGGCAGATAAAAGGATAGTAAAAGAAGAATTAAAAATCAAATGTAAAGAAAATAAATACATAAAGTCTCTGGCTTGTCCTTGGATTTAAAGCATCCTCAGGCACATGGACATCATTTTTAAAATTCTCACCTAAGCTTTTTGGTGTATAGTCATTGATTCAAACCCCTCAACCTGCTCAAATCCACATGGTTCCATCTGATTTTGAAATTTCAGCTAGAAATGTTTCTTACTCTTGACTTTGACCTCAGCCATCTGAAATACTTGGGCATATGGGTAAGTAGATGATGTATCATGAGTATATGTCCATGGTGTTCTTTCCCTTGAACTTCTGTCTTCTGCAGATGAGGCTACTAAGATGAGGCTACTTCATACCACATTCTTTCTAGCAGGATGGCAACTGAGGCAGAGTCGGACTTACACTTTGGATCTAAGTTTATCTAATTTCCATTGGTTGAATGATCTTCGGATAAGAAAATGATTGTTACTTAATGGTGTAAGGTTCTAAGGAAGGGTAGCTGAAGAATCATCTGCTATCAAGTTAGAAATTCAACCTCGCCAGGCAGTGGTGGCGCACGCCTTTAATTTCAGCGCTTAGGAGGCAGAGGCAGGCGGATTTCTGAGTTCGAGGCCAGCCTGGTCTACAGAGTGAGTTCCAGGACAGCCAGGGCTACACAGAGAAACCGGACTCGAGAAACCAAAAAAAAAAAAAAAGAAAAAAAAATTCAACCTCAAAGAGAGTCAGTTCCCTCCCTTTTGTTCTTGCCTTCTTGCTCCCACTATGTCCTCTTGTCCCTCCCCCCCCGCCCCCACCCCCGTCTCACCACATTTCCTCCCCTCCTCTCTCCACATGCTCATGACTGGCCTCTACTTTTCTTCTCTTCTTCTCTGCTCCACTCTCTCTGCCTTTCTCTGTCTCTACTACCCTCTCAACTCTCCTCCCCATGCCCTAAATATACTCTATTCTATACAATAAAAAAAAAAAAAAAAAAAAAAAAAAGAAAGTTCGTTCCCAAAGTCAGGATTAAGGATATGTAATTAGATGTCTTTATTCCCAAAAGGTTGAAAATTGTAATACTATTTTCTGTTCAAACTTTGTTTTTGAAGGAAACTACTTTGTGCCACAGCTTAAGTTTATATTACCAAAGCTTATAGATCTTCTGTGTAAGTATAATTAGGATACTATTTAAAAATTAAGCTTTGTTTATGTGTTTGCTTATAGTTTTCTAGAGTATGCTTTAAGCGTTGGCCACAAGCCACATTGGGACATTAAGTAATCACAATGCTAGCACATTTCAATATTCAGCTGGCAACAAGGCCTACAATTATAGTTAAGCTTTCATTCTCTGTGTCTGCAATTACCTAACCAGTGATAAGGAGATTTTCATGATTGCCATTAAGGGTTTAATTATGACTGAGTTAGATACAAGAACAGCTGTTAGCAAATATCTACCCATTCCTATGGGTAAATTGGTCGGTCCATCATAGGAGAGGGCTTAGGAAGGTAGACCAAAATACAGCAGCCAATGAAGTTCATTACGTCCAGGCTATACTATTACCACTCACTTCTTGCAGCTTCATCCGTCTTGAGCCTTACCTTGGGAACATCTATGGAGCCAAGATAAGGATCAGTCTTTTTTCCCAGAGCACTTCTCTTGTTTTGAAAATCTCTCTGTTTAGCCTGTAACAAAGAGAAGGAAGCTCTGAATTCCTGAGAAATGATAGACTAAAAAAATACTTTGAAATGCTTGAAAAATGAAATGCAAGAGGGACACATATCAGTAATTCAGTAGTTTTTCTTATTGAGTATTCATGTCATCTTCGTAGCCCATTTACAATCTTTGCTATACGTCATATCAGCTGCAACTCGAATCAAAGCACAGTCAAAAGGGAAATGTCACAGGTTTACTTAGTTGTTTGACTGGCATGTTTTTGAAACATAATAAGCCAAAAGTGCCATTGTTTTCATCCTTAAAAAAAAAAAAAACTAAAACTATGTAGAATCCAAACTAGTCTATGAACAAAGGATCAACTAGGAAATAGCAAAGGTACGGCTTTATTGTGAATGCTTTGGAAGAGCTAGCTATGGAAATGCCGGCTCAAAATGTAAGTAACAGAAGATAAACCTACTTATCTGAAAATCTGAAGTACATATTGTGTTGATTAGATTGTTTCAGGGGAAAAATAAAACACCATTACTCAGTATCTATGTGTTAAGAATCTTAGAAAACAATCCACTGAACAACTTGTATATAATAGCTCTAATTGTTTACTATATCTAACACACACTGATTATTGTATTTGAAAAACCATTAATTTTAGGATATGTTAGAGCATTGCTTAGAATTTCATGCCACAGCATATTTAATTTTTAAAAATGTCAAAAATGTGTTTTTACAAAGGAATTGAAGTTAATGTTTTGTATTTTTTTAATGGCCCCAAGATAAATTTAATTTCAAGCCAAACTTAAAATTATTCCAAACCAATAGTAATTGAACAGCATCAAAATCTTTCTTTAATTTAATTTTCAAACATTAAGATGAACACTTGCCAAGCTTAAAATAATAGAAAAACATTTCATGTAATTTGCTTTTACAATAAAATTAGGTCATTTAAACTAATGTGTAATAGAAAAAAGACAACCATTTCAAACAGCAAATTCTAATCAACATCAAATCATGCTAGAAAATAAAAAAAGGAATCATATGTTTAAGCGAGATAAAAGTTCTTGAAACTGTGATTTTAAAGAGCAACATTTAAAATATCCACAGTGCTCAAACCAGCATTCATGGGAGTAAATAGGCCCTCTCTTTAAGTATTTCCAATCTTAGATATCTTTTCCAGTACAAGCGAAAATGAGGAAAAACAAATGTGGAAATAGAAGCAATGCCTATATTACTGATTATCATGGTGCTTGTTTATTTTAAAGTGTACTTTGGCAGCATTCCTTGTGCAGCAGACATTAGTCATTAACTACTGTTCTACAGAATAAACTTAGAAGACAACAGTGTAAGTCATTAGACAGACATGATGTCTCTGCTACAGAATAGATCACAATATCATGGCCTGATGCCATTACAGCAGAGCCAGAACATAGTGCAGGGATCTGGGGTATGGGTTCAAACAGAGGGAGGCTGGGTCTGGAGGAAGTGCATTCAAAGTCCGTAATATATTGCCTCATGATTAGTGTAAGAAACAACTGTCTTGCCTTCATTCAGTGCTCTATTTTGGTATTTTCTAGGCTTGTTGCAAATGAGTTGTGTATTTATTATAACAAACTAAACTCCAACTTTAGATAATGTAAATTCTTTCATATTCTATGAAATATTATTTTAGGATAATTAAGATACATTCTTTCGAATGATCTAATATCATATTTGTCCAAATTGGAATTGTGCCCAAACATTCTGCAGGGAAATATACTGCATAATTAAACTATTGCATGGTTTATTTGGAGAAAGCCAATGATCCAGAGGCCATCACCATCAATATTTGCTTTGCATGATCACAGAGGTTACCTGTGACTTCTGTAATCAGTTCTACCTTGCTTTTCAGGAGGCAGAAAGAGTCATAACCTGTCACTGCTGGGCAAAAGCCTTTGCTATGGCCAGCATTGCATATACAAGTCTGTTACAGATAATGTTAAAAGCCAAGTGTCAAATTATACTGTATATATTACATATTACAAATTTTCTTTACTAATAAAAAACAAAGAGTAACAAAAGTCAAAAGAATGTCTTAATGTGATCCAAAAAGTCATTGTCACTAGACATAACATGTTAAATGATAACATTATATATTTTTCTCTTAATTCTAAGTATGAATGAAACTATCTGAACACGAAGATAAAGATGCCCAGAAGCTCTGTTTAGATGACAAAGCTGATTCATTGTAGTAATAAAGGAACAGATGATTATAGATTTGTTAAAGACATTTAAATAAAATTGTTTCATACTATGTGAAGCATAAAAATTGCTCCTACCTTAAACTGCCATTTCTTGAAGTACTTTTAATGTGTATGCATAATTAAATAGTTCAATATATATATATATATATATATATATATATATATATATATACACATATATATAATGTATTTTGTATGAACTAAGCATTATAATACAGTTTATTATTGTTGGACAGAAATTCCCTCTGAGACAAACCCTTCCATCTTGGGAGAAGCTCATTATACTCACGCTATCCTAAATGGAGGTAAGACATTCCATCCTTCAGGGAAACATATTAGGCTTAGGAATTACACAACTCAAAAGCTTCAGGAAGCTTTTAGGTATATCAGGCCCCTCCTTCCTCCAGCACATATAAGCAATATAAGGACTTCTGAATGACCCTTAGACTAGCCAGGGTACCATGAGGATTCTCCGATAAGTTGAGTCATCTGGACAAGTCAAAAACAGAGCTACTCAGAAGAAGCTCAACTCAACTGAGATGCCTGGAAGACATTCTTTCCTGTATTTAACTGTTTGCAAGTTTTGCTGAACAATCCAGTCTTCCACTGTTTCTAAGTCAACATCCATGCTAGGTGAGCTTTTGGTAATGGTGCTGTATTTAAGTCATTTCTACTCCTATAAATAACTCCTGAGCTGTACTCCTGTAAGCAATCCCAATAAAAGTCGTTGGTTCACCAAGTGGACTTGGCTGGTGTCTTTGTTTTGGTCTGTCCATTTCCTATCTGGAGTGAATAGATTAGATGTTTTATCATGTATCCCTGGAAATAATGTACCATAATGAATATGCATAAAACTTTCTCAAATACTTCAAATTTGATTCAGCTGTTATCTTAGCTACTGCCTTGATTGTTGGAAGAGTAGAAACGAACTGCAAGGCTAATCCTGTGGGTTTTGATGGACTTCTGTATTCTTTTGAATACTCTTGATGGTTAAGCAACTCAGTAAGGACTCTGTAACACTGAGCCTTATGCTGTGCTTTCAAGCACACTTCACTTTGAAACTCACATAAAATGAAGTATTTTACAGATATTTAGAATTTATAAACCTGTTACAAACTTTGAATGTGTCTTCACATGTGTGTATGTGTATTATAGTATAACAGTGTCTTGATTATATACAATTAGATTACAGAATTAAATTAATGAAATATGATGTCTACTCCAGATGTTTTATTGAATGAAAAATAGTTAACTTGTTGAGTAGATATATGATTTATACCTCTAAGATCAGACCATAGCATTGTGTGTATTTTAAGTAATAATTTCTATTTTCCGCAGTGTGGGTGAGTGTGGTGATCAGAGGACAATTTGCAGGAGTCAGATATCCCCTTTTACCTTGTAAGTTCCTGATATTGAATTCAGATAGTAAGTAGGGTTTGGCAGAAGTGCCTTTATAAGATGAGCCATCTTGCTTGCTAGAAAATGATCTCTCACTGAAATGATATGTATAATTATGCGTTTGATGAACTTAACAAGCAAAAATTAAAATCTATGCAAATAGGAACAGGGAGTACACTCATGAGATGCTAAGAAGAAAAGACATTGTGAAATGGCTCATATTGGAGAAGGGTAGGGTAATATATGTATACATTGCCATAGAGTAGAGATGCAGTTAGATTTAATTTTTGATTACTAATTACACACTCACACACAAAATCCATTTTGAGCTCCAAATTTGCATTTTCATTTTAATTAAAAATTCCATTTCCCTATTAATTACCAGATTTGCAATGAAAAATCAGATATAAAATTAAGAAGGATGAATTAAAAATTAGTCTTTGAGAACTCAAATAGAAAACGTTTCAACCCAACTCTATTCCTAAGAGATTGGTAAACAGTGCCCCCTTGTGTTGAGGATCTGGTTTTGTGGTTTGTTTTTAATTATTAATTTTTTTGGAGATACTAGACTATATATGAAGTAAATATAGAACACTTTAACCTAATTTTGAAAAAGAAGCTGAAATACTGAAACAACAACCAAATAAATATTTTAAAATGGTTCTCCCCTGGTTAATTTTTATGCTCACTTGGTTGGACTTTAGTATTTTACTAACTTGGGTTTTAGTCAGTTACCATGGAAAGGGGTATTGAGAAAAGATGGATTCTTTAGTAAATCTAAGAGTAAATAAACATATAGTTTTTCAAATTATTAGGCACATATCTCTGAAAGGAAGCATAATTTAACTCAGGCAAGACATCATTACTTTATTCTTTTGACATAGAATCTTGCTGTGCTGTCCAAGTTTCCTCAGAACACTAGGCATAAATGATATTCTTCTTTCAGTCTCTCAAGTAGCTAGGGCTACAGGAGAGCATTGCCATGCGAGGCAGGTACAACTGTTTAATTCAAAACTCAAATATATCAAAATGCCTCTTCAGTTTTTAATGTAAACAAAAAGGCTTAGTTGGCTGTGTATTATAGATTCAGATATGATTTATACATACACGATGATGGCTATATGTAAGCTTTAATATAAGTGCTAAATGTACTTATATCATACATTTATAATTTTGTTGTAAATTGGGTTTTATATGTTTATAGAGTGTGCTTATATTATTATGCATTCTGTATTCTCAGCACTATGGATAATGAGGTTCAAGTGTTCCATAGTAATTATATGTGAGGAAATTATATACCAAATAAGGACAAATTTAGTTTCTAAGTAAACGTTATAAGAAGACTTTTTCCCTTCTAATGCTTAAGGAAAATAATTTCAGTTCCTGAGGATTCAGGATATTTATTAAAAATTCATACTTCTGTGCTCAATTCAACAATATGCTTAGCTATTACCAAACAGTATTAGCTTTTCGTACAAAGTATTTTATTAAATTACAAACCAGGGGTGTGTTGTGTCGCTCACAATTACTTAGAATGCCATGCCTTCCCCTCCTTCATAAACCTTCTGCCAGTGTTTTGCAGAAGGCATATGTTTGTCGATTTGAAGTGCATTAGTTTTAGGGGGAAGCTGTTTGACACATTACAGAACTGGAGCTAGCCAGTAGACCCCCTAACTACATAGCTCGCTATGCCTAATTATAAAAGATGAAGGTTTTGAAATTTGCATAATTGCAACTATTGGTAGGGGTCGGTAACATATTTGCATTATCTACTTATGTGCCACACCAACTCTTTTAAGCACCACTTTACAACAAGTCTGCTAAGTCAGATGTTTGTAGGTGTCAGAACACTGTAACCTACAATGCCGGTGATGCCTTTTTCTGCCCATGTCTCAGGCATCTGATGGCTTTCTAAAATCAATTTCTAGCTCTGGGTACTATTCTACATCCCAAGCTTTTGAAAATAAGCAGCTTTTCTATTCACTGCTCTCTGTAAAAATAGAAATGACTTGTACTTCTAAATCAAGTTCCACATATTCATTTATGCCTTTTATAAATACATTACTTCATTTTCTATCATTCAGAATAATTAATATGCATAAGGATGACATTCATACAACAAAGGTACAGAGAGACAGCGGGACAGTCAAGAATAGCAGTATTTACTTTGAAAGCTAGCAGAAATCATATATCTCAGAGAAATGAATCATTTTCATACTGGCTACAATTTTAATGTCTAAACAGCATGTGAAATAATTAAATTAGTAAATGAAAAGGAAGATAACTTAATCAGTGTTGAGTATTTGCTAATAAAAATAATGGTGTTAATAGCTACCATTAATTTGCTAGCTTCCATGTTCAAGGTCCAAGCACATTACATATATTACTGGTAATTCTCATTAAAACTTAGTAAGCTGGATAATTTACCATTATTTCATTAAAAGAATCTAGAGCCCAGAGAAATTTGATCAGTTGCCCAAGACTTTATAGAAATTGAGCCTGGAGTTAACCCTACTTTTTATGATTATGGTCTATAGTTTTCTTATACTTCCCTCCACTCCCAAAAATTACAACTATATTTTATGAAAAACACCTTCCTGGCAGAAACCTTTAAAATCTAGTTAATATGATAGATCATTGCTTCAGTGTTTCTTTGCTGGTAGAGATTAGTTGTCCTCAAAATAGTTCCAAATGCATTTCATTTATTTCTTCGGTCAACTAATACTGCCTCTCTGCTCTGCGCAATATGCTGTTATAGCCATAGTGGGGATATCAATTAGGAAGTGAGCAGAATTCAAGAGCCTAATAATAAAACACTGAACATTATTACACTAGTTGTATAGAACATCATAAAAATGAGTAAACAAAGGAAAACCAAACAGGAATTTAAGGAGTGAGCTTGGAGGACAGATGGCTGAGTTCAGTGTTCTGATGACTGGTAAATCACTAAAATGTATTTACTATAATAAAACGAACTACACTTACCGAGTGTATTCCTGGCTCTGCTGCTTTTCCTTGTCTCTCCAAGTAGAAGCTCATGCAGCATTAGCACCACAGCACCCTGGGAGCATTTTGAGTGTGTTTCTTTGTTATTGGGAGGTCCACAAGAGAGAACTTCTCTGCTCTAGTTTTCACAAAGATGTGTGTCATGGCTGGACTGCCCAGTGTTCAGTAGGTATAAATATTTAGAGAAATAATTTGGAAAGGAGAGATGAAGGGAAAAAGCAGAAGACAAGAGCATGACTCTCACCATGAGTCATGCTTTGTGAGGGAATTCTTTGTAAGGGTCCATTTGTCTTTCTATACACAGGTAGCTGAAAGATAATTTATTGAACCATATTGTCATATTCAGAAAGTAAACAAATAGCATTTTTCACAAATTGAACAAGACAATATGATAATTTTGTCTAATTTATATTGCTAGAAACTTGTTCATCAGGCTCAATAGTCAAAATTGTCATAGGACATGGGGTTGGCTTATTTGGCTCCTGGGAAGTTCATAAAGTCATTGACTTTGGATTTATAGGAAATAGCACTCCTGGTTCTTCTTGGTTTCTTTCAGTTTTTACTCTCCAGAAAAAACACCCAAGCTGTATTTTCTGCAACATGGTTTCTCAACATTTTCCAGTAAACAAGGGTGCTAGTGAACCTCTGGTTAATTATAAACAGCTTTTAATTATATAAAACCTTTCAGCCTAAAGAAAAAGTAAATATGTAAGCTCTCTTCTTACATAAAGATAGTCTAGATCATGAAGACTGGTAAAACCTTATGCTTTGCTTCTCAAAGTAAGGCAAAAAACCAAAAACAACAACAAACACACAAACAAGAACAAACCTAAAGTGCATGAGTGCATAAGCATGCATGTATTCTGGGCTACCTGTCATAGTGTCACCTTGGTGATACTATGATCCAGTGATAATGCATGGGTCTGTGTAATTGAGTCATTCTCACTGCAGATTTCCATTTTGTTCATGTGTGTTTCTTCCCATCCTCATGGCACTTCACTGGCCCACTTCATCCTCTCTTTCTTTGGGATTGGTCTTGGTCTCTAAGGCATCATCTCCCCAACCTCATTGGTTTCAGAGAACCGTTCCTTAGGCCTGATCTCTCGGTCTCCTTTCTTCCTTCCTTTCCTTCTCTCTTCTGCATGTTGGGCTCTGGGTCTTTTTATTCCTCAGGTCTCCTATAGGTTAAGCCTAAGCACTTATATTCCCTCGCTTTTAACTCAGCCAGCACTGGCATCTGTATTCAGTCAGCTTCCCTGTGAATAAATAAATTCAGATACCAGCCTCCAAAATCTCAGGTCTGGCTGGACAAACAGCTTGAGATGCAGCTCCTGTCACAGTTTCCTCTCACCTTGGAACAAAAACATCTCAGTGGCCCTGAGATACAGCTAATTGTATCCTTAGTTCCCCGGTGTATGGGTTTGCCAGACTCTTAGAGGGCTACCATGTACCCTACAAATAACTAGCATTTAATGAAAGATAAGAAATGCATCCAAAGGACAAATTAAGGCAGAAAAAATGGCTATGTCTGTGCACGGGGCAGCTAAGGGCTTCTGGAGGGAAGTTTGTGCTTTTCAGAGGTTTTGGTCTGTCCGGAGACAGCATAGTCTAGCCAGTGTGAGCTGCCTGGTAAGCAATTTTCATTGTTGAGAATTTTTGTACATCCCTTTAAATATCAATGCTTCTTACTTCAAATAAATAATTTTGCATATAATAGGCTCTTTTGAAATTCTTCCAACATCAGACTTCTGTGGAAGCAAATAGAGATAGCTGGCATTTGGGCAAATTTCCCTTCATTTTCATACAAGAGGCTTAAATAGAGTTAAGCTGTTTATCTTCTAAGTTCATGGGGCATGAACCACCCTTAAGTCTCTCCTTTGGTGAAGTGGTCAGCTTTCCACTTGTTTATATGTTTTTAAATATAATATTTTATTAATTGTTTGAGAATATCATACAATTTATTTTTATTATTTGCACACACCAACTCCTCTTCCCAAATCCTGATAAGTCTACCTTTTACGTGTGTACCCCCTCCCAATTTCACATCCTCTTCATTTTGTATTTTTTTCTTTTAATTAAATTTTATTGTTTATTGTTATGCATATAGGTGTTTTGCCTGTGTGTGTCTGTGCACTACATGAGTACCGTAGCGATAGAGACTAGACAAAGTCATCAGACTCCATGGAAATGGAATTACACACAGCTGTGAGCTTCGAAGTGGGAACTAGGGATTGAACAAGGGTCATCTGGAAGAAGAGCCAGTGCTTGTAACCATTATGGCATCTCTTCAGCTCCTTCTTGTTTTATATTTAATAACCCTCCAAATCCAATCAGTACTGCCCATATACTAATGGCAAACTGTGGGAGCATCCGCTGTCACTCTACTCTTAAAGAAGTATTAAAGAAGATCTAATCTCCCTCCTCCAGAACACTTCAACTTGTGCTGGGGACCCATAAACCTCTATCTCTCCATGTTAGAATGTAGACTGGTGTGATATTATGCAGATCTTGTGTAGTCAACAAGAGCTCCTCTGAGTTTCTGTGTTCACTAGTCTTAAATATCAAGAAGATACTATTTCACAATTGTCTTCCTTAATTCCTGGCTCTTATAATCTCTCTGCCTTTCTTCCAAACCTTGATGGTAGCACTGGAAGTGATATAGGTGGCCCAGCAAAGGCTGAGTATGGCCCTGACACTTAATCTCTGTACTTGGACCAATGGTGTTTCTGGGTTAACCACCAATGATGCACAAACAAACAAACAAACAAACAAAAAACTTCTCCATTGAGATCTGAGTGCTGAAGTGATCTACAGACACAGAGAAGCAAATTTAGATGGTGGTTGGATGCGGAGACCAAATGGCCTTGTTTGAACCTAAGGCCTTGCGCTTCCCAGATAGCCAGAGGGTCCCAGACTTTAGCAGACATTCCTTTGATTACTCCCCTCTGCAGATGTCCTTTGCAAGTGAATAGATGGTTTGTTTGTAGTAGCCTGTGGCTCCAGAGAAACGTTGAGATGTCCTGCTATCTTAAAGCCACAATAAGGCTTGTTATGCTAAGTTACAACAGTCTGATGTTTGGCTGCAATTAAGTGACCCTGAGAAACTTCTCTCTCTCTTTCTCTCTCTGTCTCCCCCCCCCCCCCGTAGTGACCTCTAGTAACCTTCCTGTCCCTGCCCCTTCCCTTCCTAAGTGCTTATATGCGGACTTGGAATAAAGGCTGGTTGGAGCTTGATCGGACATTTCGACTTGCTCCCAGGCATTTCTGGTCTCCTGTCTTTCTTTCCATTATCCGCAGCTCCCGCCTCAGCACCTGAGTATCCTGCAGGCAGGGCACTTCGGACCCTGATTGATAGTCACTCCCAGGAGGGTCTCCCGGGCGGAACGAGACAGCTAGCTCTTCGCAGTTGGATAGAATATCTATTCAACAGGAAAACAAAGGTAGATACATCTCTGGGGGTTGTGACATCTCAAGTTAGGTTCTTGGCTAGATTTAATGTATCAGACATCAGTTTCTCCTATGGAGTATGCATTAAATCCAATCAGAAAGCAGTTGGATTTTCACATTAAACTCATTGCACAAACAAATCTTTCAGTCCTGCTATTATTATAGCTCACAAGGTCATAGTAGGGTAAGACTACACCTTCCCCCAGCAGGCTATAGAGCACTTTCCTATGCCTTGAAATCTTGCCACTGTGGAGGAACCTACCATGTTAGAACCAATGAGATTTCTTCATGCCTGCTGAGTAGGTCAACTAAAGGCACAGGTAATAGATTGTATCATGTGTGTGGCTTGAGGTGAGGATGGCTATGAGACAACCTTATCAAAATGTAAAGGGAAATATTCCATATATGGTATTAGAATTTCTATTTGTCCACATATGGATTTTGGGAGTAGAATTATACCATGAAAAAAACAATTTAACTCTTGTATATGATACATCCCACCCTGCTACACAACACTCATGTGTGTATGTGTTTATGTATAAATATTATACATCATTAAACTTCCATGTAGCTTTTACAAACACCCTTAGTGTTAGTTATTCTAGCCCTGCCCCTCCTCTTCCCCTCCCTTAGATGCTTCCTCTTCATTATTTGTCTTTGCCCTGCCATAGCATCTGTACTCTACCATTTATTCTCTCCTAATACCTTATTTATTTAGATAATTCACTGTATCCTCCTGTTCTGCTCAGCTTATCACGTTACTTATAGGCCACCACTTAAACACATAAAGTTTTAGAGTACTGTACATTTATGAATAGAATATCCATATGTATGCCTACATTTTACCGTAAGCGATATTTATGGTGCTTCTCCATTGCTTACTCTATCATTAATATGATAGAAAATGTTTTTGTGTGTACAACTTGTTTCTTGTTTTTAATTGCTGCAAATTGTTTATATGGAGGATGTAACTCAGTTTATCTATTAGAGGTCTTAGTTTCAACTTTGAATAAAAACAAAATGATAAAGTATGCTTTTTGGATTGAGTGGGGAAGTAAGGTGATATAATGACTTCATCTAAGGTTGAAACCCAAAGGAGCCTTTTAAATAAATAAGATTATGGTGCAGGTACTTTTGATTCACTACACTCAATATTGCACATTGTAAAAGTATTAATCCTGACATATGTACTTATTAACTCCGTGTTTTAATTAAAGTAACTATAGTAAAGTTACTTAGACATGTGAGTGTCATTAACCTTATCTGCAATATGATTTTTACGGTTGATCCAGTCTAGATTATGGTAATGTCAGGTCTTCTATCTTCCTGATTTTGAGGATTTTATAACACAAATATATCTGTGACTTTTGCTACATCAAGGGCCAGTTATAATTCTGATGCGTGCTGATTGCTTCCTCCTAACAATATCTGTTAGAAGTGACACCCCTCCCCCATGAAAGAATTCTAGTTGCTGAGACAGAAGACAATGGAATTCTGGAGAATTACAAAAGAGAATAAATTGCCAACCCATTGGTAACAACTATACTTCTCAAAAGTATTGAGTCATGGCTATTCAAATACCTCAAAAAATTTGAAGCCAAAGGTGTGGGAGGCTTACTCAGGGCCTAGTAGTTGCAAAAAATTCCACAGTCAGTGAATATTCTCCATAACAGCCATATGATTTCCAAGGAGCTAATTCTTTCTAAGGATTAAAGTATTTATTTCTTACTTAGTTAGTTAAGTTCCGAGACCACTGTAAACATGGAATAAACATTAGCTATTATTTTCTCATCCGTAGTAAGACTGACAAGGCTGTTCATACTTTCTCAAAACTCTCTTCTTGAACCCTTTTTTGTATTATTTACACATCTCACTTTTTCTCCACATGGCACAGTGTTGGCCTGCATGCTGGGAGTCTTCCTCAGGGATCTCTGGCCCGGCCAAATGAGAGGGTTCAGGCAAAGGGGGGAACGTGAGCAGGGACGGATTCTTCTCCAACTCTGTCTCAGCAGTTGCCTCCATGGTTGCACCAAGACCCTCTGCCCTGTACTGAGTCAGGCCTGGTCTGACCCACGAGAAGCTGACTAGCCTGCGAGGAGTGCGGGAAGCTTCTGGTGGCTTTCAGGAGAGCAGACCTCTTCCCAAGCAGCAGTGTTACAGCTCTTATGATAGAAGCTCTCAGACAATGGAGTAGTTCTCACATCTTTATTCCTTCTGGATGGGAATCTCTCCTATACAGGTTGGGGTGGTCTAATATACTGTTTGGGAGGGGTCAGGGGTTTGACAACAGGTACTTTCCAATGGCTTGGTCTGAGGGCTTAGGGGCACCTTATTTGCATGTGGGAAGGCTTGGGGTTGCTCCTACGTGACAAATCTCACATGACAGGCCTCTCTACAGGGGTTGTGGAGGCTGTAGCTGTTTTACAAGTCTTCCGGGAGCATTGGCAAAAACGTTTTCCGCTCCACTGTGGATTGTTCCACTGGGTCTCCCAGAGTGTTCAGCCTATGCTCAACCGGGTGCCAGATTGCCTGCCACAGACCACTGCCCCACAGCACATGATGGACGTGCCAGGGTTTCCACCAATTCTGGATGAGCAGTCCAGCTCAATACCTTGCTCATCACACTCTCTGGACTTCCCTGGAATGAAGCATGGGATAAAAGTTGTATCTGCCATTTGCTTGCCTATATTTTCAGTTGAATTCACCTTGCTCTTAGCTATTGCAGGCTTTCCTGTTACCAGGAATGGATGGCTTTCAAGTATCTTTACTGTTTTCATTTATACATTTTAGCATATGAATAAATTAATTGCCAAAAATAGCACATTTTTTTAACAATGAAAGGAGGCAATAAATAAAAGTGGGCTTTTTTTTTTCTGTGTGTGGAGAGACTGAGATAGCCATATGTTTCATGCTCCATACAGCAATATAGCAGGGGCTACTTTATTAGTTTCCCACGGCTCTTATTTCACAGAGGGTCAGCTCACCACAGTGACCCTAACCTTGAGTCTTCCCCTTCTCTCTCTCCTCTTTCTTCTTCCTTCCTTCCTTTCTTTCTTTCTTTTTTTTTTTTTTTTTTTTTTGGTGTTTGCACTCCCTTGCTGTACTTCTCTTACAGCAACTTAGAAAATTTAAATGTTGTTCTCAAAGCCTCAGAAATGTCAAGTTGTATTTAAGTTATTTATTTATCTTTCTATCTGTCTTGCCACACCCTGATGTCCTTGAACACAGAGATCTCATTTCATTCATCTTTGTATCTCTGAGAACCTATAGAATCCTGACACTTGGTAAGCAGTCAGCATTGTTTCATAGAAGAATGTCATTTCAGAAATGTAATGCCTTAACCTTCAGTGAGCTGGGAAGCAGACATTTCAGCATTGTAAAGGGGAAGCATGGGGAGACAGATTTTTAGCAAGAAAACATTTCCATATTTTCCTAAGACTTTATGTCGATCAACATTATAGATCAGATTTGAACCATAATTCTAAGTGATAAACAGCATATGGGTTCATTATTTTGAGAATTATGATGCTCTCAAACTATCAAAAGGAGAAATTTAGAAATTGATAAAACTGTAGATATTTTAATAACATCATCAATAACATTATCATTTATAGGTCTCAAAACAGGACCCTTTGAATAACATTTTCTTTTCTTTTCTTCCCCTCCACTCTCTTTCTCTTTTATGTGGTTTTATTTTTGGTTTTTGGTTTTGTTTTTTTTTTTTGACTCACACTTTTCCAGGCCGGCCAGGAACTTATGATTCTTCTGCTCCATCCTCCAGTGTGCTAGGGTTACAGGCTTGTACCTGTGCAACCATATGCAGCACAGATTTGTAAACAAAATGATGACCTCAGTTCCATCAACAGAATTTAATGGACTTTTGGAAAGACTGCTCACCTTGGACATATCATCCCTCCCTGGGCCCTCCCACACTTCAAGTTCTTCGTTACTCTACTAACATCCTAAATGCTGTCTTTTGCTCTAGCATCTGGTGCCTCCAAACTCATGTGTCTGCAGTCACATGGGCAGTGACTGTGACACAGTAATTAAGTCATGTGTTTCCTTTTCTGGAAATTATGAAAATCATTATTATAATTTTAAAATAAAAGAACAGGTTAGTCCGTTCATACTTCTTATCACTACTCATTAACTTTCTCACCAGATGCAAGCCTTACTGACACTCCTTGCTCCATGCTTTCCAGTTACCTGAGGATGCCAATACATTGTATACTGGTAGAGATGCTCTGGTCTTTTATGTAATATTTCTTTCCTTCACTGTCTGTTTAAAAAAAAGATAGCTCCTAATTCTAAAACATCCAACTTGAATGCCACATTCTTCTTTCACATTTCAATTTATTTTGATAACATTTCAAATTTATCTTAAAATATACATAGAATTTTTACACTCTAAAGAAGAACTTTTGTGGACTGCTCCTCTGTATTCCTCCCAGTCTCCATTGAAACAGCTGAAAATCACAGTTACTGATCTCAAGCTTTAATTGAATAAATGTAATCATATTGATTATGTTATATTAAGTTATACTAGTGCTTCAGTTATAGTCACAGGTTTTAGTATTTATGATGTAGGGGTGGGTTGGAATTTCACAAACCATCAAATGATTCTACCCAGCTCAATATTATCCAGGAAGATATTCATATTTGTTCGTTTTTCTTGACTTTATTTTTTCTGTATATGGATAATAATAGAAAACAATTAAATAATACATTTCTCATAAATATACAATTATTTGGAAAATATACAGACTGGTCATAAACGTAAAACTCTTAATATTGGTCAAAATTTAAATCTCCAATTACCTTAGTTATGTGGGATATGGAACAGCGACATCTGGTGACTGGCAGAGACTAGTGCACCATCCACTCAGCATAATTTAACTTGGAAATGTTTTTCTATCTGAATAGAGAAGTTACATTTGTAAATTCATTGTTATATTTTTGGATATTTGTCCCATGTCCTGCTGAGAAAATGTGTATATTAAAAGAGTATAAAGTTTGGTCATGTACATTTACAATCTTAAATTCAGTTTACTCTTTGTAAAAACGGACAATGGTACACAGAAAATACTCTTAAGACTAAATGAAATTGGAGGTTAGCAAAGTGTATGCTTTTGATTTGTAATTCGTATTACTTTTAACCCCAAGTTTTAACTATTCAAAATATTTCTCGGAATATACATGCCCTAATCCACTTTGTATTCAGTGTTTTATTAATGTAAAGAAAATCAAAACTCCCGGAAATTAGGGTTACACACCATCCCTACCAGGATGGAACTGTTTGACTCTAAATCGGGACATTTAACTCCTTCCACCTCAGTTTCTCATCTTATAAAATTAGGCTGGATAGATACAAACTTAAAGAACTGAAGATGATAGAAACTTAAGAGTTGGTGATGATTAATTACAATGGCGTAGCTCTCCTCTGATATTGGCATTTGGTGCATAGAGGATTGATATTTTAAAGGATGATAATAAGGCTTCTTTAAATTCATATTCAATACTCATATAACATCCATTACCATTGCACCCAATGGAATACAGAAGTTTCTCAGGACCATAGGCAAAGAGCCAAAGCTATTACAGACACATTTGTGAATAAATTATCCATAGCTTAGGACCTGTACCTCACACTCACAAATCCACTAAATACCTGCTGTTATGCAACCATTCACTGCTTTTCAAAAACTAGTTGCAGAACAGATCCATTAGAATCATCTGGACATTTTTTATATTACGTGCTCTTCCTCAACCTATTGAAGGAAGATAACAGGAACTCACATTTTTAACAAGGTTCCCTGATGTTAACATTGACTTTCCTAACTTGAGAACTACTTACTGTCCCACCCCCCAGAAAGCATGTAGACTCAGACAGAAAGAGATACTGGTGCCTTCTAGTTAATGAAAGAGAAAATCTTTTAAACAAGGACTTGAAAACTCAACTGTCAACGGGACTCATGAAAGTAAGTTAAAAAAAAAAAATTGGCCAACTAGGAATTCAGCGGGACTCTAGAGAGCATGCCTCATACAAGGAAGGCTGCTTTAATTAGCTCTAGTGTTCCTTGTCAGGAGGGAAATACTTCCTAGGGTTTTATCACCTTTTTAAAAAAGAGAGAGGGGGATGAAAATAGGATTCTTATATAAAATCCTCAATTTTTAGGAGTAGGAGCTAAATCACTGCAAACTAAATTAAAAACACGTGAGAGCTTCGAATTGCTGCTCTTTCTACTAGCTCTTGTTCTTGTCTGTACACTTTCTCTCCCTTTTCACTTTCTCAGTAGCTCTGCAGTTTCAAATGCCCACTGTCATCTTAGTTCTCTCTCCTCCCCTTCTCCTTCTTCCCTCCCTCCCTCCGTCCCCCTCCCTCCTCTCTCCTTCTTCCTCCCTCCGTCCCTCCCTCCCTCTCTCTCCTCTCTCTCTCTCTCTCTCTCTCTCTCTCTCTCTCTCTCTCTCTCTCTCTCTCTCTCTCTCTCTCTCTTTTCCTCTACTTGCTGAAAACCACCATGAATGAATACCTGCTGTCATCCTCCTTAACATGGTGGTCTTGGACTTTAGCCCTCTGGAACTGTAAATCTCCAATAAAATCGTTCTTCCAAAAAGGTTTTCATAAGAGAATTATTGTATCTTATTCTACAGGAAGTATTGCTGACTACACAAGGATAGGTAGGCAGCAACTTGGGTACTTTTAAAAATATTTGTCTGGTTATCTTTTGGTGATGATGATTGGTTAAAAAAAAAATGTTTCCAGATAACATGGAAGCATGAAGTGGAAATTTCTGGTTGTGTAATGTGATACAGACTCGTGATGTTTTGCTGAGGCAAGACTCGTGAGAAGACACATGATGTTTGCAGAGAGTATAAGTGGGCCTCAACAGACAGTGGTGGGGTGCTTGCTTACGGAGCATTGAGAGAGGCATGGCAGAGAAGTCTTGGCATTCCCTGCCCTAGTTGCTCGCAATGGCTCTTGGGATTTCGCAGAGGCCTGGCTGTTTCTACTGGATCATGCCACCATTTCTGATTTGTGTTTGGTGACACTTTTGAACTGGACTGTTGGTATCCTGACCAACAGAGATTGGAATCACCCCAAAGAACTACTTCTAAACAGGTCCACATCTAAACAGGTCCCGATTCTTTTCTCCCCTACCTTTGAACAGTTGGCTGGAAGGAGGGTTTAAGCATTTGAGAACCTTTATTAAAGTAAGTCTAAGTAAGTCTAAGCCTACAGAAACATCTCAAGATATTGTTAAGAAAAAAAGAAGGAAAATATATACAGGACAGTGACAGAGAATGTGAAACAGCAGTAGGAAATATTAGACACATCAATGTCATATTAATTATCTTTATCTATTTGAATTGGTCATCCAAAAGAATTTTCAGATTTATCACAACCTGGAGCACGTCCAAAAGCTGCTAATTTCTGAATAGATGACACATCACCAGGACTCATATCATTGTAAAATGATATGACTGATTAATTTGAATGAAGATAAAAGATACCTAAATTTTATGTCCTATAATAGGCACCACTTATGTGACACATTACTACAATTTATTAAGGCTGATGATTTGTTGAGCATTAGTTGTGGTCGTGGCCTTGTATGAGCTATTGGAAAAAGAAAAAAAATAAACATGAAATTAACTCCATACTAGGATAGCATGAGCTCAATTTAAGGAATGTAATTTTTTTTAAAAAAAATTAAAACACAATGCAATTTTAAACAAATCCATACTTTAATAAGAAATTGACTCATTAAGCTTCCAAAAAGTTAAGGATAATAGTTCAACTGCAGTAGTTGAAGAAACTAAGTCAGAGTCTCCTGACCCAGGCAATCATCTATGTACCCATCCAACAGACAATGGTTGAGGGTTTACTGCATTTTTATTAAGTGGTTATTAATATTACTCAATGTCAAATATATAACATTATATATGTACACTATATTACATGTATATTAACACAAGTCTTACTACTGTCTCACTTCCACTAAGCACATAGTATTCATAACTCTATTACACAACACACTGCACATTACACATATTTGATTTCAGCTTTCAGTGTAAAAGTGCTCTCTATGATATGGAATATTATTCTGGCATATAGCTGTATGGTTATTTAACTCATCCCAAAGATAGAAACAGTTTTATTCCAGTATAAGGAGCAGTAACATTGAAACAGCCACCTTATAAAGAATTGATTCAAATTGCCTAAATTTTCCAATTGAACTTTCTATGTATTCTTATAATTTTACATAAATTCTTATTGTCTCAGGAGCAAAGTTGATGGGGAATGGAATTATGAAACACAAAGGCTGAGAGATCAGACAGGTTATAGGAAAATGGTTTCCAAGTATTGTTAGCCTTGCTTGGAATTCTGCCTACTTCACGGATATTCTTCTTCTTCCTTTCAACAGAAGTTCTGGGCTCAAAAGTAAAATAGTTAATTATCATTGGCCCAAAAAAATAAAATTCTTAATTTGATTTTTCATTATGCATAAGTAGAACAATGAAGCTGGTCATGATGATTGATGAGTGTACTTGAATGGGCAAAGACAGAGTATCTCTGTGAGTTCTAGGCTAGTCTGGCTAACATAGTTCCAGAATAACTAGAGCTACATAAACTGGAGACCCTCTTTGTAAAATCTAAAGAAAGAAACAAAGAAGGAAAGATGATGAAAATTCGTGAAAAATATAAAATTCAGCAGAGATAATAATTGCTAAAGAATCTTAACAAACATGGATATTTATACATCTTTCACATATAAATAAAATAGTATACCATATGTAATTATGTATCTATACAGGTATATACACACAGATTTACAATTTTGGTTTGTATTATTTTTCATGGTAATCTCTTTTAAAATAAATTATAGCAGGAATTATACTTATTTTTTAGAAGAAAATTTGAAGAAACATAATGCAACTATTTATAAGGTGGCATTCTTGGGTTCCCCAATAATACACACAGTATTTTTTTCTAGAAACCATCTTTTCTATCTTAATACCATGTATTGTATTGGTATTAAGTTGTGGATCACTACACAGTCAAATCGTTAAGTGAATCACGTCATGTTCCATGGAATTTTATCATGTTTAAATTTCAAAACTTAAATTCATGTAGGAAAGTGAAAAGTATTTTAAAAAGCAAAAACAAAACACCAAAACCCTCCAGATCTTCCCAAGCTCTGTCAGCTTGAAAGGAACTCTGACAGAGAATCTGTAGTAAAATGCAAATGTCCAGCGCCTCACCAGGCCCACATGAGTCTCTAATTGGCAGCCTTCATAAGAGAATTGTCTCCACTCAATACTACATACACTTATTTCCTTAGTAACTTGAAAATATACACATCGATAATTTATTTTGCATCAAAATTAAGATATTAGATCAGTATTTACCAAGGTTTGAATGGAATAGATGTCAATTTAAAACACGCTTGCTATATACATTTTTAAAAATCATTTATGAATGTGGCTGTTTAAAAATCTAAAAGTGCTGATACTTTTGCAAATGAGATTTTGTTCACAGATTTTAATTCAGGGTCATGTCTTAGGTGTCTTAGGTTTTCTATTGCTGTGATAAAACACAACAGCCGGAAACTTAGGTAGGAAATGGTTTTACACTCACAGAGAGTAGGACTTCGGAAAGGGAAATAAGAACAGGAATTTGAAGCAGGAAACTGGAGGCAAGAACTAACCCTGGAGGAGCATTGCTTACTGGCTTGTTTCTCATGGCCTGTTCATCCCACTTATACAATATAGGACCATGGGTGCCGTGGGTTGCTCTGCCCACAGTGGGCTGGGCTTTCCCATATTAATCATTAATTAAGAAAATACCTTACTGACTTTTCTACAAGCAATCAGAGGGATACATTTCTTCAACTGAGGTTCCTCTTCCTTATATCAAACTGATTTTAAAAATTAAAAATCTCACTTAGTCATTTATTTTTTAAAAATTCTAATGTCTAAGTGTCAAATATTTCAAAACCCTTGTCTGCAATTTGGGAACATAACTAACCAGGCCTGACATCTACTTTTGAAAATCTATATGATGTTTGTTTTTTATTGGAATGAAATTGCTTCAGGCCCTCCAAAATATCTCAAACAACTTTCAAATTATCTGGTTTTAAAATCCTATATTCCCATGAGAGACTGTTATTAGTCTGAAGAATATGTGCTTTCTAAAACCTGTCAGTGACAGAGCTCAAAAGAGAATAAATGGATCTTTCCTCTGGATTTTCTTTTCTAGGTAGCCATATTAATAGGATAACTTCTTTTATCCACATATTAATAGCATAATATCTCATGATATGAGGAACTAATCATCTCTTTGGAGAATTATCTGAGAGCTACATGGTGCATGTCTTCACAGAACACATTATGTGTCAACATAATATATAACATATGGTATGTCTTGTAATTAAAGTGTGACTGGCTATTTAGATGTGGGCTTTCACTTCTAGTGCTTTTCATTTTATAAATAGACACAGGTCACTTAGAAGAGTGACAAATCTTAGATTCACAAAGTACTGCCTTCCAGAGCCTTTGGTTATCTCATGCACAGATCATGAAAGGGAAGATGCCTTTCACATCTTATCTTGATTCTAGATTTACGTTAACTCAGGTGCTGAATATGACCACTCAAGATACAGAGGAAATTGGTTTTAAATAGAACTGTGAATGCAGGCTACTTGAATTCTAATAAAGATGAATAGATGTTTTAATTAATATGGCATTTTAGAAATACTCTTTCTACTAACTATTCTAGTGCAGTGATATTCCACTACATTATACAGGCTTCCCTACCTCATTTTGTGTTGCTAGAGTTCTCATTTTATGTGATTGTTTTGTATTTCTCTTATCTCTTAAATGAAGGTTTTCCTTAACAATCTTTTCTTCAGTGTCATTCTCTCCCAAATTTGTTTGACTTCAGTTATTTGTAAAGTTCCTTCTAATGCATGTAGGCCTACCTTTTGGCTTTCAGCATTTCCTCTTGGACTTTCATTATCAGCTTTAATTCATCATGTCCTGACTTTCCCTAGCTTTCCACTCCTGAGGCTCTCAGTCTACACATGTCCAGTACCTGCTAGGTGTTGTGTAAACACCCTTTACCCACACTGCCTTATAAGTGTATTTTAGATGCATTTTACCCCATCATAACATTGTGAAGCTGGTTTTATTCTTCATTGCTGTAATGCCACAGCTCACAGTGAAGCACCTGACAGTAGAAGGCAATGATCGATCCTTGGGCAAGGGATGTCCTAACTTTTCATGACACAGGAGATGGAAGATCTACTCTTTACAAGAATGATCAGTCTTGCCTCTTCAGATGAGAACACCATCATCATATACCTTTAGCATATGACTCTGGGATAATGATTTTAGTAAGACCATATTCTGTTAATTGTTCACCTCCACAATAGGTGTTTGTCTCCTGAAGTCATTCTTCTGAAGGGGTGCCATTTGGTTTATGTTACTAATGTGTCAGGCATTTACAATTACAAAGGAAATACAATTGAGACAAAGGCATTTCTAATCCAATAGGATTTGATTAACCACTAATGCTAAATGGAAAGGTCACGACCTGAGCCTAACGGGCCCTTTACAAGTTGTAGTGGACAATTAGGCAACTCAGCAGTGAAACTGGCTTCAAGGAGCAGATTTGCCTGCCAGCCGTTTTCAGGTTTGGATTTCACTGGATCGAGTTCTGAAAGGTCAGCACTGGCCGGATGAGCAGTCCAGAACTGCAGATGGCAATGTAGTCACCTGACAACTCTGGGGCTCCCCAACCTGCTGCACTGGCTCAAGTTCACCAAAAGGTCACAGCAGGGCCTGTATGATGACTCTCCAACACACAATTCCCAGGGTTTTTCTTTTCTATACTGTGTGTAAAAAAATATATGCTTTGTTTCCCAGTTTCGGGAAAAGAACATGAAGATATTAACACAGGGGTGAGGTTGCAGCTTAGCTAGGAAAAGCAGCCCAATGTGGGATCTCCTTCTTTGTAGGGGTGTTCTTACCATAATCAAACAACGCCAGAAACGTCAGAGACATAATGCATTTGCTTCTAAAACGTCAGTTACAGGCTATGTGTCCTTGAGCTACTCCTGTCATGGCTTTGACTTTTAGCTTTAGTTCCATGTATAAAATACAGAAAATAGTTTTATTCATCTCTTGCCTTGGCATATTTGAGGAAATGATAAGGATACTATGTACATCACTGGCAAAGCTAGTTATATATGAATGCACTGTCCATTTCTTTCTGCTGAATAGATTTTACGAGAACTTCCAGAAAAATGAGTGAAAATGTTCTCCTTACTTTTGAAAACGTGAATGAAGATTAGTAAAGTTGGATGATTTTTGTTATTACCCCTTAATCCCTAAAATCATTCAGAAAAGAAAATAAGATGACCTCAAAATACTACTGAAATGACTGAAAATGACTACTCAAAATGGTTACTACTTTAACCATCACAGACTGTTTTTAATTGGGTTAAAACTATTATATTCTTTATACTTCAATAGCATTTTTAAAAATATCACAGTTGCATAAATTGAGGACATCCAAAAGTGAACTTGAACTAGGGTAGAAAAGATTTGGCATATTATTAGAACATCGTTTTACCCAGAACAAAATGAAATAAAAATTTTTTTAGTCTTGTTATTTTTACCAATGTCAAAGCTGGGTTTAATGCCATCTTTAGCAGAGTGTTACATTTGGCCACAGACCTGAAATTCTGAATATTTCTCATTCCCAGTAGAGAGAGAAAGATTGTTCCCATACTTGAAAGTGTACAACCACACAAAAGGAGAAGAAAGTTCTAGAGTCTTAAACAATGAGATAATTTTCCTTCCAAGAAGCCTCTTCAATACCATTAAAAATAGATTACAGATCTCTTATATAAGCTGTTGGCAAGGACTCCTCAGATTAAAAAAAATAAATTTTTATTTGTTTGTTTATTGTGTATACAGTGTTCTGTCTGAATGTATGCCTGCAGGCCAATAGAGGGCCCCAGATTTCATTATTGGTGGTCATGAGCCACGATGTGGTTGGTGGGAATTGAACTCAGTACCTCTGAAACAGCCAGTGCTCTGAATCCCTCAGCTATCTCTCTAGCCTGACTCCTCAAATTTTATACCTGAAAGTTTTTGGAAAATAAATAGTTATGCTTGGAGGTCATATTCTAAACATTTAAGTGAGAACAAGTGTGAAAAATAAATTAAAGTATGCAATGTCGAGGCACTTTTCACAGCATTTGGTAGTGGCAATGAACCCAGTTGTGCGCTCCAATCGAATTAGAAAACAGACACCTGTCTGCAGCTCATTGAATCCTCTGAAAGTTCCCAGGAAAACCAGCCAAGAATATAGTGGGGGGAGGGACAGATACACAGTCTTTTAAGTCTCAGGGTGATTTCTTGTGGCTGCATGAACTAGAAAATTGAGAAGGGCTTGTTTGTGTGGTTGGTACGGATCAAAGGGAAAGGCTCATTGTCCAGTAGCTTGTGTCTGAGTAAATACTTCTGCCTTCTTGGATCAGAAAGACAAGGCTATTTTTCTTCTAGAAATCATTCAGTTATAATTTCTACCCTGTTGTTTTAGAATAGTGTTATGTGTGCATGTATAAAGAGAAGGAATAATGACTTAGAGATAGACACTGGCAGTTGCCTTCTATTTAAGAGTTCCGCCTAGTATGTGGGCAGCTGCTATGCTGAATAGCTTCTGTCTTTGGGTAGCACCTGCTTTGACAATGTTTCTTAAAGTGAATGTTCAAACATGGGTGGCCATGATTTCCTATCATAGTCATTCTCCATATTTTCTTCTGTAAGGTGTGGTTCCAGGAACCAAGACTTCTCTTCACTGCCAGGGCAAATAATCAGTAGTTTCTCCAGCACCTTAATCTGCTACCAGATGTATTTCCCTGGAGGCAGTAGTTGTTGTGACAGTTGGAACATTCCAGCACTCCCCTCTTTCTGTGCTATTCTCCCATAGCTCAGAGGTTCTTCAATTACCGGAGGGGCCATAAGTGCATCAGTTTAAATGGTTCCTATGGAAGCCCGTCCAGAAACTTCACCCTCTCAATTTTTGAAGCCAGTCCTCATTTGTTTTTCCATCCCAAGTGTCTTCATAGTCGTGACACAAGCCTAGCCTGCCTTGCAGGGTCAAGCTGTCCTTTCATAGTGGAGGAAAGCTGATGAAATTCCTTCATGCTGAGGGTTTAAGAGCTTAATAGTGAACGCTCCCATGAGTATCTTCACTTTGAAAGAGATTGCCTGGAGAGGTTATTGATTTACTTTGAGAAATGGATTTCTAATCCTGGAATTTCATCCAAAGAAGGGAAGAAAGTTTATTTGGTGGGGAAACCCTGCTGCCGTTCCTTTCTGTCCAGATACTAAGCAGAAGCAGATACTGTCTGTGTCCTCTGTAAAAATGTCCTCTAAGTGTAGGCAGAACCTTTGACTAGTGTGTCACAATATCTCTGATGAAGAATATGCAAAGAAATAAAGGAAATGGGAGACTGTACTATCACCCCACAGCAACTTAAAGGAATGATAATTCTCTAGAAAGCCCATACTTGTGAGAAAATACTCTTGAAGACTATATTCAAATTAATTTGCTATTTTTCATAGTGGTGGAGTTTCATACCTGAACTAGATAAAAATAAAAATATATTAACAATAAATATATAATAAAAAGCATGCCAAATGATAGAGTTTGTTTAATCCATCATCTTCCCTTTTTTGAATGTACTTGATGGGTTCTAAGAGTTAAAAGATTCATCCATTGTGGGAGTAGGTACAGAGACCAACAGCCAGTTGTTATTCTGAGAGAGTGTCTAAACTAGAGATGTCCACCATGTTTTTCTCCTAGGAAACTGGGGAACCATGTGGAAGACAGGGAGAAGACATGGTGGGATCAGAGGGGTTGGAGGGTAGTAGGAGAATATGGCCCACTGAATCAACTAAGTAGGCCACATATGGGCTCACAGAAATTGAAGGTGCAAGTGTGGGGCTTGCATGGGTCTTTCACCGGGTCCTCTGTGTATATATTATTGTTATCTTGATGTTCTGCGGAACTCCTATCAGAGTGGACTTATCTCTTACTCTTTAGCCTGCTCTTGGGACTCTTTTCTTTCCGTTGGTTGCCTTGTATAGCCTTGATATGAGGGCTTTTGACTTGTCTTATTGTGTCTTATTTTGTCCTTGTTGTCATCTCTTGGAGGCCTGCTATTTACTGAAGAGGAAACAGATGGGGAGTGAGTGGATCTGGGAAAGGTATATGGGCGACAACTGGGAAGAGTGGATGGAGGGGAAACTGTGGTTGGGATGTATTGTATGAGAGAAGAATCTATTTTCAAATTTAAAAAGGAATAAAACAAAACAAAATCAACAAAGATTAGAGCAAAATGTTCTTGTGGTATTTGAATATCAAAGATGACTTTAAAAGGTAATGACACCATATGCATCCCAACAATTTAAAAATGGATAAAATTACAGTTTTACTGGTTGTTTTTATTTAAACAATGATAAATGCAATTCTACAAGATAATTCTAGGCCCATCTATAGCTAGTTCAGAGGAAAAAGAAATGAACTCTATCAGCATGGAGAAAAGCACAGAGAGTTAATAGACTGACCCAAGAACATAAGCCATTTTCTTTAGTGTACTCTGATGCTTCACATTTGCATTGTAATGCACTGGTCCTACACGGTTGCTATGGCTCTGTCTTTTCGTTAGCCCTCTCTTGCAGTGCAGTGGTGGTTTCTGATGTACTACCATGACTGACTTCACAATACTCCAAATCTTAGTTCAGAAAGAATAGGAACTAATCCCTTTTGAGATTTTTAACTAACAAAGGTGATTGCTTAAACAAATTAACTAAAAACAAATAACCAACCAAACAAATATGTATCATTTTATTACTGAACAATAAAAATAAGAACTTGGTAAATTTCATTTAACACCTGGAAGAGATAGTAGAGAGATAACTTGTCATCTATAATCACTTCACACATGAGCAAACTCAAAGCCCAAAGACATGTTGACTAGTTTGCTTAAAGTAAAATATAGTGATATAGAAGCATAAAAATTTCTAATAAATATTTATATATGGCATTAATCATTACATGATGACTCTTGGTATGCCTAATTAAGGTTACTAGAAATAGCAAGTTCAAGATAGGCATGGTGCCACTTTTTCATTAATTTATTTATTCACTTTACATCCTGATCACAGCCCCCCTCTTCATGCCTCGGTTTTCACACAACCTGCCCCCCCCATTCTCCTTTCCCTTCTCCTCTGAGGATGGAGAAGATCCCTCTGGATATCATCCCACCCTGGCATTTCAAATCACTGCAGGACGAGGTGCATCATTTCCCACTGAGGCCAGATAATGTGACCCAGTTAGGAGAACAGGATCCACGGGTAAGGAAAAACCAACAGTCAACTAATCCGGACCCTTGGGGGCTCCCAGAGATTGAACTACCAACCAAAGAGCAAACATGGTGAACTTTTAGTGAACTTTTATTCTTTTTATCTACTTTGGTTTTAAATCCAGGCCCCAGAATCACCAGTGTCACCAAGGATCTCATATGAACATAAACATTGGTCTTTTAGGTAGCAGACCCTCCTTTCCTTTACTGCTGCTAACTTTGTTGGTAACATGAAGAATGGCAGCCTATATGTTTGCACCTCGGAGAAATTTGTGTCTTTATATCTCATTCTCTCTCCCCCCCACTCTTTCTCTCTTTTTCTGTATCTCTAGAGAGTCATCTCTGCCTCTGCCTTTATTTTTCTGTCTCTCTTGTTCTAAATGTCTATAGAGATATCTCTGTGTCTCCCTGTGCCTCTGGGTCTCTTCCTGTCTCTGTTTCTGACCCTCTTTGTTTCTCTCCCTCTCTTCCTCTGTGTGTGTCTCCGTGTGTGCACACATTCACAGGCACATGCACACGCACATCCACATGTACATACATGCATGCATATGTGGGTACATTTCCATGTGGGCTGGAACCAGACATCAATTACATTTGTAATTCCTTGGGAGTTATTGATCATGTCTCTCATGGGCTAGAGCACCAAGTAGGCAAGGCAACCTGAAATTACACTATTCAGTACTATATCTAGTGTTGTTATTTTTGGATGAATGTTTATGATCAAATCTGGTTCTGATGCTTAGACAAAAAAAGTATTCTACAAGCTGAGAGATCACAACAGACCTTAATTTGTGTTGTAATAGTATATCTTTTATAGGTTCAACAAAGAAGTTGCAAGTTAAAATAATCGGCTGTGTTTAACTTCTTGGTCAGGTTAGTTGAAGTGAGTTCCCAAGCAACACAGCTATTGCTGTTGCCCTTGGATTCTTCCTAGAAGTTGAAAGCTAAATCTCTATTACTGAAGACATTGTCCACTTAGGTCAGTGGTTCTAAAACTGTGGGTTGAGTCCTCTTGGGGGGTCTCATATATCACATATTTTTCATATCAGAGATTTATATCACAATTCCTAACTAGCAAAATTACACTTATGAAGTAGCTGCAAAATAATTTGTGATTAGGGGTAAGCACAATATGAGGAACTGTATTAAAAGGTCACAACATCAGGAAGGTTGGAAACCACTGTTTAGGCTAAAAAACTTGGTCTTAGAATATTAGACCTGTATCTGACCTAAAAGTCTATTTTATACAGTGTAGTTTTCATAGTACCAGTCCATCTGCCAATGGACAGACTCAGTCAGCAGTCTTGTCCAGTTCTTACGACTTTGAACCATAACAAATGCCCGTGTGGCAAGATAGCCATTGTGTGATGGTGTCATGTGTAAACTAATCATGACCCTCATACCTTGGCAGTAACTGTCAGCTGTCCATTTAGACATTAGGTTTTCTCAGCAGGAGGGGAATACAGAACTACTAAGGTCTTGTCTCTATGAGGAGAATTTACCAATGCTTTCCTACACCAGCATAATTCTTAACTGCATTCTAAAACTTACCATATAACACACTGGTTAGTATAGCTCTCACTCCTCATCAAATAAGCTTGTCCTTGCAGTAAATGGAGACCATTACAGCACTAGTGTTCTTAATGCAGAGATTGCTTATGATGTGATGCCCTGCCATAAAAATACATCTATAATATAAGTCCTACCCATCAGGCTCATGGTGCATTTTGAAAGAAAGACTGCAAGAACCAGAGTACCAGGAAGTTTCCTGTGATATTGTGTCTGCTGGAAACAACAGTGAACTTCCACTCATGACACCTTAACAACCTGGCTATTTTTTTACATATGTATTTTTTAATGGATATTTTCTCTATTTACATTTCAAATGTTATCCCCTTTCTCGATGTCGCCTCTGGAAATGCCCTATCCCATCCCCCCCCCTCCTCCTGTTTCTATGAGGGTGCTCCCATACCTACCCACCCGCTCCCGCCTCCCTGTCCTGGTATTCCCCTACATTCAGGCATCGAGCCTTCACAGGACCAAGAGTCTCTCCTCCCATTGATGCCCCAAAAGGCCATCCTCTGCTCCATATGCAGCTGGAGTCACAGGTAGCTCCATGTGTACTCTTTGGTTGGTGGTTTAGTCCCTGGGAGCTCTGGGGGATCGGTTTGGTTGATATTTTTGTTCTTCCTATGGGGTTGCAAACTCCTTAAGCTCTTTCAGTTCTTTCTCTAATTCCTCCATTGGGGACCCCATGCTCAGTTCAATGGTTGGCTGCAAGCATCTGCCTCTGTATTTGTCAGGCTCTGGTAGAGCCTCTCAGGAGACAGCTATATCAGGCTCCTGTCAGCAAGCACTTCTTGGCATCTGCAATAGTGTCTGGGTTTGGTGACTGTATATGGGATGGATCCCCAGGAGAGGCAGTCTCTGAATGGCCTTTCCTTCATTGTTGGCGGCATTGCAAGCTGGTACAATCGCTCTGGAAATCAGTCTGGCAGTTCCTCAGAAAACTGAACATAGTACTACCTGAGGACCCAGCTATACCACTCCTGGGCATATACCCAAAAGATGCTCCAACATATTACAAGGACACATGCTTCACTTTGTTCATAGCAGTCTTATTTATAATAGCCAGAAGCTAGAAAGAACCCAGATGTCCTTCAACAGAGGAATGGATACGGAAAATATAGTACATTTACACAATGGAGTACTACTCAGCTATTATAAACAATGACTTCATGAATTCTTAGACAAATGGAACTAGAAAATATCATCCTGAATGAGGCAACCCAATCACAAAAGAACACACATGGTACGCTCTCACTGATAAGTGGATATTAGCCCAAAAGCTCAGAATATCCAAAATACAATTCACAGACCACGTGAAGCTCAAGAAGAAGGAAGACCAAAGTGTGGGTGCTTCAGTCCTTCTTAGAAGGGGGAACAAAATACCACGGGAGGAAATACAGAGACAAAGTGTGGAGCAGAAACAACCTGGCTATTTAAATATGACCTAAACAATGATAATACCAGAAGACAACCTAACATGGGAGGGAGAAATGTGCTCTGTAGCCACGTGAGGTGAGAACGACACTCAACTAAGGATAGCTGAGAGAGGAATAATTATTCTTTTCTATGAAGGAAACTCTGTAATTGGTGAGTCAATAAAAAATCATAAACACAAAAGCAGAACTAAATGGACTCAAGAGGTTGTGCCTACATGTTTATGCACATTTATGCACATATGACAATAATAAAGAAAAGAGACAGATTGCAAGTGAGTAATGCAGAACCTGGAAGGGGTTTCAGAGAAGAAAGGGAAATGGGAAGTGATGTAATTATATTTTAATTAAAATTTAAAAATATTTCAAAAATTAAAATATGCTACCTTTATTATTTCATATATATATATATATGTATGTCTTCTTGCATATTTTGTATGTTATGAATACATATAAAGGTATATGATGCACAGACTTGTACTGCTATAGTAGCTGCATGAATATGTGGGTTATGTGCACTTGCTCCTGCTTCCTGGCATTGTTTCACAGTTGAGTGCTCTTTGTGAGTCACTGAAATGCCTGGAGTTTAAGGCCAGTGTGGTTCTAGCCCTTAGGTAGTGGGTGGCCACATGCCATTTTCTTATTCTGTTTACTTTATTCCTGCTTTTTATGTAAACTACAAACAGCAGTACTTATTTACAGAGTCATTTGAAGACTAACAGATCTATGGGTTATGTAGTCTAACAAAGTGATTGGTACACAATAAATAATGAAGAATATTAACTTTTTTCTAGATTATACAAATGCTATTATACTATTTTCCATATTACTACAGTTCCATTTTTTTCATAAAGATTGCAAATATAATGGAAGTTTTAAATTTCCACTCTATAATTGCTTTTTAGTGTAAAAAAGTAGGCACAATCTACCTTAAGATGGACCATATACAATTCCTGCATAAGTAATACAATAAATTGTTCATAATCTGATTTTCTTAGTTTTCTTAGCTGTCATGCAAGACTTGCTTTGACAATTTTCCCCAGCTGCTCTGGTTTTTATTAGGCTAATCAACTTATTTCTTTTGTTTCTGAGAAAAATGTAAAACCATTAATGGCTTCTTATAAAGAAACTCTAGTTCTTGTAATGTCCATTGTGACTTTGAATAGGTCAATTTATTAAACATAAACCTCAGTCTCTCTGTCCTGAAATAAAGTGCTGAAATGAGATCTTGAACACACTTTTCAACACTTGCATATAGAAGCTGTTTGCTTGAAGCCATTATGTAGATGAAAGCCACTGGGCAATCACCATTTGCCACACAACTGTATAACCACTGCTTTAATTTCAAAGTCTAATATGAAATAATCCAATCAGGTGTCCTGTAAAAGACATGCATGCCACTTGGAAGTCAAATACTGAACAACTCCAATTTAAAGACAGTTTTTAATTGATTACATCATCCCCTCTTTTCTAATTTAGTTTTCTGGTTCAATGTCCAGATAAAAGGGCCCACATACATGAATCAGGTATCGAAGCTTTCAGTGTAAGTTGTTTCAGGTTTTTCTTTTTAATGTCATTACAAATTTTCGACAGTGTCAGCCCAGTCCTTATTTTATGTGGAACCATAGAATGAAGAATCATAATATGTTATGTCTTAATACAATATCTTAACAGTTTTACCAAGAGAAAGCCAGGCACTAAGAGATTTATCATTGTTAAATGTGTGGAGTACAGTGACATCTATAGGGCCTTGTGAGCAATAAAGCAAATGATATTCAGCCCAATCCAGAATGCTATGGGTGTGGTTAGTAAGATTTCAGTGTCTGGAACCCACACTGAATCAAAACAGATATAAACTCAACAGTGACACTTCTGTTGGTGGTATTGTCTCTTTGAAGAAATGAATATATCAGAATAGGTTTCAAAATATGAATAGCTTCAAATGGCAGAAGAAATTGGTTTGGAAGAGAGTAATTTCCATGGGAACAGTATAGTGGGAAAATTAAAGAATGAGGTAAAATCGAGAAATTAAAGGAACCTGACCAAAAGTGCAGAAATAGTTTAGTTAAAATATGTCTGTGTAAGTTACTATTTAATTTTCTTCAGTAGCAGCAATTAAAATTTTGATTATAATTGTAGTTACGCCATGTGCTATGACATTAAAGCTATATCTATTAATTTATTTTCATTTTCAGGCATCTCTATCTCATAGTGGCCGTACCAAATAGAGAGAACTGTAGACTGCTTGATAGATGTGTGATTTTAGACTCCAGGTCTAGAATTAGTTATTTTATACATAAAGGCAGAAGAGATGACATGGCTATTCCAAAGGCCAAGTAGAGCTCTTCTTTTTTCTTTTTTTTTTTTCCATCCATAACTTTAAAATAGTGGTGACTTTTCTGTTTTTAATGATTCTGGAATTCATGGATAACTTGATGTGCAACCTTGCACAAAACACTTAACCTCTCTCTGTGGTTGTTTCTTCCTCTGTAAGTGCAGATGTGTAAAATAGACAACTTCTAAATTGTCATATCGTTGACGTTGTATTCTTAAACACTATTCTAGATTCACAAGCTAAGTTTGATTTCTAAGTAAGATAAATGCAAATCTACCCTTGGGAAGAATTAAGAAAATTGGATGAAATTACACACACACACACACACACACACACACACACACACACACACACACACACACACACTTTTGTTTATTTAATGGTGATTCAATGTCAAAGGCATGTATATGTGCTTCAAGTGAAGAGTAGGTGCTTCCAGGTGTTGCTTTCACAGCCCTGGAGCTATTGTTCTGTTGTTAATTGGGGGTGTGATGGAGAAGTTGGTTTTGGCTATTGTGTTCATCACAACAATAGAGAAGTCTCACTAGAACAGAAGTGTTAATACCTGTTACAAAGAGTATTCTGTGACAGATGTGACCACATGACTTTTTATGCCTGGTATGATTTTGTTTGATGAAGACGGATGATTTGGAACTTTGGTCTAAAAAGGGCACTGAAGATTCAGAAATGAATGATGTAGGAATTTGAAAAATAATTCATAGAAAAAATGCTGAAAATGGAGGCCTGGCTTATGAAGTTTCCCAGAGAAGGAAAGACCATTGTTCTTTGTGGGATATATTTGAGTTAAGAATCTGCGAAAATGGGATTGAGGGGTGACTCAGTACTTAAGGACTCCGTTTCCTCTTCCAGAGGACCCAGGTTTGACTCTTAGCACCAACATGGTAGCTCACAACCATTTTTAACTTCAGACACAAGGCATCTGATGCCCTCTTTGGTACTCTTTGGGTATTACATAAGTGGTATATAGTCATGGATGCAAACCAAACCTCTACACACTTTAAATAATGTGGAAAAAATTAAGAAGAAAGAATTAATAAAAGTGAAAATTTTTCTTGATGGAGTCAATATATTCTGGCTGTTTTGGGTACAAAATACAGCTGTGATTAAGATGCTGGCAATACTGAGGCAAGATATTTTGAAAAGTATCTCTCAGGGTCAGCAAAAAAAAAAAATCTCTGGTTCAGGGGAGGCTGATTTCATATCAGTCTGGTAACTGAGCTCAGTAATGTTTAAGATTCTCCAACATAGTACTGATTTTGAAGGCATGAAAGAGTCATATAGAGCAATCGAAGCCATGCCTTGTGAGATTATTGGTGAAGGTGCTGCCTCACTGGTTTGGAGAGCTCAGGGTATTAGAGATCTTAGGACTGATACATGACCACCAGGGACAGGAGTGGGAGTCAAGTGCAGATGGTCTGAGTGTGTTCTAAATGGCAGAACCAGAAAAGTGGGGCTTCATAAACTGTTCGAATCCTAGAAGATGGTGAATGTGTCTTAGAATTTATACTCTGATCTTTTCACTGTGAGATTTTTGGTTTTCTTTGATCTGATTTTTAACAGTGCTGCGATTCTTCCCATTTGCAATAAGAAGCATTTAGCGTGTTTTTGGTTTTACAGAAACTTGTAGTTAACAGATTTTGGAATTTTAAAGATAACGTAGACTTTTAAAGTTTTGAAAAATTTAAATACACTGTAACTTCTAAAAGTTGAACTATGTTTTATAATGTTATAGTAATTAATAGTCTCATGTCATTTGGGGGACAAAGAGAGAAAAACTATGGTTTCACATTGGTGCATTTGTGGGTCAAATGAGCAAGCTGCAACATGTGATATTTAAATCTTGGTTGCTCACTTGAGAGAACTGGGAAGACAACCACAGCTGAGGAATCACTACTGTCAGACTGTCCTGTGAATAAATCTGTTGGGTGTTTTCTCAATAGCTAACTGATATAGGAAGATTCAACCAATGTTGGTAGTGCCCACTCTAAGGTTGGTCTGAGACTATAAGAAAATTAGCTGAACAAGCCAAGGGGAGCAAGGCTAGAGATAGGTGTCCTCTATGGTTTTTGCTTCCAGTTCCTTTCTTTAGCCTTGGTGTCCTGCAAAAATAAGGTGCAATTTGAAAGATAAAATAAACCTGATCCTCCTGTAAGTTGTTTTTGGTCATGATGTCTACCACAGCAAAAGAGAAACTTAGGTATATTAGGAGACAACAACAAAATAGTTATTCTACCTCATGAGAGGGCTTTGGTCCCAGCCTGGCTCCTGGTTAAGCCTTGCATTCAGAACAAGCAGAAAGGACAAGCTAAACATTTTACTTTATTCTCCTTTTATCCAAAATGTTCAGATTCAATTTGAGTCTCACTAGATGAACTGCCCTAACATTATAAGTGCCATTGTTACACTTGTTCTGACAAGAGGTTCTTGAGGAAAATCCATGTTATTTGTATTTACAATGAAGTACATCCATTCTAGGTAAAGCCAGGAAACAAGTACTTCCACCTTTTCTTCTTATTGATGTCTAAGATTTTTCTTTTTAATATGTATATGTGTAAGCTGAGTGCATATCTGTGATCGTGTATAGACATGTGTGCAAATGCCCACAGAGGCCAGGAGAGGCCAGCGAATCCCGTGGAACCAGACTTTCTTGCAGTTGTGAGCAGTCCTAAGTTGTTCCTGGGAACCCAACCAAGATCATCTGTAACAGAAAATCTTGAATCATGTCTCTAGCCCCCCAAAGAGAACTTCATAATATCAACAAAAGGGAAACATTAAAAAATATTTTGACAGGAAGCCAAGTCTAAAAATCGTTTCTGTAAAAACAGTTTTATTGGGTACATAGTATGTGCCAAAATATGGTGAAACTTCATACCCACTGTCTAGCACAATCTTTGTAATTAAAGGAAGGTTTATAAATGACAACATAAAGTTATAAAATTTTAAATTATTAAGTGTTAAGGTGGATTAAGGTATCTCAAGCTTATGTTTGTTTCATCACTCATTTTATGGGTTTTGTGTGTATGTGCATATATAAGGTATATAAATGTGCACACTCAGAAGTCCACTTAAATTGACTCTTTACTGATATTACTAAATTATTCATTTTTAGCTTATGTTCATTATGGTTTGATAGGAAACAGCATGTTTTGGACTGCTACAAAAATTTACTTTGGTTTTGGTTAAGTTCTCTTTTTTATCTGGTGTTGTTACTTGTCTCAGTTGGCTGAAGGTTTCACAAGTTATCTCTTACTATGAAACTCAATAGCCTTGTTGAACTATAAATAGTGAGGAATCCAGTTCATCCATTCATTACTCCACCTTTTAACTGTTCAATTATTCACATATAGTAGTATCAGAATTATGAAAGTGTGACCTCATGGGAAACAATATTGATAGAATACAGTAAAACATGTAATTTCTTTTGCTTATAGATTCTGTTCATATATATGTAAATCTTCATAATTAAAGATATATGTTTGTTACAGGTAAGCATATAAACACAAATATTTTGTTCTATTAACTGAGAAGACCTAAAGTATGCTAATCCAGTAACAAGTACATTGAGACGCTAAGTCTTGGTTTCTAAAACCACACTATAATAAAAAGAACTAGTGCCTTCTGGGGAAATGGCTTCAAGAAATAAACAAAGCATTGTTTTCAGGGAAGACCCAACAGGCAACTAGAAGAGGCAGTTTAATCCTGTGGAGACTCAGATAAACAGTGAAATCTGGCATATAAGAAGACAACTCAAGACTACATTTTATTGTAGCTATTGTTAAAAATTTCTCTTAGTAAAGAGAAAATTAATTTAGAAGTGTAATTTACATAATTAAAGTCACATGTGAATTGGAGATTTACATTTGAAAGGTTGACAATGAATCTATTAAAACTGCATTTGGAATAATCTTCTAATGCTTTAGTAGATAAGAATGCTCCAAATAACCTAAAAAAAGGAGAAATTTATTGGAAAAAACTGTACAGATTTTGGCTACATTTAAAATGACCATGCATAAAAATGCAAGTGGAGAAAAATATGGAGAGCAAATTCTCAATATACAGAAGCAGGAGGTTAGGAATACTCACCATATTCAAATACTGAAAGCAACTGGGATGTATCAGGAGCTCCACAGAAAATCCAGGTAAAAGTTCGAATACTTTGTGAAAGGAAAGGTTGAGTAAATAAGAGGTGTCTTGAGAGGTTTATAGGTTCAGTAGTAATCAGAGAAAACAGGAACACTATTTTCATGTGGACAACATTTGGAATGTATTTATTTGCAGCAAGCATTGGTAACTGGAACTGGCAACGGTGGCATCCATCTGAAATATGTCTGATATTTTTCTCCCACACTAACCAAGCTCTGATAAATACATTTTTTAGGACTTAAGTGCTGCCCTCATGGTGCTTATAATTTTTGGTAGGAACATAAGCATCTGCAAGATCACATAAGCATTCCATTTAGGACTTGACTGTCAATAAAGGTGAAAGTTAACTGAAGAAAATTTCAGGCTTCCTCTATTGTGATCCCAAATGATAGTGCATCACAAACTATCTCTAACAACTGTGACACATCGAATAATGGGAGTGTGCGTTTGGAGTTTACAACGTAGTTTGAAACCTAAACAATGCTTGAAGACATTAGGAGAATAAGGGCAGAAACATTTTCTAGTTTGTATGCTCATGAAAGAAACCCATTAAGTGCAGAAAAATAAAACCAGGTCAGCTTGTGGCCAAGCAACAGGAATGCAGAAGGTGACTGGCAGGTCAAACGGTTTTTCAGTGATGGACCAATTCCAGGAGATGCTGCCCAGGAAAACATCCCTGACACAGGATTACAGACAAGAACAACACCTGGGCACAGTCAAGCGCTTCTAATGTTTAGACAGCAAACTTTTTACAGTATGCAAATCATTCTGGAGCTAGTATAACTTCCACAGGGTGGAGGAAAAACAGACAGAATGGCAACCTGCTGATATCTGCTAGTTTAAAAACTCTGGCTGATGGGTCAGCATATCTTTGTGTTTACCCTGTGTATCTCTTCTGTAACTGTACTTATGTGAAGGCTTTTGCTCATTGATCCTATTTTTAGTGTCCATTCATAAACAATTTTTATTATAATTCTCCCGACAGACAGACAAGCAGACAGACAAGTCAGATGAATACATGAAAAGATAAAGAAAACTAAATCCCAAATATATCTTTCAGCAAACACAGTATGAGAATTAGTTGCTGGCGCTTGGGGAAACTTCTTCTTAACATAGGGTGAAGAACACGTTCTGTGTGAACAGGGCATGGAAAGAGTTGTGATTGGCGGCTAATCTGATTGGCCTAGATTAGCTCCAATGCCAAATCCAAGCCAATAAACTGAATACATAATCTTCTCTCTTGCTAGAAGTATAGCATCTGATTTAAGCAGTTAACTGTAAAGCCTCTACTGCTCATTTCCTGAACTCATTACATTAACTAACTTTTGGTTTCTTGTAAGGGAATAGACACTAGCTTCAGAAAAATGGGACTGGAGTGAATCTTGGAGTGCAATGGTGTGAACTAACTTGCTTATTGCCTAAGAAGTTCCAGGTGTTCAAAAGAACTTTTTTATTCTTGCTCAAATTAACAAGTCCTCTCTTTGTTTGAAATGAGTGCTATTTTGTTCTATGCTATTTTTATACATCTACAAACACAGAAAGTACAATGACCATACTATGTCAAATGAAAGTGAGAAGTTCAAGGAAAATCAATTTATTACTTGTAAGAAAGTTATGAAAATGAGCATTCACCCACCAATCAGAATTTAAAATAGTCCCTTGAGAAGATGTTCACACACATTAACTGACACACTATTAAAAGTTTGTCACATGAATCAAACCATATGGACTATTTTTGAGCAACTATAATGTAATGACATCTCTGCCTTTGAAACAATTTGGTAATGTCTTTGTAAGGACTTACAAAATGTATTAAAGAAAGATACTGTACATTATAAAGGCAAAGCAGGTTAGAATTTGAATTGCATTAGTGAGGAATGAGAAAGAAACACAGTTTCTCTAAATATGTCTTCTGCTGTTCTTTCCCGTTGATTCTGGAATTCCCAGTATGGAGATGTCTCAGTTTTAGCACTCATTCCCTATTTCTTTAGTTTTCCATTTTATGTTACTACCATTTATTTTTTGTTTTGGAAGCTTTAATTGGCATACCTCAAGCCTACAGATTGTGCAGATTTGTGATCAGTCTCCTAGTGAGCCCTTCTAAGACAGTTTTATTCCTGTGGCTGTGATTTAAATGGAGCATTGCTTTTGAATACTTTCTTTATCATTTCTATGTCTCTCATCAAATTACCCCCCCCCCATTCTATACCATTATGAGACTTCCCTGAGGAAATGTGAACAGGTATCCACTAGCCCCAGATAAGGCAGTAACAACAGACTAGAGAGAAAACTTCATCCAAAACCAGCTTAATTGCCTGTGAATTTGTAAGGGTTAATTACTGGATCCTGGAGGTCCTTAAGGAAGTTACATCACCAAAAGCTAACCTAAATAAGTGATAACTCACAAAACTGCATCCCTGGGCAAATCCGTGACTCCTGGAAACTCTGCTGGTTGCAGTCTTCTCAAGCCAGCATCATTACCACATTGATCACTTGTGGACAGACCTTGTTATTCTTACAAGTTTCAGATACTGCCTGATAGTTGGGAGTTTTGTTCACTTCCTGAGGCTTAAAAGTTTCATTTGCTTTCTAAATTTGATAAGTTCCTGTCAATAACTTGAGTTTTCAGTCCAGAAGACATAGGCATACCATGTACACTATCTACATATCCTATTAAATCTATGGATATATTAATCACAAACACTGTCTGGTAATCCCAATGTCCTTATTGTATTTGGGTATGATGATTACTTACCTTCCTCAGATGTTATTTTAGTTTTCAGTGCACTAATAAGACTTTAGTAAAAGGGAAATATGGTGTATTAGGTAAAATGCAATGTGCTAAGTATTTATTTAGAGGTAAGGTGATAAAGGGAGGGGGTCCGCTGTCCTATGATTAAGTCTCCTTGTTTTACTGTGCATGTGTCACATGGCTAGAAACTTCACACATATTCTGTGAAGTACAGGGGGACAGGAAGTAAAACTGGAGATTTGCCTTCTCTTGATTTTTCCAGACTCTGAAGAAACCTCAATTGTCTCTGTTCTGGTCAAATCAGCCATGTGCCACAAAACAATATTTCAGTGACAAACTGAACATATGATGATAGCTTGATGAGGAGATGAAAATTAAATTCATAGTCCAGTGATATTCCACTTATCATGGAAGCCAGAAGCTGCATATTGTCCCAGAACATGAAAATTTTATCTAACAACACTCACTCCTGAGTTGTATGCAACTATTACTTTATACTAGAATTTTTTACTAGGTTCATAAAATTACTTAAGTGACTTGGAATCTTTTGTTTATTGATCCATAAACTATTTGTTAATGGCCATTTGCAAAATGTTTTGGTCTGAGCAAGGGTGGCCTGTAGGATTCTTCTAAACAGTCCTCAGATTTTGAATATTACTCATTTAAATATTTCAGTGTTTTAGTTCTTTACGTTCAGCTATCCCCAGCCTTTTCTTACACAGAATACAAACTAAATCAGACACAGCTAAAATAACTGACACGTCACATTCTGCATGTCACCTTTTAGTGTTCTTTCCAATCATCTAGTTGGATAACTGGTTATTTTAAATTTCCTTTCATGCATTAATTGGCAATCAACAGCTCTGCCATGTGGTTGTACCTTTAAAGGACACATCCTTGTTCTGAGATCAAATTTGTGTGTTTTGTGCAAGTATAGAATCCTCTGTATTGTTCTCATAGTTTTTTTTTTTTTTTTGAATTCTTTTTTTTTAATTGTTTTTTGATACTTTATTTACATTTCCAATGTTTCCCCCTTTCTAGGTCTCCTCTTTGGAAACCACCTATCCTGTCCCACTCCTCCACCTCTATGAGGGAATTCCACCTCCTACCCCGCCGCCCACCCGCTCCCTTATTCCCACCTTGACATTCCCCTTTACTGGGGCCTCTCCTCCCCCTGATGGCCAACAAGGCCCTCCTCTGCCACAAATGTGGTCCGAACCATGGGTCCATCAGTGTGTATTCTTTGGTTGGTGGTCCAGGCTCCAGAAGGACCGAGGTGGGTCAGGTCAGTTGACACTGTTGACCCTCCATGGGGCTGCAGACTCCCTCACCTCCTACAGTCCCTTCTCCAACTCCTCCACCTTGGACCTCACTCTCAGTCCAGCGGTTACTATAAAGTGAAACTTGGGTATTCCGAAATTTTGTACTAATATCCACTTATCAGTGAGTATTTACCATGTTCAATTTTTTGTGACTAAGTTACCTCACTCAGGATGATATTTTCAAGTTCCATCCATTTGCCTGCAAATTTCATTAAATCATTGTTTTTAATAGCTAAGTAGTACTCCATTGTGTAAATGTACCATATTTTCTGTATCCATTCTTCTGATGAGGGACATCTGGGTTGTTTTCAGCTTCTGGCTATTATAAATATAACTGCTATGAACATAGTGGATCATGTGTCTTTATTACATGTTAGAGCATCTTCTGGGTATATGACCAGTAGTGGTATAGCTGGGTCCTCAGGTAGTATTATGTCCATTTTTCTGAGGGTCTGCCAAACTGATTTCCAGAGTGGTTGTACCAGTTTGCAATCCCACCAGCAATGCAGGAGTGTTCCTCTTTCTCTACATCCTTACCAGCATCTGCTGTCACCTGAGTTTTTGATATTAGCCATTCTGACTGGTGTGAGGTGGAATATCATGGTTGTTTTGATTTGCATTTCCCTGATGACTATGAATGTTGAGCATTTCTTTAGGTGCTTCTCAGCCCTGCAAATTTCCTTAGTTGAGAATTCTCTGTTTAGCTCTGTTCCCCATTTTTTGATTGGGTTATTTGGTTCTCTGGAGTCTAACTTCTTGAGTTCTTTGTATATGTTGGATATTAGCCCTCTATCAGACTTAGGATTGGTAAAGATCTTTTCCCAATCTGTTGGTTGCCGTTTGTCCTATTGACAGT
>CM052701.1:104587591-104612500 GCA_028551405.1 Uromys caudimaculatus
ATTGTGTTTTCCTGTAATTCTTTAATGGATTTTTGTGATTCCTCTTTAAGGGCTTCTAGTTGTTTATCTCTGTTCTCTTGTATTTCTTTAAGTGTGTTAATTTCTTTCTTAAAGTCTTCTATCATCAACATGAGAAACGATTTTGAATCTGAGTCTTGCTTTTCTGGTGTGTTGGGGTATCCAGGGCTTGCTGTGGTGGGAAAGCTGGGTTCTGATGATGCCAAGTAGCCTTGGTTTCTGTTCCTTATGTTCTTACCCATGCCTTTTGCCATCTTTTTAACTCTGATGATAGCTGGTCTTACTCTGTCTGGCTGTGGCTTGCCCCTCCTGCAGGCCTCTGTATCAATACTCCTTGAAGACCAGCTCTCTCTGCGAGGTACTTGGGCCTGGAGATACATGGCACAGGGTCAGCTCTGGGGTGCAGACAGAAACCAGAAAGATCCTGTCCCCAACTGTCCCTTGGCTCCTATGTCCTGATGGCTCTGCAAGGGTCCCTCTTGATCTCCTGAGCTTGAACAGAAGTGGTGGCCCTGCTGTGCTCAAAGGTGTGTCAGCACTCCTAGGATACCACCTCTACTCTAGAGCCCTGCGGCCCAGGCTGAGGTCCCTAGGCACAGTGGAAACCTGAAAGTTCCTGTCCCAGACTTTACCTCAGTCCCTGTGACCCGAGGGTTCTGGGCAGGTCCTGGTGAGCAGTGGTGCTTGCAGTAACCTCACTCATGGGTTTTCCACACTCCTGGGAGGGTAGCCTTTTCCTGGCGCTCCTTGGCTATGGACCCCTGGTGACCCAGGCAGAAGTTTCCACCCACAGATGGAAACCAGAATGTTCATAGGTTTCCTGTCCCTGAGTTTTCCTCAGGCCCTGTATTCCGCCAGTTCCGGGCAGGTCTCAGTGAGCAGTGGTGCTCGCCCTAACCCCACTCACGGCTTCTCCATGCTCCTGGGAGGGTAGCTTTCTCCTGGTGCTCCTTGTCTATGGACCCCTGGTGGCCCAGGCAGAGGTCCCCACCCACCGTTCTCATAGTTCTTATCATTTGATGTTATCATTCAGAGGAGACATCAATATATCCTGCTAATCCACAGTAAGTTTAAAGCCAGGGATAGTTTCATATCTTGATTCCTCTTATAATTATGTTGTAAGTTTCTTAACAATATCTTTAAAACAACGTAATTAATAATTGAGATATGTTCAAATTGCTAGTGTTTGGCTTTTCTTCCACTTCTTTTCTTGAGACTAACATTTGAGGACCTGTTCAATGTGCACTTTACTGCAGCGAACTACTACCATCTGGTGGCAACTCTATGACTTGCAATCCGTAGCCTCAAACTGTAGAATATTTGTCAGTAGTTCTAAATAATTAAAAATATTGAAAAGAATATAAAGATCTTTGTATATTTCTTATCACAATTTAAATAATACTAGTCTAAATTATATAAATAACAGTATAAATATTATAAATAAAGTATAAATAAAATATAGTCATGGATAAAATTTATAATTGCCAAAGTTTTAATAACATGTAAATAAGCACCTACAAGCAGTGTTATTCAGCAAAGGTACTTGATAATGACAGGAAGAACACAATTGCAGAGTAAAGCTAAGACATATAGAAATATGAAAAAACAGAGATAAGGAAGTCAAAATTAGCTAGCTTAGAAAGAAATGCATATTTTGTACTGTTTCGAGGTCAAATGTGATTAGACTAGGAAAAGGCAGATGTTAGATCTTAAAGCACCTACGGTAAAGGCACACTGATTGATGCAGCTTTGCTTCATGGTAGGTGATAACCGTGAAGCAAGTTTTAAGGAATAGCTAAAGATTAATGGAAAGGATGCCAATACACAGTTTTGTGCATTTGTCAGTGTTTATGATTGGCAAACTTTTGCTTTTGAGCTCACTAGGCAACTCTGAAAAAAATTAAAATGAAAATATAAGTCATATCACATAGAATCTGTACAAGAATCCATCTGATGGCTTATAATTTTATGTTTCAAACTTAAAATCATGAATACACAGCTGGTATTTTCATACTTAATTAGTCTAAGTGTAAGAAATTTATCCAGAAAGCATAATGCAACACACTACAAAGTCTATCTGTTTGGAAAATAAGCGTGAATAAAACACAAATACATGATTCTGAAGTCCTGGAATCTCGCCTGATGAGTCAGCACGGAGAAATGACCAGAACTCTCAATGTCATGAACACTGATACTCTTGCCAAATCTCTGGGTTGATCAGCTAGGGAAAATTTTGTACAGTAGTTTTTTCTATTAAATTATTTTATTTATTTACATTCCAAACATTGCCCCCATTCCCCTCCACCTACATCTGAGAGGGTGCTTCCCCACCCACCTATCCACCACTACCTCACCCGCACCAGTGTCCTTCTTCGCTGCGGCATCAAGTTTCCATAAGTTTAAGGATATCTTCTCCCACTGAATTCATACAAGGCAATCCTCTGCTATACATGTGCCCTGAGCTATGAACCAGCCTATGGTTTTTGTTCATTCTCTGGGAACTCTGAGGGGTCCAGGATAGTTGACACAGTTGTTCTTCCTATGGGGTTTCAATATTCTTCGGCTCCTGCAATTTTTCCTCTGACTCTTCCATATCGGTCCCTGACCTCAATCCAATCATTGGCTGAAAGTATCTGCATTTGTCTCAGACAGTTGCTGGTAGAGCCTCTCAGAGGACAGCCATGCCAGTCTTCTTTCTGCATGCACAATATGGCTTCAGTAACAGTGTCAGGATTTGATGTGTACATGGGATGGATCCCAAGATAGGCCTGTCATTGGATGGCCTTTCTTCCACTCTCTGGTTCATTTTTGTCCCTGCATTTCCTTTGGGCAGGAACAATCCTTGTTTAAACTTTTTGAAGATGGATGGGTGGCCCTCTGCCTCAACTGGGGGCAATGTCTGTCTGCTAGAAGTGGATATACATGATAATTGAAATTGTATTCTTTTCCTATTCTATCTGACCAAAAAGAAGTAAGACAAGAATATAAGAGCAAGAGAAGCCATGGAACAAACAGATATCTACATGTATTACAAGAATGCTATGAAATGATGAATGTGTTATCAGAGAGCAAAATTAAGTAAAAATATTGGTGGGAAAAAGACAGTGCTAAAAATAGAACATTGTAGCTACAATTGCCTACTTGAATTTTTCAAATAAAAAACTTAATGATGCATCTGAGAAAAATAAGAAAAAGCCAAAGCCCAAAGCATTAAATAAACTAAGAACAATGCATAAGATTATGAAATGGAGATTTTTTTAAAAAAAGAAATGAAAATATAGTTCCTGAAAAGGACAAACAAGATAGTCAAACTGTTAGAAAAATCAAACAAAAGAAAGATTTATTAATTATGTAATTAATCAAGTTAATTAAATCAGGAGTGAAGAGGAAGTCATTAAAACACATTTGAGCATTGAAATTTTCACATCATTTATGAGGAAATCTAAAATTAATTTTTAGATTAATATGATCTACAAAATTAATTTAAGATGATATAAATAATGGTATGCACTCACTGATAAGTGGATACTAGTCCAAAATCATAGAATACCTAAGTGGTTTCTTTTTCCACATTTTGATATATTTGCAATCATGTGCCACATATAACATTTAGTATTCTCAATTGTATTACTTATATTTCATAGGTATGCTTATGGTTTTTGAACTTTAAAAACTAATTTCTAAATGGCTTTTAACATATCTTTTTAATCCTTGTAAAATAATCTGCAGCGTATATGTAGCATGTGCTAATTATAATTCCTTCTACATGGGATACTTATGTTGCTTATAGATACTACTATTTTAATTAACATTTCTATCAATCAAATGAATACACTAGTGGATCCCTTCAAAAAAGAAAAATTCTATGATAAATTAAGTTGATGCAATAGCAGAAACACACACAAGTATATTCCCAGATAGAGTCACTGCTGAATTGTACCAATCTTTAAGAAATAAAACCATTGTCCCTCAAAATATTCTATACCTTAGAAAATGAAGGAATTCTACCAAAGTCTTTCTACAAAACTGGTTTTACAATTTCACCAAACCAAGATAACGGCACAACAACTTAAAACAGATACAGACTAATTTCCTCGACAAATCCAGAGATATAAATGTTCTCTATAAAATGTGCACACACAAAATTCACAGACACAACCTAAATATCATTCATCCCAGTTAAGTTGGTTTCAGTCCATATATTAAGGGTTGGTTACCTTACAAATGGCAATACATGTAATATATCATGTAAATGGATTGAAATGCAGAAGTAATATTACCATTTTATCAAATACAAAAAGTCTTTGACAAAATCAAATAATCATTTGAAGCTAAAATCATTTAAGAGATCAGATTGAGAGGAATCATATCTCAACATTATATGACACAGCCATAACCAACTAAAATGATAATAACTCAAAGAATTTCTGCTAAATTAGGAACAAAACAGGGGAGCTCATTTGCTCCATTCTTATTCAATATAGTGTTTGTAGTTTCTGTAAAAAAAAAAAAAAAAGAAAAAAAAAAGTAGTAAAGAGATTGGAGCATTAAAGGAAAAAAAATAAAATGATCTCTATTTATATATTGATTCTGTACATGAAACAACCCAAAGACTCCAACAAAAGACTTCTAGAGTTTACAGTTTCAGAAAATTGGAAATGTTCAGCAATGGCATACTTAAATCACTACATTCATACACATCCATAACAAACAGGCTGAGAAAGAAATCGTGGAAATAATTCCATTCATTAGTGTCTCAGAAATAAATTTGAATAAACCTAAAAAAGACAGTGACAGAATATATGCAATGAAAACTCTTACACAAATCCAGAAAACATTGAAGACCTTAGAAGGTGGAAATTAATATCATGAAAATGTTATTCTACCAAAAGCAATCTACAGATATTGCAATTCCAGTCAAAATCCCAATGTCATTTTTATAGAAATAGAAAAAAGTCCACTTAACTTGGGAAGAACGATGATTCTATACATTGCCAAACCATCCAAGCAAAAGGAAAAATGCTGGTGGTATGCACTTACCTAACCTTCAAATACTCCATAGTGGAAACAAACTATCAAGTCATGAGAATAAAGTAAACACATAGATCTCTGAAATATAAAAATATCCAGATAAAATTAACATAGGAAATAAGACAACCTCTTCAACAAAAGATGCTGGAAAACCTGCTATCCACATGTAATGAAAGCAGATACTCATATTTCACCTTGCATAAAAAATCAAATAAAATGGATCAAAGACCTTCAGGGACAAACAAAGACTTACAATATTAGAGGCAAAAGTCAGTAAAACAATTTAAAATATAGGCACAGGGAAAATTCTCTACCTAGGTCTCCACATGCTCCAGAAATAATTCTATCTGTTGGCAAATAGAACCTTCCGATATGTAAAGCTTCTGTAGAACAAATAGTTATTGAGTTAATTTACAAACTGAAGCATCAGAAAAAATCTGAAATTCTTGGCTAGCTTTATAGCTAACAAAAAAATTTAATACATAAAATATCGAAACTTAAAAGCCTAAATGAGAGCTCAAACAACTTAACCAATACTAGGCTAATGAAATGAACGGCTGACAAAAGAAGAAATAAAAATAGCCAATAGAAATATAAAAAACCTCAAAGCATCTGCTATCAGAAAAATCTGAGTCAAAATTACAGTGACATTCAATTATACCTGAGCCAGAATAGCATCCATTAAAAAAATAAAAATGCTGGTGATGACAGGGACAAAAATGAACCATTAGATATTGTCTGTGGGTTATGCAAATCAGTATATCCACTATAGAAGACAACATATAGGTTATTTAAAAAACCTAAATCTATATCTACCATATGACCCACTTGCTCCATTCCTCAGTGCCATGGAGGGTGTTTCTTGTCTGTTCTCCTTGAGGCAGAAGAGGAGGAAGAACATAGGCAGAGGTTAAGACTTTTGTCTTAAGAGATATTTAGGGTTGCTGTATAATAATAACGTTTACTTATTTAAGTCTTAGTAACTTTGCTACTATAACTGGTCTCATTTCTGTGTTCCTCTGAGGCCAGAAACTGCAGTCTCTGGCATTTAGCATCTCATCCTAAAACAACAGGAAATTATAGAAAAGATTAATTGCTAGAGCCTTTTCCCTTTTGTCCAGATGCCTCTTGCTTGTCAGACTAGGGTGAAGTTTGGAGCAATAAACTTCTATTGAACCAGGAGAAGAGAATAAAGCTCTCAGAAGAAAAATCTTTTTCATGAGCAAATATGCATAAACTCACATAAATTCATATACAGATTCACACACCTGCATTTATATATTTCCATTCAAAAAGTTGGGCTCAGCTTGCATGCATTTTCATTATTATATACTTACACACACACACACACACACACACACACACACACACACACACACACACACACATTTATACTTGCATATGTATTTGGAGCAAAAGACCAAGTGCCAGGGCAGAAAGAACTCATTCTGGATGAACAATGAGCTCCAATCTTTATTGCATACAAAAAGAAAAAGCTTCTGCCCTTTTATTGCTAAGTAAGTAAATCCAAGTTTGTAAGAAGAAAGCTTGCTTTCTTTTAATAAGACTCAGTCAGCCTTGTTATTAAGAAAAGACATTCTTTGTCAAAGATCATGTGACCATAGGTGTGTAGGTTTATTTCTGAGTCTTCAATTCTATTCCATTGATCTACGTGTCTGTCTCTGTACCAATACCACGTGGTTTTTATCATTATTGCTCTGTAGTACAGCTTGAGTTCAGGGATGCTGATTCTCCCAGAAGTTCTCTTATTATTGAGAACACTTTTCACTATCCTGGGTTTCTGGTTATTCCAGATGAATTTGAAAATTTATCTTTCTATCTCTGTGAAGAATTGGGTTGGAATCTTGGTGGGGAGTGCATTGGATTTGTAAAATGTTTTTAGTAAGATGGCCATTTCTACTATGTTAATCTGCCTATCCATGAGCATGTGAGATCTTTCCAACTTCTGAGGTCTTCTAATTCTTTCGTCAGAGACTTCAAGATCTTGTCATACAGATCTTTTACTTGATTGGTTAGAATCACACCAAGATACTTTATATTATTTTGACTATTGTGAAGGGTGTTGTTTCCCAATTTCTTTCTTAGCCTGTTTAGACTGTGGTACATGTACACAATGAAGAACTACTCAGCTATTAAAAACAATGACTTCATGAAATTCTTAGGCAAATGGATGGAACTAGAAAATATCATCCTGAGTGAGGAAACCCAGTCACAAAAGAAAACACATGGTATGTACTCAGTGATAAGTGGATATTAGCCCCAAAGCTCAGAATATTCACAGCACAAAACACAGACCAAATGAAGCTCAAGAAGAAGGAAGACATAAGTGCTTCAGTCCTACTTAGAAGGGGAAACAAAATAATCGCTGGATGTAGAAGGAGGAAGGGACCTGGAAGGGACAGAGAAGGGGAAAGAAAAAACAGTGGGCAGGATCAGGTGTGGGAGAAGACAGGGGAGAAGTATAGAAGTTCAGGAAATTGGATGAAAGTGTGTAACAGTGGGGAGTGAAGAACTGTGGGTAGCCACTAGAAAGTCATGGGCCCCAGAAAAGCAAGAGGTTCCCAGGACCCAACTTGGATGACATTAGTCAAAACACTCAACAAAAGGGAGAAAGAATCTGTAGAGACCATATCCACTGTATAGGCATAGCCCCTGTTTGAGGGATGAGTTTACCCACCCACCTCCAAAATTTTAACCCAGAATTGTTCCTGTCTAAAGAAAATGTAGAGACAAAGAGTGGAGCCGAGACTGAAAGAAAGGCCATCCAGAGACTGCTCGACCTAGGGATCCATCCCATCTGCACACACCAAACTCAGACACTATTCCTGATGCCAAGAAGCGCTTGCTGACAGGATCCTAGTATAGATGTCCCCTGAGAGGCTCTGAAAGATCCTGACCAGTAAAGAGGTGGATGCTTGCAGAGCAGCCAGCCATCAGACTGAGCATGGGACCCCAATGGAAGAGTTAGGGAAGGACTAAAGAAGCTGTAGGTAACAGCAACTCTATAGGAAGAACAACAATATCAACTAACCAGACTTCCCTTCCCCAGAGCTCCCAAGGACTAAATGACCAACCAAAGAGCACACATGGAGGAACCCATAGTTCCAGCTACATATGTATCAGAGAAGTGCCTTATCGGGCATAAATAGGAGGGGAGGCTCTTGATCCTGAGGAGACTTGATGCCCCAGCATAGGGGGATGCTAGGGCAGTGAGGCAGGAGTGGGTGGATGGGTGGGGGAGCACCTTCACAGAAGCAGACAGGAGGCAGATGTGATAAGGAGTTTCTGGAGGTGAAACCTGGATGGGGACAACATTTGAAATGTAAATAAACAAAATAACCAATAAAAAATTAAAAAAAACAAAAAAACAAAAACAAAAACCTGTTCTGTACTATAATAAGGAGAAGCCTGTCTTTTCCTTCTGCTCTCTCCTGTAGCTTTTTTTCCCTTCATCCTCTTTACATTCTGCATATTGTTCTCTTAATTTTTTACGTTACCTTATAGTTTCTAAGTTGTTCCACTCTGCATTCTCCTTCTAATCTTCCTCTCATCTCCTGCTCTGATATCACAATAATGCTCTTATTTTCAATTTCTTTTCCCAGTGCTATGCCTTTACTTCTAAGTTCTTCTTGTGTTCAGTTCTGTCTAATAATCCTCTTGTGTCCTGACTAAAAATATATCTTCAGTTCTGTTCTAAAAAGTTCTGCTCAGATCTGACTAAACATGTTCTGTCTATAAAGTTCTCCTTGGCCCAGTTCTGTTTCTTTTCTTTGTCCTCAGCACTTATAGATCTTTCCCAATACATGATCACATGATAAAATATTCACCACAAGTTTACATATAAATTCAAATAATAAATTGAAATAGAAGTTTACAACAGAGAATGTTTACAAGCATATCATTAGGAGTAATTATCTGGCTAAACATTTATCACTTGTCATGGCTCCATAGGTTCATAGAATTTTAAAAACCATAACTAAGTTACTAGTGAAGTTTTGTAAAGATTAAACCCAGTCAACATTTTATTTTCTGTCCTAGAACCTATCATAAATCATAGTTTCCTTTTTTATGACCCTTGGTTAATTGTTTTACAACCTTTTGGAATGTGCTCTGAGTAGTGGAAGCAATTAATTGGTGACAGAGACTGGCAGAGTTCTCATTGAAGCTTTGACTATCAGAAAGGACCTAATAGCAGTCCCACTATAAAAGAGCTTAATAAATACAGAAATAATTTTAGGAATTCTTATAGGATCATTACTAAGAATTAAGAAGTCATCTATTTGTCTATTTAGCATCACTACAAGACAGTATATCTTTGTATATCTGCAGAGATCTGCTCAAAAGGGTGGGCTAAAACCTTGTGTTTGTCGTATATTAATTAAGAAAAAGCATATTAATTGCGGGAATCTTTCCTAAAATGGTTTTCTCCTGGGCCTTGTCTATTGGAGCAAATCTGTCATGGACTATTTCAATCTGAGGCATATAATCTCAGGAAGATCACCCACTAGTTATTAGCTTGTCCTATGTTGGCTCTTGACAACTCAACATTTATTTTAAATACACAGCCACCATGCACACCATTGTTAATTTTGGCATTATTGACAACTTCAAGGTTATGGAACCAATCTGGATGTTCATAAGCTGAAGAACAAATGCATAAAGGAAATGTGTAGGGCATGGAAAGAGGGCTCGGTGGTTGATAGCACCTGCTAGGTTTTGTTCTTAGCAGTCAAATGACAGATCACAACTGGCAGTACCTCCAGGTCAAGTGGATCAGGTCACTAGTCTTGACACACTGGGTACCAGGCATGCAAACAAAACATTCATATGCATAAAATAAAATAAAGAAATCTAAATATCCAAGAGAAAATATGGAGTATATACACAAATAAAGTTTTTGGCAGTAAAGAAATAAGAAAATTAATGCAAGTGGAAATAAGTATATTGAGGCAGTCTAAGAAAAACATATGTGCTTATTTATATATGTATAATACTATGCAAATATATGACTTGAGAGTTCAAGTGAAACATATTTAAGGGAGCAAAAAGAACTAATGGGAACTTAGTCAAGAGTGGGAAAAAGGAGAACAGGAATTTATGGGATAATATGCTCAATATAGGCAAACAAAATTGTCTTTTTCAGGAAAATACATCCAGTCAAAGATGATTCTATTAAATGAAATAAGCCATTGTCAGAAACAGAGATATTATGTTATCTCTTTTATGTGGAATTTAAAGATTATAAAAGAAACATAGCTGTAGAAATGAAATTATTAGTGACGTGGAAGCTATATACAGTGTAAGAACTACTAAAGGGGATGATTATGATTTAAGTACATTAAATACGGACATACATATGAAAATTCCGTGATTAAACACATCACTTTACAGTCAATATATAGTAATAAAACCTGAAATTCCTCTAATTGTGGAGAGCTTTGGGGGCCACTTGGCAAGAACCTGACATTTGGCCAAGGACAAAGAAACAGGCTTCAGGCAGAAATCTGACATTAGACCAAGGACAAGGAAGTAAACTCAGGCAGGAATCTAATCTTAGGCTAGAACAGGGAAGTAAGTTCACGTAGGAATCTTAATTTTAGGGTGAAACAGAAGAAGTAAGCTTCAGGCAAGAATCTTATTTGGGGCTTGGACAAGGAGGTAGGTTCAGATATTTCAGTCATCCTGACAAGCTCTCAGAAACAGCAATCACAGGAATGATCACAGACTTTTGCTTATTGCCTTGCTTATTCCTTGGCTATTTGTGTTTATTGTACTGTCTGCCCTTATTGTTTGCATGTAATTAAAATTGTATAAAAGCAGAATGGGAAAAAATTAAACCTGCCTTCAGTCTCAGAACTGACTGAGGCCATGCTGTAGTATTGTCTAATTGTCTCTTTCTTTTCAATCCTCACTCCTGCACTGGAGAACCTGTTGATTGACTGAGTGGGCTTGGTCATGTAATCATACTGGAAATAAAAAGTATGTATGCCTGTGAAATACATGTAACACATTAAGAGATGCAAGCAAGGTGATCCCACAAGACATTACTGAATAGAAAAATTGAAGATCTATTTTGATATTTTCATCTAATTATTAGAACAACTATGGGTTAAGAATGTGACTGGAAAGGCAGTATTCTGGAAAACTCTCAAACTGAAATCTTTTAGTTATTGACAATCCTCTGTTTCAAGACATCTCAGAGCCCCTTATTCACATCTGTACATTTTAAAAGATGAGATAATGGCTGAAAATGTAAATTGCCTGTGCTTCTGATGAATTGTAAACAAGGGGAACGAAGAAGGGGAAAAGGGACAGGAAATACAGACACACTTAGAGAGAAAGAGAGAGAGAGAGAGAGAGAGAGATCAAAAAACAATTCACATCTTAGGCAGAGTGATATTCAATGAAAGGAAGAGTGTGCTGCTGCAGACAAAATGTTGCTTAAAATCATGTAATAAAGGTGACACATGCTATATTTAAGAATTAAAGACAGAGACAATCTGAGAAAAAATAAAAATGAAAACAACAAGAAGCATGATAACTATGGAAAGCAAAATTAATACTTAAAATAAAAACAAATCTATGATCTTAGAGGTAGAAATAAAATAATTAATCCCAATAAACTAAGCATGCACAAAAAAGGGGAGTGGTGGGTGCTGACAGAGAACATGGTTCGCTGGCAGCATTCTATGGCAGCCATTAAGAAATAAACTATAATCATTCTACAATAAGACATGATTTTCAGTGAGGGTTCAGGGCATAGGAAGAACTGGAAGATGAGGAAGAGGGTGGATATAATGAAAATATACTGCACTCTTATATGAAATTCTCAACCGACAAAAGAAATCAACACAATTCAAGAGTTCTCCCCTTTGTATTTCAATGAATTCACCCCACATGAGGATATGTCCCCAAACTTCACCACAAGACTTCCAGTAGAATAGGATGGGAGTAAAGAGGGACACGGGTCACAAAGTCACACTGTCTGTAATCATTGGATATAATGCCTTATTTGATCAAAGCTTTCACACGCTCTCTCAACTCAGTCTCTCAGTTAACTACCAGCCAAGACTGGACCTTGGGGGTGTTTCAGTTTTGATTCTGTTTTGGATGATTTCAATGTTTCAGCAGGGTAGCACTGAAGCATTTAGACCAAAGTAGGAATGTGGCAGGGCTTTGGTAATATATGCATTAGACATGGCTGTGATCATTTTCACATATGTTTTGCTTCATCATTGTGCTTCTTTAATTGGAATATTTACTTCTTGAGAACTCTGTATTTCTCAGCAAAAGTGTTTATATAAGATCTCAGGATTCCAATCAACATGGGTCTTAAATTGTGTCATCTTTTCCTAAATTCCCAAACAAAACATTTAAACCTATTTTTTCAACCTAAAGCATTATTGTAGTTTCCATTGTATGCTGAATATGTTATCATTTAGTGTGACATATTTCCCATTTTCTTTCTTATTTTATGTTTTCGTTTCTACCAAGTAATCTCAGAACCCAAGGAGAGTGAAATTTTATGAGTTTAAGCACTTTCTTTCTATTCTTTTTTTAAAGGGCTCATATGATTCAAAAGCATGAAACTTACTCATCTTTTCACAAACTGATCACTAATTTATTTAACATTTACCCAAACTACAAATTTATCCCATGTGTCATTCTATCTGCTTCCTGTATTATATCATCTTCATTAAATATTAAGATTTAGTATCACCATATGCAGAATGAATCATGATTACGTAAAGTCTATGAAGTCATATGGATTCTCTTAGAAACATGTGTATGACCTAGATTAAAACTTTTCCACATAAAAAAAAAGTTTGTAGCCACATTCCTTGCTTTGATAACATTCATTGCTATAAAAAGTCACTCTATCAAAACCTCAACTGAATATGTACATTGCCACAGTTGCTAAGGTAACCTCTTTAAATTTCTCTAAATAGAAAAGAAATGAGATTCATTATTTGAGGGCACATTGGCCAAGGATGTCCTGAGGCTTTCCAAATATATTTTTGTAGCAGTAACAAACGACTTTAAGTAAAATACATTGGATTGGATTTGAGATTTAGTCACAGGTAAATTGTTAACTGAGCAGAAAAAAATGAAATAAAAACAGGAGATAGTCCCTTTCTGAAGTTCCCCTTAGGAGTCCTCAAAAAAGAGTAGCCTGAAGGAGAACTAAAAATAAGGAAATTAAACCATATTGTCATATTCATCCCTTAGGGTGAGTTCACTACCAAGACAGAAAAAGCTGGGGATAATAATCTTCGTATCTCCTTCTACTTGAACACTTTCTCTCCTCTGGGCTGACTTTGAAACTATAGATTCCTTCCACAGAAATGCACAGGGAACAAAATTTAGATTATTAAATTATACTCCATTAAAGAAGCAATAGTATCTAAATACATATAATTTAATGAGGCAACCACTGGATGTCATTGTAATGCCACGCGTCTTAAAGTCTCCTACATAAAAACATTCATTATATAGAGTCAAGAGCAGCTCAGTGTATGTTATCAAAATATTGTCAAAGTTATACTTTCCAAGTGTGTTACATTCAGCGGTAATGGGATGGGGTGTTTAAGATTTAGTTTGAGATTTAGCTTTTACTTTTCTGTTTTATCAGCAGATAAACACAATAAAATTGGTTACAATTCTACTTGAACAGTTTGGTTATTTGAAAATATTTAGTGTACTTTTAAACCAAATGAATAAACATTTTACCAACTAAGGTATTATGATTTAATGAAATCCCAGAGGTTAGTTAGGCTTTGGTGTCCAGCCTGTGGGATATTTTAGCTTTTCTGTGGCTACTAGAAACAATGGTTAAGGTCTGTATGCTCACTACGTCTCAACAAGGCCTTAGGTGATCTATTTGCCGATTGAATTGGTGTTTTAACCACGTGGATTCTTCCTTCAGAGGATCAGATTATGGATTTCCACAATTAATAAGCTATAAACCAAAGGAACTAGTCTCTCTTCACTTCTGAGTTCTGTTTGTCAAGACCACCAGGAAAGGGAAGGGAGGGTTGACTACCTGTGTTTCGTTAAGGTAAGGCAGGCATTTGGCTATTTATGAATGAGCTTAATCCCTCTTTTTATTACTCATATTAGCTTTTAAATTCATAATGAATCTTGTTTGTATTCATTTAAAAATCCAAAACTAAATAAACTAAAACTAGGATTCTGCAAAAACTGTATAATATTCTAGAAACCATACAATAAGCTTTATAGCTTTAAAGTCTATTTAAAAGTTATACCACTATAATACTACAATCTCTCATTCACATATACTTAATATAAATTTACTGCATTTTAATTTTTATATTTTATATTTTAATATTTGTATCTTCTCAATACTCAGCATGTATAAGCCATACCTCAAGGCCATGTCATCCAACCCTAGAGATCCATATTCTAAAGCCTTAGGGTAGGTCATAATACTCTATTTGCATTAAGTACCCAAGTGATGCTAACTCTTTAATTCTAAGACCATAGTTTGAGAACCCTGGCCAAAGTATATCTATTAATAAAATGACTATCATGGTTAATAACCATGCCAGAGTACTTAATGTTGACTCTCCTTTATAATGATCACAAGAATTGTTTGTCCACAGACCCAGTTAAGTTTATCAAATAGGAATGTTAACTAGAGATGTACAAATACGGAGATTTTAGGAATAATAAATGAAGCTTTGTCAATCCTTTTTGGGCTATATGTGTTTATATGTATATGATATATATGTATATGTGTATGTTTAATGTATATGTGTTATATAATGTATATGTGATATATATATATATATCATGTGTGTGTGTCTACACATATGTGGGGATACCTCATAAATCTTCCTTACTAGCTTTCATCTTTTTGTTTGTTTGCTTGTTTGTTTCAGACAGGATCTATCAATTGAATCTAACACTCACTCACCGAATTGGCAAGGCCTGCTGGTCAGCGAGTCCCAGGCATCTGACTTTCTGTGTATCCTTTGTGATAAGATAGTAGATTTCCACAGCTTCTGTGTCCAGTTTCTTTTTCACCTGGGTACTTGGAATAGAGTTCAGATCCTTAGACTTGCACAACAAGCACCTAATCATCTCTCTAGGTCTTGATGAGTCTTTTTATTTTTTTCTTTTCTTTGTAGTGATTCATAACCACTTTTCTTAGAATATAATTCTACACTTAGAGAGAAATTGAATTCTCACATGATTTTTTAAAGAAGATGATACAGGTTATCAGTGACATTATTAATTGACATCAAAGTGAAACACTTCATTATAAAACAGGTATTTTCGTATAACCTACAATAGTTTTCCAGTGAGAAGTACTGTTTGTGGCTATATTTGAGGTAATATTCTGTGCTCTTCTTCACTGATTGAATTTGAAGTTCACTTTTTGTCTTCATTCAGCACCTTCATTGAGTCAGTAAAGTTACTCAGCAGTTCCCTCATGATGCATAGAATGGACTACACTTCGCTTCAGTTTTGAGGATTCTATAATCTATTTGTAGAATTTGGGTACTGTCTGTCAGCCGTCATCACATTTTCTGGTAACTATCAGGAAATTATCTAGAATAAGCATCAATGGAAAAAAAAACCCTTTATTTGTGAATCTCTTGCTTCTTTCAGTTCTGAGCAGTTTTTGGTTGTTGCTTCACAAGAAAACAGAGATATGTCATTTTTTTCTCCAGCTAGAAATGTTTAAATCTTTTATAACTTACACAAGTGAAAAATTTAGAGGGCATTTTTAGTGACTCTTGAGACTATAAATATAAACACAAACTGTATGTGACTTTATCAAAGCACAAAACTGAACTAACAGGGGAAACCATCTGGTGTCTTCCAGGCACATCTGAGGTTCTGAGGTTACAAATGAAGCCCTGAGCATCTTTTTCTCTTCTGGGAGGAAACTGGTGGCCAATGATGTTAAAACAAGTATTCCACAGAAATGTTGAATCACAAAGTTACAATATTTAAAATCTGGAAAAACTGTAGTTCAGTTGACGTAAATCATTCATAAAATTCCGGGGGTTATTTTGTATGTTTTTGTGTACCCAGTTGCTTTCATTCTCCCTGTCTTTATAGAAAAGGGCAACTTGTAATATTACTCAATACCATATAAGGAATAGTGATTTTACTCATTTACTTTTAGATTATAAAGGTTAAATCTATATTAAAAGCACAATAAAAATGAAAAAAAAAAAGAGCTACACATGAGTGTAAAGCTTAGTAGCAGATAAATGAGCTATGGAAAGGAAACCTGAGTTTTACATAAGGAAGGGTTTCAAATCCAGAAAGTATTATTTATTTTTCCAATAGAAGATTTGCAATTAGTCATCTTATAGATTACAGTAGCATCAAAGGTCTAGAATGAAAGAGAAATCTACTAAATCTAAAGGAATATTTACTTACAATAAATAGTAGTTAATGGGTGGTATCCTGGTAGACAATTGTGAAACCATAAGAACCTGAGTCTAATTCCCTAGTTCCCATATAAAAACTGGACTCTAGAGGACATGTGTATCCAAAATCCTTGCATACCTGTGGCAGAGTAGGAGGAACAGACGGTAATATCTGAGGGTGGTTGGCCAGCCAGCCTAGTGGACACCATGTATGAACATCACAGAGAGCCTGGCTCAATTAAAGTAATAGTGAAGAGTGACACATAAGTTTATACACTATAAATATGCATTCTTCCCACAGGCTTTCCCCAGGAGTCCTTTCATTCTGCTCCTTTCTATGTAATCCTCCCTGAGCTCTTTGCACTGCTATTCTCATCATTTGCATTCCTCATGTAAGAAGACAGATGGGAAGCAATGATGTCATAAAATGAGTTGGGAAGCTGAGTAGCTGTGGAATTGTCTAAGGACCAACAGTGAATTCTCTTTTTATTTATTTGACAAGTGATGTATACTTGTTATGCACCGGGAAAGGACTGCTAAATATAGACTTCACTGCTTTTACACTACCACCATTTCCATAAACTTACAGTAGCTGCAAACAGTTTTTGAATGCCTATTTTCTCCCAGATATTGCTCTATCAATTTAACTCATATACACCCTAACACCTCTGAAATAGTGTCTATGATTATTTACATTCTCTGTGGAGAAAACTGGAGCCTTTCATATAGCACCATATTGCTAAGAACTAATGCATCGAAAGCCAAGTGACTATCTGAGTTCTTAGCCCCAAGCAGTGAAGCAGCTACATCCTGCAGGGAACATCTCTGTTCTTGGTTACAGTCAGTAAGATGACAGGAACACACGACTAGACATGTTAAGGGCCACTTGTAGCTGGTGAGTTAGAACATGGGCGTTGCTGTGCTGAGATTTCCTTGGGGAAATTGTGCAGACTTTACTCAGTACGTGAGGTCTGAGGCTAGTCTTCCAGGCAATGTTGTCTTTGCTTTTCCAGCATTTGAAATGCTTAAAATAAAATGCATAGCAGATATCAGTGAACCTAACTACATATAATAAGATTCTTTAATATAAAAAAATCCATATGGGTGAGATTTTTAATTCTCTAAATAACATACATTGATTTTTCAGTAATAATCCTATTTGAAAAACTGTTATAACTTCAAGAAATTAAGAATTCATATAATTCTTTTAGTTCTGTAACTACTATAAGCTGTACTGAAAATATCTGATTTGTTTGTGACAAAGGCTGACAGTATTGGGATTCTCAACACACACTGAATGTTGAAAGATAAGCTAGATTTCAGTTATGAAGTAGCAAAGTGAGAATAAAAAAAAAATCCCCATTAGAATGCACAGATCCATGGGTGCTTTTGGATTAACAGATGCCAAGTTCAGAACAAATGGAAGAATAAAGAGGGACCCCTGATCTGGAGAATCATAGCTTATGCTATGCTATGAGGTAGAAAGTGCCACATGCAAGTTCATTCTGAGTTTTACCACACTAAAGATGTCAGCCCCCAAGCACAAGCAACAGATTATGATTTTCAAGCCATATACTGCAAAAATGGCTCAGTAAGTAATGTCATTCATTAAGGCAGAACAGTGTCAGGTTACTTCCTACAAACGTTGGACCTTTTCATTACAGCAAACTTAGAATTCATATGTTCTTGACAGCATTTTAGTGCAGATTTTAAGGTTTTAGTAATTTTATTTCCTGGTAAACTTTTGATCCCAACTAAAGTGCAATTTCTCCTGAGTTTTCACAGCAAAAGAATACAAAAGTCTCAACATTTGCAATAATGGAGTCTTCATTCATACCCGGACCAGCACTTGATAAACAAATAAGGATTTAGTGAATATCCAAGTTGAGACATAAGAGACATTTTGGAAAGGCTGATGAAAATAAGGACCATAATGTTCGCTCTGATGACCTTGATTAAATTAATGGATGACACAACAAATTCAAATGTCATGAATCTGGGTAAAAACAGAGAGGGGGACAGAAAGGTTGATAAAGTGGGAGGGAGATAAGGAATAGGTAGACAGTATCCAGAGAGTGTTTTCATACATGTATGAACTTGTCAATAAGCTAATTTAATTAGGAAACGGGGAGGGGTGTATAGTTATCACCATTAGAACACAAGGTGTCCTTTGGACATCACTGAAATTGAAGGCCTGTGTGTTTGTTTACCACCCAGCCCCCCTGCTGCTAGGTCTTGGTGTGTGCTGTGAAGTCCCCCTAGAGCAAGTAAGGATTCCAAGCAGTTCATTAAAGCCTCTCTCCTCTCCCCTGCTCAGTCTTATCTCTGGAGGTGTAAATTAGAGAGGCAGATGTACAATCTGGGATGGTTTCCAGCTACATTTTTAGAATGTGGAATGTTCGGCACCGTAGGCGTTGAACAGAGTTTTTCAGTCTGTCACATGTCCAGTTTCGGAGCCAAGGAAACCCCCTAAATGGCCCCCAAACACTTACTTCTGGAACAGAGTAAAGCTCCAGCAGGACATGCCACAGTGTGTGTATTGATCTTTGATGTTTAATGGGTGACTAAACCAGAGGGAAAGGGATGTTTCTTACATTCTAGTCAAGAAAGCTTCGGTTGTGTGGTTAAATGAACTAGAAGGAGAAAGATGGGAAGGAGCCCCCGCTAATAAAATGTGTAGCAAAGTCTTGTGTATCAAGGCAACAGTAGATGGCAGAAGGCTGAAGTGGCATGTGAGGATAGTTACTCATATTGGAAAAATGCCCTTGAATCTGAACAGTGCTTTCATATACTTTATATCTTATTATTTTTTCAAAATCTCAGATCTACACAGTAAAATTGATTCTTCTGATTTTGATTGGAAATTATGCTCTGGTTGGATTTGCAAAGTCAATATCATGACGCTTGGTTAAGGTGGGACTCAGTCTCAGTTCCTGAAACTGATTAGTAACTATCTTTTCTTAAAACACAGAGGAAAATAAAATAACATGGAGATCCAGCTCAGTTTCCTTCTTTAACTATTTCTGAAATCCCTAGTATGAAGGGGGGTTATCTTGGAAATATAAATATCACTGGGGTCAAAGATTAAACGAAACCGCTTTGGGAACATAGGGTGCTGAGGAGACTGCTCCTTTGAATGCTTCAGTCAATAGGGATTTGCCCATCTTACACCTTTTAAAAGCAAGAACAAAGCCCAGATCTTATGTTTTATTACTCTGATCTTCCTTGTCTCTACAGTATTTAGATAAGATTCTGTTGCTCAGGGTAAATTCTTTCATCTCTTCCTCTTTCCTCTCTATCCTTCAGTTCTCTTTCATTGTCAGTGGGACAATTTAGAGATGAATTTATTATGCATTATTTTGGGGATTATCCACATGACTGATAGCTAGTTGTTCACATTTTGAGCAATGTAAGAGCATACCTTAGTAAAAATAAGTCTTGCCACCTTGAGTTATTATTTCTTCTTATCTTTTTCTTCTTTTCTCTGAAGGTATTTTTGAAAAACTCTGGTTTTTGTTTTTCAATTCTGGAAGATGTTCACCCCAAAATACACCGAACCACAGGTCTTCGTTTGTATGTAACCAATTTTCCTGATAAACTGTATTAAAAAAAAAAAAAGAATTCCATTCCTGTATTACAAAATTCAATTGCTAGAAATGCTACACATTAGTGGGGCTTGAATCAAATCACTGAATAAGAATTATTGATGCCACATGTTTCTACCTTTCAAGAAAACTCTAATCAATGAAATCTAAATTTCAGTTGCCCACAATCCAGATCACAAAGTCTCAGGACCATATGCATGCATAATGTTCTTTCTTTCAACCATAGTAAGATCTCTGAGTAGAAAAAAACATCTACATAAACCCACTTCTGTCCTTCAAGCTTTACCTTGCCAATTCATCCTTACCATAGATTCTCTTTCAATTATGTGGGCTCCCAACCGAGGGCTCTGCTAATGTACAGCATTCTATTTTTGTCACAAAACTCAGCTTGCCTTTCATAGCTTGAGACATTCCAAGTGAATATGCTAGGAATTCCCCATCGTCTCTGAGTGTTCTCTGGCATCAGAGGACAGACAGCACTGTTCCTGCCAACTGCAGTGCCACAGATGCCTCCCTCTTGCCACACTCTGTGTTTATCAGGAAGTCGTGCCTTCTGGAGACTTTGTGGTACCTTCTGTGCTGGCTTTGGGAATGATGACTATGATGCTCTCAAAGAACAGAGCCCTACTGACCAAGGTCCATCTAAGAAAACAAGCACTCCTAAGCTCCTCTTACTTAAACATTAATGGTTAATGTAATAAACCATGTAATTAAATCACAAATTAGCTTGATATTACTTACAAAAAATTGTAGGCATAGTCATTTAGAGATGGATGTGGCAAAATCCTATTTTGTAGAGGCAAAATAAAATGTTCTTGTTTCTACATATAAAATGTCTCACCATAGATTATGACGGTGTTTGGATGTCAAAAGTGAATGCTGCTTCTTTCTGTCCCTTATTTTTCCATATGTAAATTGGCAGGTTTGTGAATACATGAGATTCCTATAAAGAAATTTGTTTGAACAGCTTGCCATTTTGGAAAGCCACCACTAGATGGTATGCAAATACCCTTTCTTCAATTCTTGCCCTACTCTTTCTGATTTTTAGGCTACAGGGATGGGTGGTGTGTGATATGATGATTTCACTTGTCTTTGAGCTGAGGAAAATGGGAGGATGTTGCTTGGATTAGCTATTTTTAATTAACTGTAATTGATGCCAAAGAACCAGTCTTGTACTGTCATATCCAAGAGGTGATTTGTTTCACATTTTGGACTTGTGTGTTTTTCTATACCATTTTCCCATGAAAAAGCAAGTCAAATGTTAATAACATTTCAAATTTCTTCAATTAGCAAATATACTTCAAATCTTAAAGTTTTTTGAATGTAAATAATTAATAGTATTTTACATTAAATATTTAAAGTTACATATGACAATTACAAGCTACATAATTATCAGTTATACATAATAACTCACATTCTGCACAAATAAAACCAAATGTCTTTCAGATAAGCTAGCTACGCTTTTGAGATGGTAACTGAACCGAGAACCACATACATGCTAGATGACCATGTTATACACTGCATCCTTTCCACCATACTACTTAAGAGCTAAAATAATTTATAATTTTGCTTAAATTTTTCCAATTTATGTGAAAATGTATAAAAACTATTTGATCTTCTCATTGATATTCCCTAGTTCATAAATTATATTAAATCTCCTATTTCAATTATTATACCATCCATCATTTATATGACAAAGCTATTCAGAGCCTGTCTTTCTAAAAGCAATTACCATAGGATTATCAATCACCTATAGCTATAGTACTATTTATACAGCAGTCTAGTCACCCCATCAGTGTTGTAATGCCTGCTGTAATGCATAACTTCCTCCTAAAATTAATCCATGTAGGAATGAATAGTCAATGAAACAGGATGGTCTTATAGATCCCAGGTTTCTATCTGATTGTGCTTAAAAATGATAATTCTTCTGAATAGTGTAAATGTATAATTCTACATTTTAACAGGATTTCAGAAATATAGAACACCAGATCTAATTTCAACATTTAACCCTTTAAATAACTTAAGATAACTATATTAATACACAGATTCTAAATATATATATACTATAAACATAACAAAACCATTTACATATAAAATCACATTAATAGTAAAGTAAGAACTTTTTTTCTCAAGCATTTATATTTTCCCAATTGCTTTTTCTCAGATAACTTAGGCTCTCTCTGAAATCTAAAATTTATGCCAATTAATTTCCCATAATTTTTTAGTGTAATCCTTTTCAGAATCTTTGGTTTTATAGTCTTATGCTTGTTTTCTCAATTCTTGTTTGCGAACATAATGTAGTCTTAGTGAAAGTTAGACAGTAGATTTTACAGTGTCCAGCAACCAACTCAGGAGCAGCCTTGCTGATGGCTGACTTATTGTGTAAGCTCCTCAAGTAATATCATTACCAGCCCAAGCTCTAGACTCAAGTACCTCACATTTCACTTGAACTTGTGTGCAGACTCCAATATATTCAGCATCTGGCCTCTACCTTCCTTGACTTAATTAATTTCTGAAACACAAATGATCAGGTATACTGATCATTTCTCTACTTCACTGAGTTGTGATATAATCGCATATAACTTCATATTAGCACAGTTACACGCCATATTTTTAGCCCATTATCATCTAAGTTAATTCAGACCTTAGTGTCTAACTTTAAAAAAAAGGACAAAATAAACTAACAAATGTTTATTTGTTGCCATGTTCTTCTGTTATCACTTCTATCTTTCATCATTCAAGAAAGATACATTTTCTAGCATTTTCATTGTTTTCTTTATTTACTGAATTTTTCAATCTGATTCCATTTCTCTGATAATTGTTTTGTTTTAATTTCCAAACTCTAATTTCTTGCCATGTGTAAAGACATTTCTTGTTTAACTTAACCTGACAAGAATTGTACGTTAGTTTCCTGAACAGATGTTAGTTCTGTGACGATTGTGATCTGTAACTGATAGTCTATTGAACATTTGGACATATGCAGTCACTTAATGTTTTCTATACTTCTGGTTTCTAGATTATAAATATTGAATAGGCTTTTATACATTGCTAATCTTTTATTATATTCACTCTCCACTTATTTACTCCCTATTTTACATATTTGTTTCATACAATTATCACACAAATCATTTGCATCACAAGTAGGTCCACCATATCAATTTTGTAATAGAGTAGAGACCCTGTATGTGTGAGTGCATAGATGTAGTTAAGAAAAAGAGAAGAGCAAGGGCAGTACGATGCTCCACCCATATTCTACCTTGATCACCCATTGGTATTGCTGCTAATGCCAGGATTTCAGGTACCGAAGCCATATTGCTAATTGACATTTACTGTCTCTTCCAGTGAATTTCTTACAGAAATGGTAAGATTTCCTTGAGGAAAAGAAAGCCATGGTACAAATTGGAATAATTACTCCTGTACTACTGCCTTTGAACCTTATTCAGGACATAAGTATCTCCAACTGCACATCAATCCCAGAATTTCTAGTTAAACATTAGGAAGAAGTGCAGGAGTTTTCCCCATAAATAACATCAGTAACATAGTTACTGGTAAAGAAAACCCTCCAGAAATACTCATAAGAAAGAAAACAGAAGAGTGGAAGAGGGGGAAATGTTAAAAGTTGGAAGACAAATTTATTCCAACAAATGAACAAAAATGCCAGAAGAAAAAAAAAAATAAATGAGGAAACTGAGACACTGAAAAGAACAAATGATCAATTCTGAAAATAAACAAATCAACCTATACAAATCAAATCAATAATAAAATGTAAGATAACAAAATTCATCATGAACAGACAACACAAAGTAGAAGAATACATTTTAGAGATGGGGGATAAAGTTACGATAATGATACATTATGACACGAATGAAGAAAATAATGAAATGAACATAATTAAATGTCTCAAAGGGTCTTAAATACATCCAAGAGACCAATGGTAAGAATCTATGGAGTAGGAGAGTGCTCTGTGATAAAGTCAAAGGGCAATTTTGTCAGCACATTTAATAAGTTCTCAGGATATAGAGAATGGAATTGATATGTAAATATAAGATTCATCTGGAAATTCAAACAAATTTGAGAATAGAAAAACCTCCACATGGCATATCATAGTCAGGATGGAAAAATAACAGATAAAGAATTAAAATAATATTGAACATTGTAACAGTAAAAAGATATGCATAATAAAATCTCTTGTATTAACAATATATCTATGGAATGATATTTTTCAATCCTTGAAGTTGAGTATGTGTCAACTAAGATTTCTCAACAAAATTTTCTCCTAAAACTGATAAAGTAATAAGAATATTTCTAAAAAGACCTACATTAGTGCAATTTATAACTACCTTGGTACCACTTAAGAAACTTCTTAAAACAATGATGTAAAAAATAGATACAAGGCATATCTCATTCATAATAACACAGGAAATAATTCATTCTTAGAAGAGCAGATGAACAGAAGAGATGGTAAATAATCTTTGTGTCCAACAGAAGAAACCAGCAAGCTTCTAATACAAAGAGGGAAGATGAAGAGAACTAGTATTTCAACCAATCAAAGTCTCAACTTGTGAAGCTACTAAAAATAGCAAGTCCATCTCTATGAATAGTCTTTTTTTTTTTTTTGATACTTTATTTAAGGATTTTATAATTTTAAATATATGTTTATACATAGCTTGTTTTTTTTTTCTTATTTATTTTTGGATATTTTATTTACATTTCTGATGATTCCCCTTTTCTTTAGAAACCCCGTGTCCCCTCCCCCTCCCCGCCTCTGTGAGGGAATTCCTCCTCCCACCTACCCGCCCACTCATTCCCATATTCCCACCTTGACA
>CM052701.1:104613000-104681747 GCA_028551405.1 Uromys caudimaculatus
GCTGCTGGCGGTCAGTCTCTGTGGTCTGGTGAGCTGTGGGGCGTGTCTTTGGCCCTCCGCTGGGTCTTGCAATCTCCGGCGAGGGATCTTTGTCCCGGCGCTGATCAGCTGTGGGGCCCTGTGGCCCAAGCTCGAATAGTCTTAAATGTAAATAGGTCCAAATCTCCAATAAGAAAAATGCAGGCTAACAGACTTGATTAGAAAATAGCAAATATCTATTTATCAAAAAACTATCTAGCAACAATATCTAAAAGCTGAAAATCAAAGAGTGAAAGTCAATAGTCCAAGAAAACTTAAGCCTTAAACAATATGACATAGTAATTGTCTATGTATAGCTGTCATAGTTGATTTTGAATAAAAAGGCAAATAGAGGAATTATATATTAAAATGGACAAGAGAAAATTATTTTTATGCACTAAAATGGGACTTCTATTTTAAAAAAACAAAAAACTAAAACACTAACAAAAATTCACAGAGATTCTATTAATGACAGTTGGGAGACTTCAATGTCCCAATCTCATATTTATAAAGGTCCTCTGCACAGATATTCAGTAAAAAAGCTTCAGAACCACATTATACCATAAATAACAATATTTAATATGTATGAAGAATACTCTATCCAACTGACAGGAGATCATGTGCTTCTTTTTGGCTGATACAGGTTTCTGTAAACTTGACCAGGTTATAGAGCATGCACATGCCTTAGCAAATGCAACAAAGGAAATACTTCATTGGTGCTTAGTAGAACACAATAAAATAAACCTAGAAATCAACAGGAAGAAAAATCTCAGAAATTACACCAATACTTGGATGCTGAACAATACACTTTTGAATGAGCAGGGGTTATTAAAGAAAGCAGCAAGGAAATTAGTGGGATGTTTGCATCAAATGAAAATGGTAACTATATTGGTTGTTTATCTGTTGACATGATAAAACACCATGATCAAGGCAAACTATAAAAGAAAACCTTTTTAGTACTTTCTGTTTAGAGGATTAGAGTTCATGACAGTAGATCAATGGGACAATGCAAGAACAGGGAACAATTTGCATCTTGAGCTGCAGGCAGGTAGATCATACTGGAAATGTCAGGAGGATTTTCATGGCTTAAAGTCAACCCCTAGTGTCACCAGTCCTTTTGCTAAAAATGTCTGTTTCTTACTAAGTAGTTCTATCAATTGGGGATGAGGTATTCACACAGATGAGCCTATGGGATCCCGTATAAACCTCCATAACCCACTTCTTACCCATATAGGCTCATGGCATATCATAAAAAATGAATTTATTCAAACTGTAAAAGTTTCAGTCTTTAATAATCGCAACACTTTTAAAGCCCAAAGTCTCTTTTGAGACTTAAAACAATCTCTGAAGTGCAACCTTTATAAAAAAAATCACAAAGAAAATTTTACAGCTTTAATATGCAATTTGAAAGTCAAATACATTCTTAAAGGAAAGGATATTGCATAGTGAGTAAATGTTGGATCCAAGAAAGACAGAAACCCTGAAGTGCAATATGAAATTCTGAGGATCTATGTCTGGTGTCAAAGTATTTATATAATGATGCCCTTCCAGCTTTGCTGACCACAAATATATTTCTCCTTCTGTCTCAGACTGGTTTCACTCCTTGTGTGCAGATATCCTTGATAGATATCTCACGGTTCTAGAACGTGCAACATCTTCGGGTTGCCAACAGATCTCCGGCTTCAGTTCATGGCTGCAAAGGATGGTCTCTCAGTGTCCTGTAACATGAACTCTTCTGAGACACAACTGGCCTCAGTAGCTTTCTTAAGCTGTGGAAGATGTCATGGCCTTGTTACTCTTGCCAGGACTATGTGAACCACACTGTCTAGTCGCACTTAGACACTGGCCCCTTCAATCATATTTGCAGCAATCTTCGTTCATTCTTTTCTGCAACCGAAATTTCCTTGGGCTTTTACATTTTCCAAGTTGGAAGCTCCTCTGAATGGAGTCTGTCCATGGTATAATCTTTTCTTTATTCCACTGTAGGTCAGGATTTCCTTAGGCCGTCTCTGTCCTTTACCACATATGTTAGGCGGTGTCTTTTCAAATTACATTTTGTATGTCTTTTTGCTCCATTATCATACCACAATTTGCCTCTCTACTGGGGGATGCCACGCCACTTGGAAGAGGCAGGGAAATGTACAGAACCAGTGTCCACAGCCCATGTCTTCCTTTGCTGGACTAGAAGGGAAAACAGCAGGTTCTGTGATGAATGCTGTGGTTTCCAGTCTTCTCTCAATGCTGTAGATGTACCGTTTGGAGAGGGAGTCAGGAATGGGGATCCATGGTCTGTGCTTCCCCACAGGACTTCTACAAAGAGGCAGAAGAGGAAAACAGACTGGGGAGAAACAGGATCTCAAGAGAAAAGCATCTGAGGTACTGAAGAAGAGAAAGTCTTCCTTAGGAATCTTAGGAGCTGCTCTTTAAGACAAAGGCCTTCCTCATGGTGATCCTTAATGAAGGAGTTATCAGAGAAGATCCGTGCCTGTTCATATTGCTTTATTAGGGGTGAACCAGGGATTATAAACTTTCTTGGGGAAAGGAATATCCAAGAAAGTAAAGTCATTGGCTGAATTCTCAAGGCTATCTAGATACCTCACTAGCAAGGAGAAGAACTCCAGGTGTTATGCTATGTGATTGAGTGCCCATGGTCTTTTCAGGAGGATGTTGTAGTTACATGTTACAGAGCAGGCAACAGAGTTAGCTGGAGAGCATCTCCAGTCCTGCTGTTCTCAAATCTCTGAGATTCTCAGGATTTAAGGTCATTCGACCTTATGAGATCTTATGCCTGTCTGGTAGCATACTCCACATGCCCTACATCCCATTTGCTATTTTTAATGGGAGACCTCCCATATACTGATTTCTAATAACTATATAATCAGGTCAACATTAGACCATTTTGAAATACCTGCTAACACAGAAGTTAGCCTATAACTTTTAAATTTAGCCTCTGGCAATTCTTAAGATAAGGGAAGAAAGCAGCCACATACTTCATCAAATATCTCAAGACTGGTCTCCAGCCCAGTTTCCTGTCTGAAACCTCTTAAGCTATGCCTCCATAGCTCACATAACTCTCAGTGCTACTGTAACCTTCTAGGACGGCTCATTATGTGCTGCTTATAACACACAATTGCTTCCTAGTCGAAAGTCTTTCACATTGTCCCAAAGAACTTATAATCAGCTCTGGCATATCAATAGCTAGCTTTCTTGACAAATTCAGAAATATATACTTTTCTATTGCTGTGACAAACACCATTATCAAGGAAACTTATAAAGGGAAGTGTTTAATTGGGCTTACAATTCCAGAGTATTTTAATCCATGATGGTGCAATGCAAGCATAGCAGAGGAAATCCCTGAGAGCTCACATTTTAAATCAAAAGCAGGAGGCAGACAATACACTGGAAATGTCAGTGTCTTTTGAAAACTCAAGCCTGCCATAGTGATATACCTCTTCCAATAATGTGACAACTCCGTCTCCTTTCCAAAATGTTCTACAAGTTGGGAACCAAGTACTCAATCATCTGAGCCTTTGTGGCCATTCTCATTCACATCATGGGAGTAACAAAGCTACCAGGATCTCTCACATACAAATAAGAGTGTCCTGAGGGGAAATTTTATAGCTCCCATTAAAAATGTACATAAGAGTTCTAAAGAAAAAAGAAGTCAAGTCTCAATCAAATACATCACAAAATTTATGACTTAAGAAGTAATTAATAAAAATTAACTAAAAGAGCTATATATAGAATCATTTAAACTGCGAGTTGGTTTTTTGAAAAGGCTAAGGAGACTGGAAAACTCCTAGCCAATGTACCAAAATGAGAAATGTCAAAAATTATTAAAATGTGAAATTAGAAGATTTAATACAGGAAAATAAAGTTTTTTCAATAAAATCCAAAAGATTTTATGGGATATTTTTAATAAAGTATACTTTGTATGCCTGGAAAACATAAAACACCTAGATAAAAATAAAAAACTCATATAACCTAACAATATTAAATACAAAAAAATTGAAACAGACCCACAACAAGTATCAAGGCTAAAGCTAATTTCTCTGAAAAACAAAACAAAACCACAGGGGTGGGCAAATCCACAGCTGAGTCCTACCAAACCTTTAAGAAAAAATTAATATTAATACTTTTAATTTTTTGCCACAGTATTGATATGGCAAATATACTGGGAAACTCATTCCACAGAGTCAATATTATCATCATAACAAATATGATGAAGACAGAGTAAGAAGTGAAAACTATAGATCAATTTCTCTGCTGACCACAGATACCAAAGTTCTAAACCAAGTATTCACAAACTGAATTCAAGAGGACTGTATAAAGCAATTACACTGATTTTATCCCATGAATATAAGATTGCTTATGCAAATCCCTAAACAAGACTAAGTAGATTTAAATTTCAAAAGCACATGATCATCCTATAGCTCCAAAGGTGTGAAGGATTGGCAAAATTCAAAATTCCATCAAAATAAAAGCCCTAGAAAAATTTGGTACATTTTGAAAATCCCAATGTCATAAATTTATATGTGACAAAACTATAGCTAACATTGTACTAAACAGAAATATTGACAAAATTTCCCTTAAAATTTGGAACAAGACAAGGGTGTCTAGTCATGCCACCCTAATTCAATATAGTATTCCAAGTCTTAGTTATATCTAAGACAACAAAAAGATGCAAAAGGGGGCAAATAGTAAAAGAAAAAGTCAAATGCCTCTATTTGCAGACACTATGATTTTATACTTAATAACCTGAATGTCATAAAACTTTCAGATTTGATGAATACTTTCAGTAATGTTGCAATATAAAAATACACAAAACTAGTAGCTTTTAATAACCTTGCTGTGAAATAAACTTAGAAATATTCCTCTTCATATTAGTTTCAAAGTAATAAGTGCCTAGTAATTAATTTAACCAAGTACTTAAAGATACCAACAGTGAAAAATTTAATGTCCACATAAAGAATATGGAGACAATAGACAACAGAAGTTTCTAACATGTTCATAAAATAGTAGAATTAAATTTGTGAACATATTTATATTAAAAAATCTTTAGATTTATTTAAATCTCCATTAAAATTCCAATGAGATTCTTCCTATAAACAACAACATTTTTAAAAACACAAATGAATCCTTTTTTCTACTTCTGAGCTCATACTGAAGTCTCTATAACCTACCACAGAGATATTTGCATGTCTGTGTTATTGCTACCCTACTTTGGTTGTTTAACAAAAGTTGAATGGACAATAAATATGATACATGTAAAGGAAGGCTGCTCTGGCAAGGGATCACATCCAAAGACCTAGGACTGTGTGAAATGGCTGGAATGAGGACATGCCACACACCTTAAATCCCTGAGGCTGAAATTCAGATGTGCCTTTAGTATACACCTTCAATCCCAAACATGTAAAGTTAGTTTGTTAAAGGAAGTAGCCATGTTTGAAAATGATGTCTAATTGAATGTCAGACAAAGTGATAAATCAGAGGAAGATTTGACAGAATCAGTCAGAGATAGGATACTCCCAACTCTCAGAACAGACAGGAATGAGAGGCTACTTAAACAGTAGTACTGGAAGACAGCAGCGGTAGTTTTATGGAGACAGTTTTACAGATAGATTGCAGGTGAAGGCATAATGAGCCAGAGAATGAGAAGAAGCCAGAAGGTTAGAATAGATAGCCCAAGTTAGTTTCAAGTCAAGCAGAGCAATTCATCAGAAGCTGAGAGAAGCTATATCGAATCAGTCAGCTTGGAGAGGAGTTTGAGCCAGAACAGCTGAGTTGAACCAGCCAGCCAAAGTTCAGAAAGAACTAGGAAGGGTGGGTCTATTCCACAATAAGCTTCCAAGACAACAATTACATCAGGTGAATAAAAGTTACTTTTACAGATATTCACATATATACTTTTATTCAGTAATAAAGAAAATTTGCTTGAAATCTATGGATTTGGAAATCACTGATAATTGAGATACCTGACTTAAACACTGCATGTTCTCTCTCCACACCTGTGTCATAAAAGTGGGATAAGGACCATAGAGAGGTAGAGAGGTATGAAAGGAGCGGTGACGTAATGAAACAAGGTGATGCAGAGGATAAATTAAATGAATTGTGTATGGAAATGCTATAATGAAACCAATTACCATCATGCTAATTAAAATCTAAAATAACAAATGCATGCACATAACAGTGATCTTTGGTGAGGTATAAAGACATGCGTGCTGTCTTAAGATTATTTTTTTTCTATTCTCAATATTTCCCCCTCCCCCATTGCAATGTTCCCTTTTTTACTTTTCTGGTTTCTGCAGTTACTACAGATATCTTAAAATGTGTGTGTGTGTGTGTGTGTGTGTGTGTGTGTGTGTGTGTGTATTTCCAAATGTGTCAAAACCCACATGTAGAGGTCAGAAGCTAACTCTCCAGGATTGGTTTTATCCTATCATCCCTGGTTCTGGGGTTTTAAGAGAATGCAGGCTGTCAGATCTTTAGGAAAGTGCCTCCAGCTTCTGAGTCATCTCTCTGACCTATCTGTGCTATCTTAAAGTGTCTGTCAATTGAAGTATAATAGTTACAAGAATTATAGGAGCCATGAGATTGAGAAACTACCACCACTTTGCATAATAAAGCTCAGGTTAGTATGCGAGAGAATGACTGACACCGACACTAGTTCTGCACTGGAACAATGTCACTGAAGGCAATTGGACCTCAGTCTTTCTCTCAGTGTGCTCAAGTTGCACCTCATAAATTCATGGCCTCATAATTGTGCCAAAAATCTAATAAGTGCTATTGTTTCCTTTCCAAGCTTCTACAACGTGACTTAATTTATTCACTTTTACCCTATTGCTCTTGAGTTTTCTTTCTTCATCCAGACCACACAGTTGGTTTTTTCTCTTTAACTAGCTTCACACTAAGATTTACTATTGCATTTTCCACAAGGCTGATGTGGGTACATACTTGATTTTGTCATAATTATTTGATTTCTCTATGTATTATAGTTTGTCCAATCAATTGTAGGAAAAAGACATCTAATTTATATTAAGTAAATTGCTATAGATAGCATGTTTTTCTCTGTGTTTTCATTTTCATACTATCCTCAACAATACTTGGAAAAACTTTGATCATATCTATCTTTTAACTTGATTTAGTAAAGTACAAAAATAGACAGCAAGAAATATGATAATTTAATTCAAAAAATCTACATTTAAAGATTATAAACAATTCCTCTTATAATAAAGTTTATTCTCCAAAACTAATATTAAAAGTCATGCTAATAAATTACACCATACACTATGAGGTGACAATAAACTACCTGTACAAGAAAATATAGTTCTTATTTAATTATGGGTTAAAGAATAAGTAAAAAATACCACATGACCTAATTAAATAGGTTAAAAATCTTACCTATAACATCAAAATTGTGTTGGAATGATATATTTATTATGTTGAAAATGAAAGTTAAATATAATTTATAAGCTAAAATTAATTTACAGATGAGACAAAAACATAATCAAACTACTAAGGTTAGATGCAAAATTCATTTAAAGTATCCCTCCTCAGAACTTAGTTACAATAAATTTTTTTGAATGATTTAGAGTTTTGAGTCACAGATAAATAAGAAAATGATATGCATTTTAAAATTATTATTTTCTTTAGCCACGAGTTAGTAAAACTATAATCTGTCTAAATCAGAGCAGGAAATGAAGAAAGTGAATATCCATTAAAAATAAACTAAATAAATGTGTTGGGAATTTAGTATGTTGAGAATTTTTCACAATATTTTTCTAGTTTCTTAATTTTAAAGTCCATATTCATATTTTTAAATATCCTTATTGTGCAATGTCAATAAATATAATTAAGGAAATAAATATCCCTGTTATTAATTGTGTGGCTTGATTTCATGTCAGCTTGACACAAGCTAGAGTCATTTTAGAATAGGGAATCTCATTGGGAAAGTGCCTACATACAATTAGCAAGCCTGTAGAGCATTTTCTAAATGAATGATCACTGTGGAAAGAACAAGATCACTGTGATAGTGCCCCTCCTGAGCAGGTGGTCCTAGATGATATAGAAAAAGAGAGAGAGCAAGCCATGAGGAGCAAGTGAGTAAGCAGGATTCCTCCATGGCTTCTGCCTCTGCTCTGACTCCAGATTCATGCCTTGAGTTTCTGCCATAAATTCCCCCCTGTGAAAGAGTGTGAACTGAGAATTTTATGCTAAAATAAACCATTTTTTGCAAGTTGCTTTTTAATGCTGTTTTATCACAGCAATATAAATTCTAAGACAGAAACTGGTACCAGGCTCATGGAATATTGTGTTATGATAGCAACAACCTGTTTTGGAGAAGATCGTGGTAGCATCAGAACTGTGGGATCTTGAATGATAATAATGCGGAGAGCAAGACAGGTGATGAAGAAATCCTGGCTTATTAAGTCCCAGAGGGAAGTGAAGACTCTACTATGAGCCTGAGTAATATTATGAATGAACAGTCTGTGGGGTTGATTATCTGGGTCTAAAAAAACCCAACTGTAATTGTCAGATCAGAACTACTAAAATTAAAACTTTGCCTTATTTGGTACAATTGACGATTGATGATAGGTAGCTGGTATATGAAAATTATTAGTGATTGATAAGAGACCAGCATCACTGAGGTAAGAATTTCTGGGAATATTTCCTTAGAGTCAGCACATTGGGGCTGTTGTTTAGGGATCATGTTGGCAGGTAACTTTGCAATATGTAAGCGTTTCAAGTCGGTGCAGCTATGGAAGGCATGAATGCATCTTAGAGAAGAGCAGCAGAGACTTGGGACTGTGAGAGGCCATGGGAGGACATTGGTGAAGGGGAAGCCTCAATTGCCACAAGAACTTCAAGCCTGATGTGGACATGGAGAGAAACTGAAACTTGCCAACTGGTGACAATATCAGAGATCCTTGCTGAAGCCTAGGAAAGGCTACTGGTGAGGGTGCAGTCCAATTGCAAATGGAGACCCTGGTACCATCAGGAGACAACCAAAGACAGCAATGCCATGGAGTCTAGTTGAACTAAACTGCTTCCAGTGTAGATGGCAGAGGTGGAGAAGTGTTGCTCTAGGGGTCGTTTGGAACACAGAAGGTCATGAGTCTAAGACATCTGATACTGATGCTGAGCTTTTAAGTTATTGGATTTTTTCCTGAAGTTCAACAACTGGATTTGATGAACAATTTTGGTAAAGTTTCTTTGTCAGATATGTGCTTTGACTTGATTATAATTGTACCCTGGTTATTTCCATTTAGAGTAATAAAGTATTTAACTTCCCCCCACTTAAGCCCACAATGAAAAGACTTTGGAGGGTCAAAGATACTCAAAGATAACACAAAGTATTAACCTTTTCTGATAATTTAAAGAGACTGAAATTTTAAAGTAATTTTTTAAAGAATGAGACTTTTAAAATTTGAAATATTTTATTTTATGATAGTGATACTAATATGAGATCTTGGGTATAAGAAAAAAGATAATAGTGATGTCTTTGTGTAAGCCTGACAAGGTTCATATGTGGTATTTAGGTTTATGTCAGCCTGACACAAGGTAGAGTCATTTGGAAAAAAAGGGTATTCCTTGTAGACAGGAACAATTTTGGGTTAAAAGTTTTGTGAGTGGGTTGGTATCTTTATTGCTTCACTAGGGTTCCTGTCTGGCTACAAGAGGTAGCCTCTTCAGGGTCTATATTCCCTATGTAGTGAGTCACCCCCATTTATCCCAGGTCTCTGGTCTCTGTCTCATCCTGGAGATGTACTCCATCTCCTCACTCCTGTCAGTTGCAGTGCCCATCTCTCCTGTTCTTATCCACACCTGATCCTGAATCCACTATTCCCCTTCCCATCCACCCTTCCGTTGAGTTCCCTCCCTCCATCTGCCTTTTATGTCGATTTTAGTCCCCTCTCTAAGTGAGACTCAAGCTTCCTTCCTTGGGCCTTCCTTCTTGTTTAGTTTCTTTGGGTCTGTGGAGTATAACATGGTACCTGATTTTATGGCTAATATCCACTTATAAGTATATACCATGCATATATTTTGGAGACTGGGCTACCTCACTCAGGATGATACTCTCAAGTTCCATCCATTTGCTACAAAATTTTTGATGTCTTAGTTTTTAATAGCCAAATAGTAAAAAAATTCTTTTACCAATGCTCTATATTAATATTACTAATAACAACTTTTAATTAAATTTAAAGGTTTCAATCTAGCTGTTTTGAACTGTACTTGACAAGAAAAAATATTAGAATTCTTTATTAAAATTGCAACCACACATAAATTAAATTCTGCCTAAAGTATTTGTACCAAACATAACCAGAGTCCTGCCAGCATTTAGGATCAGAGGAATCTGAGAGATAGTCTGTCTGAATTCTAAGTTAGGTCCCGGTTCCTTGCAGAAGAATCCAGAGTATCCAGGATCCTCTAGCTCAGGTTTAATTTAATTTATAATTTCTAGCCAATGAATGAAAAATAAAGACTTTCAGAGGTTAATTAATCGGTCACAGTGGGCAAATACTACAGACAGAATTAGAATTGAAATCTAGGCCAATGAAGCTTTACAATGTCCACTTTTAGACATAATGTATACTGCTTTCATGAGCATGCTTACTTTTCAAAGGTGATGATTCAGAAATAATTAATTTCTCCTGAATCTTTTGATTGTAGCTATATTTCATCTCGCCAGAATATCTCTATAGAAAACTATTCAAATTTTTACTTTATGTGTCATTTTTTGAACATCTACTACAGTGGTTCTCAACCTTCCTAATTCTGTGACACTTTATCACAGTTATTGATGTTATGGTAACCCCCCATCCATAAATTTATTTATTTTTGCTGATATTGTTAAGAATCATAATATGTAAATATATAATATGCAGAGTATCTAATGTGCAACTCCTGTGTAATGGTAGTTCTACTTCCAGGTGTAGTGGTCCTCAGGATGAGAACCACTGGTCTACTACATAGAAAGAAAGTATTCAATGGCTACTTCTGATACCAGTCTTTTCGAACTGATCCTCATTTAAAAATATTAAACTTGAGACAAAAGTTTAATCATAAAAGCTTATTGTAAAATTAATTGATATAAAAATTCAGAAATGTACTGTAGAAGTTAGAAAATATGTTATCCAACTATGAATATATTTTCTTTTCTTTCACTATATGTATACTAAATATAATGGCACAGAAGCAATTTGAAAATCTTTTGCTAAGAAGTACATCTGATAAATATATAAGTTTAACACATTGAAATATTCTGTTTTATGCCTTAAGAATAGGGCAGACATAAAGATTTAAAAGAATTTATTCTGGTATTCCTAAATTTCAATTTGTATATGTGTATCTGGTCCTTGTGTTCCAAAATAGAAGTGCACATGTTCGCATATGTGAAGATATATGTTAAATGAATTAGCTATACACCAAGTACCATAATAAGTAAGGACTGGGGAGAACCTTATCATACGCACATTATTTTACCATCTTCTCCACAAAGAGTTCATTCTTTTTCTTTCAAAGCAGAAGACATATTTTAACAATGTCTTAGCACCATGTGTGCCTATGGACTCTAAAACATATTTAGCTATCTTCAATTAAATGAAATATTGGCAATTCAGACACAAGAGACGTATAGAAGGAACTCCTACTTAACATGTTCTCATTGTCCATTACATATAGCCAATGTTTAAAAAGTCATCTGGAAATTCACGAAGCATGTAGTCTTCCGTATTCTCTGCCTGCCTTAGTTCTATGTCTCGAGTCAGGCTATTAGGAAATAATATTGAGTAATTAAATGGCTAATCTTGCTTGTCCACTGGGATGGGTTCTTGAAGAGACTAGTGAAGTACACCTCTTGGTATATTTCCAAAGACATATGGTAGTGAGGGAGTAACTTAAGCAGAAAGCTCTGTCCTGCATGTGAAAACCTTAAAGAAGCCAGGAAGCATATGGGTGCTCCATTTCTCCTGAAGCAAGTATATACTTTGCTCATACTATAGCCTATGGACATCAAACTTGTCCTTCTTCAGCTTTCATCAGAGACCCATGAGTGATCCTTCCAGCTCTTTGTCTTTGGCTTGTGCATGTGTTACTGGTTCTCCTTTGTCTGAGTGTTTAATTACTTGATAAAGTTACTGGAGTCTCCAGAATTCAAATGACTATTTCTGAATCATAGAAGTTAAAATTTTATCATTATACATCCGTATGTATTTTGTATATAAATATTTCTAGATTTTTGTTGCCTTTTTTTTATAAGACCTATTTAATACAAGTTAGCTTGTCATAAAAGACTTTCTAAGACAGGAAATGGGGCCCTATTCTACACATAGCCACTTAAGGTTATATAGTCTTCCTTCATCAAAAACAAATTCCCACACTGACAGAGTTTGACAGTTCAAAAAATGCCTGTGCACAAATTTTTAAAAAGGTTAACAAATTAAAAATGGGTAATTATTCCTAAACTCTTTGGAAAATTGAAGTCACTAGACAAGCCATTCCTCTGAAAGTAGAGACACAGTATGTAACAAGAATAACAGCCAATCAAGAAGCAGAAATTGTAGAGTGAGTAACTGCTAGTAGGGAAACTTACATACTGATTAGTAAAATACTGTTTGGCCGTGAGGTAGCTTCAAGACTAAAATTCTCCCCCCCCCCCGGATATTTTGTTTATTTACATTTCAAATGTTATCCTCTTTCCCGGTTTTGCCCCCAGAAACCCCCTATCCAATCCCCTCACCCCCTGCTTCTATGAGGGTGTTCCACCACCCACCCACTCTTGCCTCCCCGCCCTGCCATTTCCCTACACTGGGGCATAAAGCCTTCACAGGACCAAGGGCTTCTTCTCCCATTGATGCTGGACAAGACATCCTCTGCTACATATGCCTCTGGAGATATGGGTCCCTCCAAGTGTACTCCTTGGTTGGTAATTTAGTCCCTGGGAGGTCTGGAGGGGGGGTCTGGTTGGTTGATATTGTTGTTCTTCCTATGGAATTGCCAACCCCTTCAGTTCCTTCAGTCCTGTCTCTAATTCCTCCATTGGGGAACCTGTCCTCAGTCCAATGGTTGGCTGTGAGCATCTGCCTCTGTATATGCCAGGCTCTGGCAGATCTTCTCAGGAGACATCTATATCAGGCTCTTGTCAACAAGCAATTCTTGGCATTCACAATAGTGTCTGGGTTTGGTGACTGTATATGGGATGTATCCCCAGGTGGGGCAGTCTCTGGATGGTCATTCCTTCAGTCTTTGCTTCAGATTTGGCTTCCGTATTTCCTCCTGTAAGTATTTTGTTCCCTCTTCTAAGAAGGACTGAAGCATCCACACTTTGGTCTTCCTTCTTCTTGAGCTTCATGTGGTTTTTGAATTGTATCTTGGATATTCCGGGCTTTTGGGCTAATATCCATTTATCAGTGAGTGCGTACCATGTGTTTTCTTTTGTGACTGAGTTATTTCACTAGGAATATTTTCTAGTTCCATCCATTTGCCTAAGAATTTCATTAAGTCGTTGTTTTAAAGCTGAGTAGTATGCCATTGTATAAATATACGACATTTTCTGTTTCCATTCCTCTTTTGAAAAACATCTGCGTTCTTTCCAGCTTCTGGCTATTATAAATAAGGTTGCTATGAACATAATGGAACATGTATTCTTATTATATGTTATATATTTCCACCTTTTGGGTATATGCCCAGGAGTGGTATAGCTGAGTCCTCAGATAATACTATGTTCATTTTTCTGAGGAACAAGCAGACTGATTTCCAGAGTGGTTGTAATTTTATCTCCTTGTACAAAGCTCAGGTCTAAGTGGGTCAAGGACTTCCACATAAAACCAGATACACTGAATCTAATAGTAGAGAAAGTGGGGAAGAACCTTGAACACATGGGCACAGGGAAAAAGTTCCTGATCAGCACACCAATGGTTTATACTCTAAGATCAAGAATAGACAAAAGGGACCGCATAAAATTACAAAGCTTCTGTAAGGCAAAGGACACTGTCAATAGGACAAAACGGCAACCAACAGATTGGGAAAAGATCCTTACCAATCCTACATCTGATAGAGGGCTAATATCCAACATACATAAAGAACTCAAGAAATTAGACTCCAGAGAATCAAATAACCCTATTTAAAAATTGGATACAGAGCTAAACAGAGAATTCTCAATTGAGGAAACTCGAATGGCCGAGAAGCACCTAAAGAAATGTTCAATATTTTTAGTCATCAGGAAAATGCAAATCAAAACAACCCTGAGATTCCACCTCACACAAGTCAGAATGGCTAAGATCAAAAACTCAGGTGACAGCAGATGCTGGCGAGGATGTGGAGAATGGCTAAAATTCTTGATGTGTCCATCATAAACATCCCCTATTCTTTCAGTATTCTTAACTCAAAGGCTTCTACCAAGATCTCATGATGAGCCCTCATGAACCTGTGCCTCAGAAACAAAGGAATGCAGTTTATTTCAAGAACACACAGAACATTTTCTTACCAAGTTTTACCACCATAGGAATTTGAGGAAAGCCTTAACTGAGGGAAAAGGCCTGGACCAGGATCCTGACTTAGCTCAGATAAACCTAGAAACCAGGAACCTTACAGTTCCCAACTCCCTGAAAATGCACATTTCTCCTATAATAATAATGTTTCCTCTCCTAAGAGGTTAAACCACGTAAACAACCTCTTGTGTTATATTAGAAGAATATAACCAATACCAAAATAACTCAAGTGGTGCCCTAGGCAGCAAAAAGCACAGCCTGGAGGAAGAAAACAAGAACTAAACTAAGACATAATGTAGATTTGGCTTTTGCAAAAACAGAGTTAAAGTGGACTAAAGGATTTTTAAAATTACTGTTATTCTCTCATTACATCCCAGCTGCAGTGTCCCCTCCTTTCACTCCATTCAGTCTTCTCGTACCTCTCCTGCAAGTCCACGTAGCTTAAAAAAAAAAAAAAAAACAGAGCAGTCCTCCACTGGACATGACATAACAAGATACAATAAAACTAGGCATAAACCTTCATACCAAACAACACAGTAGGAGCAAAAGGGTCCCAAACACAGGGAAAAGGTCATAGAGAATATCCACTTCCAGTTTTGGGAGTCCCATATAAAGACCAAACTACAACCATAAAATATGTGCAGAGGACCTATATCTCACCCACACAGGGTCCATGTTTGTTGCTTCTTATGAGCCTTGCTTATTTAATTCTTTGTGCCGTGTTCTCATGGTGTCCTTCACCCCTCTGGCTCCTCCAGGTTTTCATCCCTTCTTTTGTGCAGTTCACTAGGATTCTCCTGTTGCTTGGCTATGGTTGTCTGCATCTTCTCCCTTTGATGACACAGATATGTGAGTATAGCAGAAAATTATTAGGGATGCCTTTTTTTTTTTTTCTTTTGGTATTTGTGTTCGGTTCTATTCTGGATTTCTGAGCTATCCCAGTTCTGAATCTTAGCCATCCAGACAGTGTTGGGCATGGCCTCCCTCACTTGGCCCGGACCGCAAGTTGGATCAGTCATTTCTTGGCCACAAGTTCTGCACCAACTTTATCCCAATACATCTTCTAGGTAAGAAAGCCTATAGGTCAAAGGTTTTGTGACTGGATTGATGCTTCAGTCTCACTGCTAGGAGTCTTGCCTGGTTAGGTTCTGAATCCTTGATGACTAGACACTACTGTAGGGTCACTCTCATAGATTTCAAGGAGTTACCATTGCACTAGGTTTCAACATTACCCCCCAAATGCCCTCAAATATCTCCCAAATCCCCCCCCCAAATTTGTTGTTTCTCCTGGTACTCTCTCCTTTTCCCCCCTCCCATCCCTACCTGGTCCATTTTGTTTCCATCCCAACCGGCCCCCTGTATACCTCAAAATCGTTTTTATTTCCCTTCTCAGGGAGATTCATACAATCCTACCTGAGCACTCCTTGTTGCATAATCCTCCTGGGTCTGTAGACTGAAGTATGATTATCTTTTATTTAACAGCTAATTTTTCTTGTGAGTATATCCTCACTCAGTGTGATCTTTTCTACTTGCATCCATTTCCCTGGAAATTTCATGATTACACTAAAGATTTTAGAAAAACAACTTGGATGATATGCAAGGACTCAGATTGAAATATAAAAATCAATTCTAAGAAAAAATTATGCACAACTTAAAAAGAAATGAGGACTATCTTTCATAATCTTACTAATACTCTGGTTATAGAAAGTACATAATCACAATTGTTGAAGATATGTCACTGAAATTACTAAAATTAAAATGCAAGAAAAGAAAAAACAGAATTAAAGAATTTGCTGCTGTTACGAAAGGCATAATGCAAATGAGAAGATTAAAGATGAAAGCAACAGGAGAAACATTGAGAATTTTCCACACTTCAGGACAGATATTGAACCACAGATCCAATAAATTTAGGCAATATTAATGCGGGATTTAAAAACAGCACAAGTGTGTGTTCAAATATGAGCAATCAAATGCAATGTAAAAAATATGAGAGAAGTAAACAACCAAAGGAATTACATCACACTCATCATCTGAAATCAAAATAAAAAAAGAGAAAATTGAGTCAACAGTTCAAGTTCTTGGTAGAAAAAATCAACTGTTCTGATTCCTGTACATCCTGAAGCTATCATTAGAAACTATGGAAGAAATGACCAATTTCTGAAAGTACTTTCCATACTTTTTACACAAAAATTGTTCTTTTTTTTAAAAGTCTTTCACAGAAAAACAAACATTGTAGCTCACAAATGAGGCATTGTGTGAATAACAGTATGAATATTAATGGATGGACAGATGGCCAGTTAAATGTGGGCACTACTCTTGTAGATTATGCAAATCAGTTTCTGACACCCAAGTTGGGACTAGGACAAGCACTCAGTTACTGAGACCCCTAGATATGAAAGCAAGAGAACCTGGGACCTACGTTTGAATTCTCAGAACTCACATAAAAATTGAACATTTCCGTTTCCGTGGGAAGAGACAGAATGATGCTGCTGGTTCTGTGGTCACCTCACCAACTTGATAATAATGCTAAGAAAATAGTTCTCTTGTACACTGGTGTGGATTAAATAAAATGGTGATTTCATACTTTCAGAGGAGTGTCAGATGCATAGTATGTGATTATTAAAGAATATAAGTTCAAATAATTGTTAAAACTGTTAATGGTTTTGAATCACAAATGTACCTCTTAATTTGTTACAGTTTCTTCCTGTTAGAAAGTAGAAAATGTGTCTATCTTCCTCTTTCATCATGTAAGGCTCACCTTCTTACATCACTCTGGACTCTACCCACTTTTGCTTTATTAGAACCTCATTTTTCATTCTTAATGTTGTTATCCCATTTGCACCTTGCTAATTTGTTAATATAAACTTGCAAATAAAAAATATCACACATAAAATTACCAAGACCCAAATTCTTTACCCTATCAGTGAACAATTAGAAGAGCCAGTTCATGTCTCTTATAGGTTATTTTTTATTTCTTTCTTATCATTTTTAATATGCTTAATTTTATAGCATATATACAGCACAAAACATTTCATTTTTATAATTTATCTATGCAATTTCATCAAACTAACCCATACTACAGACATTTATTGTAGGGACATGAAACATATCTATGTGATATTCTGAAGAGTGAGAACAATTACAGCTAGACAGGATTCAGTTCTTGAAAGAACCTAGTCAGGCAGAGAAGTACCACTCGTCCCTGGCTTTCACTCTGAAGGCATGTGAAAGTCTGTGGTGGAGAATGGTCAGTACTCAAGTAGGAAATCAAGGTCAAGATGTTGTAACAGGAAATTTTCAGAAGGAAGGAGACAAAATGAGAATACTCTGAAATACAGGGTAGTCTACAACTGTGAAAAAAAAAATCATGATTAAAGACAACATAGCAAGGTAGAAGGAATATTGTCTGATATACAGTGATAATTAAATAGCATAGTTAGGTAAGAGAATATAGTCCTTATGAGTAAAAAAGACTTGGGAACTTAGGTTGGGCTACTTGTTGGAATAAGGACTACATCCCCAAGGAAGACATTATTTTTAAGACAAAAGACAAAATTGAAACAGTCCAGATCTTAAAAAGCTAAAATGAGCTAGTAGATTCTGATCACAGTATTTTATGACTTATAATCTGCCTGTGGTTATAAAATCAATATAAACATAAATTTCAAGCCTATTCTGTTTTTTTCATGAGTCTCAATGGTCTGGACCCAGGTGATACTTCTTTCTTTGTACAATTTACTTGTAAGCTCTTTGGTTGCAGACAGAAATGCTTCCAGTTTCCCTACACTTCATTTGCTGTTTTTACCTTCCCCTGCATGATTATTTTTTGACCTGAAGCAACTCTACTTTCCTGTAACTTGACTAATTCCTATTCAATCATCTAGCTTCAACTTAATTAACCTTTTCTTCTAGGAAGCTCTTCCTTGTTACATGTTAAAGTCATAACTGCTCCATAATACTTACTCTCCTCCTACTATATCTAATTACTTGTGTATTTATCTATATTTCTTATTTGCTGACAAACTGGTAGTGTGAAGGGTCACTGAGTACAGTTACCTTCACAGCATCCATATTCCTGATCCACAGTAGAACTTCAGTCAATACATAGCTTCTGAGATAAAAACAATGATGCTATTACCTCTGTTTTGTGAAAAGAAAACATTACGTATAACAACTATTTAGGGAATGGTTACGTGTTACTGGAGAGTCTCATTACTGTCTGAGATTGTCACCATTCAAGTCAGTTGTGGTTTTATTTTTTTTCAGCTATAGTGATGAAGATAAAAACCTGGGACTTGCCTACACTAGGCAGGAACTCAAGCGAAGACATGTTTCTGGTTGTGTGGTAGTTGTTTTGAATAGCCTTCACTAACACACACAAAAATTAATCATTTTCTCTCAAGAATTTTAAAAGTGTCAGAACTAAGACCATGAGCCGATTAAATCTGTTGTATTTTCAAATATATTAATGACTTCAGCTTCCTGTGACAATACTGTACAGAGTTAAAAAGTTTATAAGTCAGCTTCCCAATGGTATCTCAGAGGAAGCAACATAAAGTCTTTTTATAAACTATAAAAATTTCTAAATGGAGCAAAGCTTCTAGTAGCAAATTATGGATTTAATATATGGTGCCCCTGAGACAACACAAGGAAACAAAAAAATTAATGATGGCTAAGTAAATTGCTTCTCCTAATTTCATGGTGCTGCTAGACTCTTTCTACTTAGGTTAAATCCCAAGTCTTTCCTCAGCCTTAGTAAACTCGCTAGATATAACACAGGAATGCAATTAGTAAATAATGACATTGTTATTTGTTGTGCAAACCGATTATCTTAATTTACGTCCTTTAGTAATAGATGAAATTGTATCAGCCAGCATTCACTCAGCACTTACAGTTCACCACAAACAGTTCAATCACACAGTAGCCTAATCACAACCATTGAAACGTTTAGTGGTAAAATGTTTATAGCATGAGATTGAGAAATCCTAGTATTTAAATGTTTTTGATTATTTCAAATTATACATATAATATCAATGTATAAAAAGTTCAGACAAACCTGCATGTGAAATGTTGACAATGATAATGTCAACGTGGCAGAATTTGTATTGGTTCCTATGTTTGTAGTTGCTCCCTGAGAGAACAGTTCACCACACATTTCAGAATGGCTTAGAAATTATGATCCTCCTGACTCAGCCACCCCCCCCCCCCAGGTGCTAATATTAGAGGCCTATGCCTCCCAACTTGCATACTCTAACTTTTTAAAAAGTAATATTTTAACAATGAACCTTTGATGATGTACATAAATTAAAGTACCCATAACTATTTCTTTCTTTATATAAACAGTTTGATGTTGAATAACTAAAAGGGGTGTAGTAGATCTGTGTCACACTAGGTAATATTTGTTTTTTATCTTCATAAACAGCAATGCCCTATTGATTCTGGAATTTCTTCATCTGAATACCTTATGTTTAAACCACATATTGTCCCTGAACCAGAGTGAATATGAATGACTCACTGCAATATAAATGAGTGTTTAAAGTGGAATCAAGTATAAGCAATCGTCAGATCCAATGCTTCCTTCATAGTATACAGCTAGAAGTTGATGTACATTTCAGATATATTAAAAATATAAATACTAACCATATTAATTTACTCTACAAGTTCAAATGCTCATAATAATTCTTTAACACAATATATTTAAGGATTAAAATTGGCCCACTCTTTAAACAGACCACATAAATATTATCCTATCTACTTAATAATTTATAAAGCTCCAAATTGAGACTGTGGTGTATAGCCGACTTTTGTAGTCTCAACAAAATCTGTGAAGCTTAATGCCAATCTATTTGAGAAGTCTAATGATTTTTCATGTTATTTATACCTGTAGTTAAAATTTTATGCTTCAAGTTTCTACTTCTTCAGGATTTGGCTCACATGTAGGGATCATTTTGTAAAGATTTAGAAGACATTCCTATTATCTGTCTTCTCACTGAAGTCCATTGACCCCATGTCACTAATAGCATATAGTGGATACACTTGCTTATTAAAACATTATCTAAGGCAAGGCAGTATATGCTTTGTATTTTATACCCAGACAAGAGAACTTTATTCTATATTGCCTTTTTCCTTTGGTTAAAACAGATATATGAAACATTGGTTCTATTAGAAGAGAACATTTGGAAATATATTATCTCTGCTCTTAGTAAATAATTTGGCTCAGTTTTTATGAGGAGCCATATTGGTTAATATGTCACTTAGAACTAATTCTTCACAATGTTTTCTGTATATTTGAGGACAGAATTTCATTATGTAGCTCTGACAGGCCTAAAATTTGGTTATTTTCTTTTATGTTCCTACATGCTGAGGTTACAGGTACATGTCATGAAGCCTATTTATTGATCTTTTGATGAAACTGGTAAACCTTTATAGATATTGGGTAGTGACAGACATGCCCAAGCTTGTGATTATATAAGCAAAGGGATTTCTAGATTCTGTCATTGGTATTTGATTTGTGGTTTTTTTTAGAGACATAGAGAATTGTATCTAGAATGTAAAACTAATTAAAAAAACCTAAGTATCAAGGAACAAACACAAAGATAGGTGATGGATCTAAATAGAGAATTTTCAAAATATTAAATACAAAAAACTGATAAACATTTTTAAAATGTTCAGCATCTTTAACCATCAAGGAAATGCAGACTAAAACTACTTTCAGTTTTTGTCTTATTCCAGTCAGAAAAGCCAAGATCAAAGAAAAAGCACAATGAATGTTGTCTTGAAATTGGTGAGAGAGGACATTTTTCTCACTGCCAGGGGAAGCACAAACATTATGGAGGCTCCTTCCAAGACAATACACAAAGATTTAACATATGACCCAGGTGTACCACTCTTAGGCAAAATATAGACACCCAAAGGATTTTGTAGCTTACTACTGAGATGCTTGCTTGCTTATGTTCATTGCTGATTTTTGACAGTATTTGGAAATTTGACACACCGTGGTTTCTATCAGCTGCTGAGAGGCATTGATCTGTCCTTAATCCATGAATTTTGAATCAACAACTAGTGCTAAGTCTAACAGTTGTCTTACTACCATCTTCTGGAGAATTTAATGTTTTGTATAAAAATGTGGCTAAACATCACTTGTCCTTTTATGAAGTAATTCTTAGGCATTCTTATAGTACCTAAATTGCTTACTTGTGGGGATTTTGTGCATATTTTGTTTGTTTTACTTAGCAACATATCAAACTATTTAGACTTAAGATGCAGTCATTGCTTGTAAATTGTAATTACTCTGATTAAATGGTATCCAGGAGACTTTTATTCATTTCCATAAATTTATGAAACTCACACTCTAATTCTGTCTTCCGGAACTGAGTACCAGGGAACTATCATGACACACCTCTTTCAACTGCCTCAATACTCTCTCTCCAGGATGGTCTCATTGATATCTTGTTCTGTGCAACTATTGTTTAGGGCTTAACTGTGACTCTAGATGAATCTATATAGCTTCATTTATTATTAGATTATATCCTCAAACTCTATCCACTTTTTAATTCCATGGCTCTAAAGGCTATAAGGCTCACAAGAACAAATAAAATAATCGACTTCTTCCTCAAGATATATCTAAAAATACCATTTAAGCTTGGATAAACACTTTACGAAAATCCATATAAGCTAAAATTTTAGTGTGTAAACATTTAAACTTCTATGGTTTGTGTTTTATCTGTTCAACTTCAGCATCTTTAAATTTCATATTTTCAATTGTTTAGCAGTAGTTAACAAGCATGTTATTTCTTCATAATTTTCTTTGTCGATTAAGAGATGCACAAAGGACCCATCAGTTTTATTATCTTGAATTACAAATAATTAGCGAACCAAGAGTCATTAGAATAGTTTATTAAAATTAAATTTATTTGAATGCAATGTTCCTCTTAATTACGTGAATGTTGAGACAACAAATGAATAAAAGCCACAGAAATTAGATGTGATTATATTAAAACACATCAGTTATTCTGCAATTAGTATGCAAAGGTTTACTTGGACAAAAATAAGGATGGCAATCAGGAATTTCAATCATCTTTATATAATGACTTTTCAAGCATTTATTCTAATGTTATTAATTTCATTTTTGTATCATACATGAATAAATTAAATTATTTACATTGATTTGAATGACTAGGGTAGCAATAACCATATTGAGAAAGGATCAATATTTTGTTCAAAATAAATGATCATCATTGTAAAAAGTAACTTTTATTCGACTGATTGATGTGACTGTTGTCTCTGAGGCTTACTGCCTCAGTCTGTGAACTTAGGCCTAGTCCTGGAAGTTTCTAGCCTCAGCCTTAACACTGAATAAGCCATTCCTTTTCTAGTTCCTTCTGTACTCACCCTGGCTGGTTAGACTCAGCTATTCTGTCTCAAACTCCTCTTCAAGCTGACTGATTCAATTTGGCTTTCTCTCAGCCTTTAACTTTTTCCTCTGCTTGGCCTTAAACTAACTCTGACAATCTGTTCTAATCTTCTGGGTCCTTCTTATTGGCTGTTTTTGTCCTCACCTGTGTTTAGCTTTTCCTTTCTGTAAAACTCTCCTGGTTAAAAAACAAAAAACCCTTCTTTCTTTTTCTCTTTCTCTTTCTTCTGTTTCTCTTTCTCTTTCTCTTTCTCATTCTTCTCTTTTATTCTGTGGTGTGCCCTTAAGTAACCTTTATCCTGTCTGTTCTCATGAGAGGTGGGCATATCCTATTCTGTCAAATCTTTCTCTGATTCATCACTTTGTCTGCTCCTCAATTAGACATGACTTTCAAACATGGGCACTTCTTTCTACAAACTAACTTTACCTTTATTGTTTGGGATTAAAGCTATGTACTATGGGCTGAGCCACACCACAATTAGAAACAGGGTGTTTTTATTTCAATAAACAACACAATTTCAGGATTCACAATGGGATCAACTATCATGAAACACAACACTGCTGATTATCACACACACAAAATACTTGTATACATAGAAAACTTGCACTCTTGCCACCCCTGAGATAACATCTCCTGATCTCACTTTTTACATATTACAAATTAGACCCTATAAATAGCTATAGAGAATTTCCAAATAAACACAGAGTTTTGGAAATGAAGCCTAGTTATAGATTCTGGCATTCTGTCTCCTGCTAACATGTTGATTTCATTAATTGCTAGTGATTTTTTTTAGGCTGGATCCTATCACACTGGGCTTTGTGACTTTCCTGATAAAATTCAAACAGCCTATGTTCTTCTTAATAAAGAAAAAAAGAAATATTTGATTTTTAGAGTTATCTTACAGTTTGTGTTTGATTACACTGAAAATGGTACATGAGAGAGTAAAAAAACCCCTGCTTTTTAAGCACATAGAGGTCAAAAAACCAAGGACACATTCCATTAAAATCTAAGTGTCCTAAATCAACTAACTAACTGTTATACTGTGTTATATCGAGAGAGAGGGGAGCTTTTATTATTGTTATCTATTAAGTCTGCATATATTTCCCTATATAAAGATTAATAAAAAATTTTCATTTCCACATGAGTAGGATAAATTTTGTAAGGAAAAATAAAATGGGTTTACTTTGTAAAATAAATGAACTTTAAAATAAAATAAAAACAGATTGAAATCTGTATTTCCAAGACTAAAGTGGTTCATTTTAAATCTGACAATAAATGAAGTGAACTTTATCTTTCATTTGCTTTTATCCTCCATGACTTAGAAGCAAACTGCTGTGTTTCCTCTGGGAGAAAGGATAGATGAAATAGCATTCAGTCTTTTATTTGCTAGCCCCAGCTATTTAGCTTCACTTTAAAGTTAAGAAATCTTTTAAGAAGATCTAGGTCTACAAATAAGATAGCAAGCTGTGAGGAAGGGCAGTAGATTTAGGAAATGATGAGAATAATATACAATATCTTAGATGTATGAAGATATCATCCTATATGCTAACATAAATGATAAAATAAAAAATTAAGTTTATAAAATTATTCAATAGACATATTATTAATGGTTGTATGAATATAACATATTAGGCTTGATTATGTGTGTATGTAATTTATAGTGTGTATATTCCAGGTTGAATCAGACCAGCAGAAATCTGATCTTGTGTGTCTATTTGGCTTCCATATCTTTGACACCAAAATTGCACTATTATTTTGATTATTAGATGCTCTATGTAAATCTTGATGGTATTTCAGAAAAGTTCTTGCTTTGCTGTTAAGTTGAAAGCAGCTGATTGTAGGAGAGCTTCTAGAAGTATTTATATACGAGTCTTGTTACTAGAAATTGTATTCTAAATTCACAATCTATTTTATATAGCCCCAAATCAACAATGGCACATATATGTATATGAGTATACAAATTTCTATATGTACATTAAACCACACTAAAATAAGAAATAGCTTTATTTAGACTTGATTTCTACAAATATAGTTGTACTAAAAATTAGGCCAATTTTTGCATGTCAAACAAGTTTCATATTACTCTTAGATCTTTTATTTTCTGAATGTACAACTAGACTCAGTGGGGTACTTAATATGTAAAAGAAGCTAAAATTGAAATCTCCATACTTCTAGACTTTTCTGTTTTGAGAATGGGTGTAACGTAGTGAAGGAAGAGATCTGGTTAAATAGAACTAAGGGCAGATATAGTATAGGATTATAGATAAGTTTCCTTTCTTTTATGAGTAAAAATGTAATGTGCATATCAAGCTGATCAGTTTCCATAGATATAAATGAATTAGAGAATAGTTAAATGATCTCATAATGTTTCAATATAATTATTGAATGTTTTTTTCCACAAATGAGTGTGGCACATACTATGAGGTCCTTGCTTTTGCATATCCTTTTATTGAAATTTATGTTATGTGCAGGAAGAATGAGTAGCTGTTGATGGGAAATTGCCAGCTGCACACTTGTAAGCCCACTTTGGGAAGAAGTTCTATGTATGTAGTGAGTATGCACAGACTTTCAGAAGTAAGTCTGACCTCAGTATACACAGGAGTGCACTTGCAGGTGAGAGTCCCAACATATATAGTTTGTACAAGAATGAGTTCCGTGGGAAATAATAGTTAACATAACTAGAATGCTCACTCAACAGAGAAGCCCTGTGCAGACAGTACACATAAAAATGTCTATCCCAGATGGTTTTCCCTTTAGATTGCTCTGTACCGTAATGTTTACATGTAGTGAATGTTGAAAGTCTTCACTTAGAAATAATAATTAAATATCAGAGAGTTCATACCAAAGAGAACCACCATGGAATACATGAACATTTGATTATGATGATGATGATGATGATGAGGAGGAGGAGGAGGAGGAGGAGGAGGAGGAGGAGGAGGAGGAGGAGGAGGAGAAGAAGAAGAAGAAGAAGAAGAAGAAGAAGAAGAAGAAGAAGAAGAAGAAGAAGAAGAAGAAGAAGAAGAAGCAATAGCAGCTGCTGCTGCTGCTAGATTAGATTAGATTGCTCCCACGAAAACTTATTTCTGAACACTTCAGGGGATATTTAGAATAAAAAGAACAGTTTTTAAAAATACAGTTGTGTAAATAAGTCTTTTGGGGGAGATCAGTCAGACTTGAACAGAGTATGCCAAACTTTCATAAATAAGTTAAACACAACTATGGAAAATTAACAAATAATAAGAAAGAGGAATCATAAGGTCACAGGTGTGTTGGGACAAAAGATCTGAAGCATTCCTACTGAGATCAACTGAGATCAAGTTTGCCACAAATCACATAAATATCCCAAACCAGGTAAATCTAGCATAGTGATATCATAATCACAGAGCATGGCTGGTCTACTTAAAATCAGTAGGCTTTGATAGGATATACTAAATGCTGACAGTGTAAGATAACTTGAACATTGAACAAAAATCTTGAGCATTATATGTTAGCCAGTCTTAGTAGCAATAGAGAATTTGGCAATTTCCAAACGTTCTGCATATGACCGAATCAGTTTTAAAAAATGAAAAACTGTGTGGGGGCCAGTCTTCTCCTGGTGGCCTTCAGATGAAGATGTGGAACTCTCAGCTCCTCTGCACCATGCCTGCCTGGACCCTGACATGCTCCTGCCTTCATGATAATGGACTGACCCTCTGAACCTGTAAGCCAGCGCCTATTAAATGTTGTCTTTAAGATTTGGTCATGGTGTCTGTTCACAGCAGTAGAACCCCAAGACAGTTACTGACAAAATACAGGATTTGTTACCAGAGAACACGCAGATCTCATTTTTTATGATATTATCATTACTAGAAATAGATAGGTTTTCTTAGAGAAATAACCAAGTACCGTGTGGGCAAAATACTATATGGGGACATACTAAGGGACAGGTAAAAATAAAATAAAACAAATAGATACAGGAAAAAGTTATCAAGTTAAAAGTAATCAAGTTAAAAGACTATTGGGAAAATTGGTTTGTTTTTTCATCAAAATTAATAAAACCCAAAGTTATTTTTATAATAAAAATTTAAAGATAAATCTAAGAATTTATTCACATGTATCACAAAATGTACAGATATTTTGTATATATTTGCAAGATAATAGATGTTTTGAAGTTATATTAATTCTACTTAAAATAATTTGACAAATCATTGTCCTTTTACTGAGAAAATGTGATTAGTAACAATAGAAATTTACTAAGACTTAAAAACAATATGATGATAGAATGGTAGTTTTTCATTACACAGTACCAATTCATAAATAAATACAGGTGTGATAGAATTACATTATCATCATAGGGATGGTTGATTTAAGCAATAATAACAAATGAATAGCAAAGGCATTGCAGCACATCTTACTGTGAAAAAGGCTTTTAAACATCTTAAAGCATTGCTCCACAGAGTTTCACTGAATTTTAAAGAAGAAAGCACTTCTTAAGGAAAAAATGCTGGGGGTAGGTGCCATCCTAACCAGAAGCTGCCATTTGGCCTTGACATAAATAGACACTCTAATCAATTGTTTTCCCAAGGTGATGTATCAAGAAAGGCCAGTACCAGCTATACAACATCCCTGCCAAGAACTACAACCTGAAATTAATCAGAAACGAATGATCGGAAGATGTATTTGACTTTCAAAATAAAAGTCACAGGATATTAAAAATGAATGATGAATAAACTATTGATAAACTGTCTAGGTATATAAGTATAGAGTCATAAACATTAAGAACAACACCCTATGCAAGACAATGTCAAAATTGAAAAATAAAAATCAGAAAGGCATTTTAAAATTTAGATATAGATGGCAATTTCAGCAAACTACAGATCTTTTAGGGAAGGCCATTTCTCATGACATTATTTATGTTATATGAACCCCATAATAGTACAAGAATTTTGAAGAAATCAAAATTAGATTTTATGAATTGAATATCTTATACTTTTAGAGAATAATGAACTCTTTGGAAAACACAAAAGAAGTGAAACCAACACAAATAACTGTCCCACAAGCAACCTTCATATTCACTTTATTTATTTATTTCTTGTAACATGTATTTTCCTGACCATCATTTGTCACTTTTCACAATGTCATCTTCTACTAACCAAGAACACAACCTCATTTTTTCCAGTAGTATTCAACAATGGCTCTAAATTTGCATTGTTTTGTTGTCTAGGTGAGTGTAAAAAGATCACTGTAAGCTTAAATTTAGAAGATAGGATTTTAGGTTCTGGTGCGTGCATGTATGCTTGTGCGTGTGCATTGTGTGTGCATGTGTGTGCGTGTGTGTGTGTGTGTATGTGTGTGTGTTGTGTCTGTCTCTTTGTGTGTCTTTCTGTGTGTGACTGTGTCTCTGTGTCTCTCTATATGTGTATGTAAATAAAACAGAGATAAACTTTAACTAAATGATTTACATTTTACATAAATCTATGTAGACAAAGAATGAAAGCACTTCTACCTATCTTTTATTTGCTTTACCTTGTAAATATTGAGTCTAGTGCTCTTTAGCTAAAGAGTCTAGTAACATATACATACACTGCTTGAATCAATAAGAATGCTAATATTGATTTTTCTTGCTACTGTCTTCACATGTTTTGTTTAAATATATATGTGAGGACTGGGAGAAGGCTCACTAGGTAACATGCTTACTGCACACTCATGTGGCTGTGAGTCCCTCGGCCCAGTACCTATGTAAAAGCCAGGCATGTTGACATGTGCTTATAACTCCATTGAGGTGTAGGGATTGGAGGCAAGTGTTCTCCTGGAGCCCTCGCCTCGCCATTCCTGCTGAAACTGAGAGTGTGTCTCACAAATAAAAGGCAGAGCCTGAGAGAGGGGTTTACCTGAGGCTGCTCTCTGAACTCTATGCAGCCCCCACACACATACATGACTACAGTACACACAAGGACAACAGAAAGCTTTTCAGCCACATAACTAGACCTGTGGTCTAAGGGAAAGCACACTAGCAGGAACATCTATCTCTCAAGCGTACCTTTGAATTGTGCTCATGCACAAAAGGTCCTCCTGCCCCAGGAAGTGATTCCATCCGCCATGTTTACTCATCACAGCTTGTTGTCAAGCTTAGTAAATGAGTACCATCTCCCTTGCACCAATCCTCAGATTTCATGTATGCAAGCTTCTACTCAGGCCTGCTTCTTAGCAACAATTTTCAGAAAAAATCCCACTTCTTTCAAATACTCAATCTATATATTAAAGTAAAAACTCAACTTCAATGTGTGCTCAGTAAATTTGCTTGAGATATCTGGGTATTAAAATGCATATCCTTCTGTATGTCTGTAGAATAGCTGGGAAAGTATAGAAAATGAAGAAGAAAGTTGCCTATTTTTAAGGCAGCTGTAACAGCACTGTAATAAACACACACACACACACACACACACACACACATACACACACAAACACAAAACACACACACACAGCATAATGACAAGTAGTCCTGCCTGATAGGCCTGACCTTATTAATTATTACTGCATCACTTTTGGCAGCTACAGAGGCTCACTGCAGTGACAACTGGCTGCTGGCCAAAGGACAGTTTTCCATCTCCTTTGTGGTCCTCATCCCCTCATTAGCCGCGTGTGATATTGTCACATATTTTTGAAAAAGTCTTTCATTATGAAAATATAATTCATTCAACACTATGCCTGTCCTAAATTTTGGACATCATATGCTTCTAGGTATTTCAAGCAACTGTATTTTTAGCCTGCTTCTTACTGTGCACAGTCAGCACTCATAGTTTTCCTCTGTCTTTTGCAAGGTGGTGAGGAAAAGCTAATGGCTAAAAAGAAATAAGTTTAGGAAAAGTCTCATGCGTCCTGGGTGACTCCTTCCCTGACTAAGACAAACATTTATGTAATGACCTATGGAAGAACGTTATCCCATGTTTTTTGTTTTTGTTTTTAGTTTATTGTTGTTGTTTTTTGTTCCCATTGCACTAAAGGCCAACCCCTCTTTCACTAAGCTCCTGTGTCTATAACCACAGGGTTCTGATTTTGATTTCTATATGTGTGTCATCCAAAATGATTACACAACACAGCATTGGAAATCTCAGCACAATGCAGTCATACAACTGTCATGAGGTACTGAAGATTTTAAAAACAATTTGAGAAAATCCACTCCAACGCCCAGAAATATGTGTTCCTTTTAATGATTCTTAGTGTAGAAAGATGAAGAGAAGAATTAATCAATGTCAGTGGAGACAAAGTACTGCAACTCCTTTTTGAAACTTATTTTTGTTTTAAATTTGTTTCCTGGACATGTAGAAGAACCTGATTCTCATTCGGCTCTGGCCCCATGACTTGCTTAGTCTGCAGAATACATCCTAAGGTCAGAGATATGTAGCTGGAATCAGATTCTTTGAAACAGACCTTCTTACTGCTGGTACTTGACAAATATTAAGAAGAAATGGGTAGTTGTTATCAGTGGTATAGAAATCTAGCCTGCCACAAATCTTAGGTACAGATAGAATTAAGTCTATAATAATTGCTCCCATAAATTCAGTGTACCCTTTTGCCAAAATATCATTCTTTCTCTGCTTCCTACAAAAATACCCTGAAAGCTGTAGAATTTTTCACCAAAGTAATGTGTGGTATGATTCTGTAATCTAATATGTTCCAAAGGAAGAATAGTCCTTGCACTTTGTTGGCTATTTAAGTAGTAATCAGAGGACACTTGAAGGCCAGTCCACTGAAGTCAAGAAACACAGGAATATATTATTGCTGTGAGCACCCAGTACCCAGTCAAACAGCCATTGCAGCAGCCCGCACAGCAAATATGTCAGCAGTCGACCTCTCAGCAGTGGTTCAGGTCCTATTGCTCTGAGTCTGGATCAGTGATTGCACTCTGCTTTTCTCTCTCTAATGATCTCAAATTCTTCAGTTGTGTTTTATTTCTACTGATTCAATTGTCATTTTCACCATTAACAGTTATAGTGAGTTAGGTTTAAAGTTATTCATCTGTTTTACCCCACCCATAAAAAGTACAAAGGACAATAATTATGTAGCCAGCGTGTTGATTAGTATTGTACAAAACTTTCTTACTGGTATCCAAATTTACTTTTTTTCTGCTTTAAAGTAATATATTGCCTACAAGCTTAATAAGATGTGTGAATATTGTTCCTCTTTCTTGGCAGACTTCCCTTCAGACATGCCCTTTTATCCTTTTGGGGGCTCTTCTTTTAGAAATCTCTTTATTGAGCTCCTATTGAAGGTTTCATCCTTGATTTTTATCTACATGCATCTTCCTCTTTCCCATCTCTGAAATACAAAATCAGGTGTGTTCGCAGTCATAATGTGTGCTTATTTTCCTTAGCAAATAGAATAGATGGTCCTTCTGCCATCTGACATATATTTTTGAGAAGACGCCTAAAAGTATGTTGTTTACTTGCAATTCATATCTCTCTCTCTCTCTCTCTCTCTCTCTCTCTCTCTCTCTCTCTCTCTCTCTCTCTCTCAAGAAAAAAGTGTTTCTATTGCCAGAACATGAGTGTTTTCCCTGCACATATGTGTGTACATAGTACGTGCACCATATGTGTGCCTAGTGCCCATTGAGGCAAGAAGAGGATATCCGATGTAATCGATTTGAAGTTACAGGCATTCAAAACAGACATGTAATTTCTGGGAATGAAATTTGGGTCTCCTGCAAACACAACTCCTAATCACACAGCCATCTCCCCAGGCCCAAGTCACCTTTCTTTTACTTTCATGACCTTTTCAGATAACCACTTTGCTTTTGTATATATACCATTCATCATGACATTGACTAGTGTATATATATATATATGGAGAGAGAAAGAGAGAGAGAGAGAAGAGAGAGAGAGAGAGAGAGAGAGAGAGAGAGAGAGAGAGAGAGAGAGAGTGTTTAGGTCCAATTTAAGTTCTTAAATGTAAGGATTTTTTTTTTTTTTTTTTTACTTTTGGGGGATTTCCATACAATAGTAATGTATTTACATCGTTTCTGTAAACTCTGTTTCTTCCTGAGAGATTCCTCCCATATATTCCCTCTCAGTATTGAGCTCTTCTTACACACACTTAAATAAAGACAACCATGTAATCCTGGTTAAGTGCATACATGTTATGTACTTTAGGGCTGACCACATGGAATTAGATAACCTATCAGGAGAGTTATCTCTGAAACTGATTCCTGTCCCTCTCTTTATAGTTATTAGTGACCTATAGATCTTTATTTAGGGGCATACCCTTGTGAGATTTCCTCGATCAGTGCTAAATATCAACCATGTCATCACTGTATGGGTCTTCTTTAGGCAGCTACAGTGTTGCGATTTCATGGGTGTACTTTCCGTCATGTATGGAAGGCACCATATGCTAGCAGTTACTCTGACCCTCTGGATCTCAAAATCTTTCTGTTCCCAGTTCTGTGTCATTCCCTGAGACTTAGCTATAAGGGTTGTTGTGTTGCAGACTTATCAGCTGAAGAGAGTTGCCTGATAGTCAATTCTCAAAAATGTCCCAGTTATTAATTCTTCTTCTAATGCGATTTCTTTCTAATATTCCTTTTAAAATTCAACAAAATAAATATGCTAGTTTTTTTACATGTATAACTCTTAAAATCTCATATATAGTTTATTAATTTACCTGCTTAGAGTCCAGGTTATTATCTAATTTATATCTGTGATGTGGGCTCAGCTGATATTATGGTACACTCAGTGTTTCAGGTTTGCTATAGATGTTTTATTTATACCCTTTAAAAAATCTGGTTTTATTTTTAAAAGCTGTCTTCTTTAAAACAATTCTCATTAATTATTTGTTTTTAAAACCAACTTAATTTTGAACACCTTTGCTTTATATTTTCTTTTTTAAAAATTGGTTATTTTATTTACATTTCAAATGTTATCCCACCTTTCCAGTTTCCCCTCCAAAACCCCCATCCCATCCCCCTCCCACTTGCTTCTATGGGGGAGCTCCCAACTGCTCCTACCTCACTGCCCTAGCATTCTCCTTCACTGGGGCATCAAGTTTCTACAGGACCAAAGGCCTCTCCTCCCATTGATGCCAAATAAGGCCATCCTCTGCTACAGAAGCAACTGGAGCCATGGGTCCCTTCCATGTGTACTCTTTGATTGGTGGTTTAGTCCCTGGGAGCTCTGGGGGGTCTGGTTGGTTATTATTATTGTTCTTCCTATGGGTTTGCAGACCCCTTCAGCTTCTTCAGTCCTTTTCCTATCTCTTCCATTGGGGTCCCCATACTCAGTCTGATGATTAGGGGCAGGCATCTGCATCTGTATTGGTGAGGCTCTGGCAGAGCCTCTCAGAGGACTGCTATACTAGGCTCTTGTCAGCAAGAGATTCTTAGCATCAGCAATAGTGTCTGGGTTTGTTGTCTGCAGGCCGGATGGATCCATAGGTGGGGCAGACTCTGGACGGCCTTTCCTTCAGTCTCTGCTCCACTCTTTGTCCCTGCATTTTCTTTAGACAAGAACAATCTGTGTGAATATTTTTGAGATGGGTGGGTGGCACCATCCCTCAACCGGGGGCTGTGCCTAACCTCTGGATATGGTCTCTACAGATTCTATCTCCCATTTGTTGGGTATTTCAGCTTATGTCATCCCACTTGGGTCCTGGGAACCTCTTGCTGTCCTTGTATCTGGGACTTTCTAGTGGCTACCCCTCACTCCCCCCTCCCCCACTGCTACACACCTCTGTTCAGTTTCCTGACCCTCTGTACTTCTATCCTCCCTGTCTCCTTCCACACCTGATCCTGTCTCTCTTTTTCCCTCCCCCTCTCTCTCCCTCCCAGATCCCTCCCTCCTACCTCCCGTGATTATTTTCTTATTCCCAAAAAAGAAATCAATGCTTGTCAATAGTTGTTCCTGCTGACTCTTATTCTGGTGTCTTGTTGGAATATTCGACAATTTTGGATTAGGAACTCAATCTTTTTTCATTCTTAATAATTGTAGAAGTATAATCTTACAAACATAATTTTCATTTGATGCATCTAGGTTCTCAGATCTATAATAAGTTCTCAGTTACGCTATGGTCAATCTGTGCTCTTCCTCTAGTCCCCAGTACAAATCATTATGTTTATTCCTCTGTCAACAATATTAAAATATTATTAAAAATGATTCCATATATGGACATATAAACATTGTTTCCTTCATCCTCTAGAAGATACTAGAATATACTGTTCATCTTGTGAATTTATCTTTAAATTTATTTTTTTTCAATTTCATCCCCTCTTATTTCAATCTCATGCACAGAAAATAAATACATAAAAGCAAACAAGAAACTCTTATTTCTCTTTTCCTTTACACTTAAGACTAAGGTATAAGGATAAAACACTAAGATGTTTTTTATCCTCACAAACTTGTTTGTTTTGAATTTTTGCCCTAATTTCAACTGTTGAGGAGCACGTTTATATTCAAAAGTTTTAGCACAAATAATTTGAAATTCACTTTCTTCCCAACCATGATTCAGTGATCCTATGTCACATTACATTAGAGTATGCATATGAAATGTGTCCCTGATGCCCATGAGTTAAAAGTTCAGTGTTTAGTCTGGCACTATTAAAAGGTTGTGAAATCTGTAAAAAACAGGCAGGGTTTAGAAGGACATCTTCAGGTCCTTGGGATCATTCCCTGTAAGAAGATTGAATCTTTCTATGTCTCTGTCTCTCTTCTCATTTGCCCCAAGATGAATAATCTCTTGCCTTAATTCATTGCTTTACTATAGGACCAAAAGCAATGAGGCCAAGTGAACTGAAGCCCCTTGAATTGAAGTCAAACAAAAATCAGCTCTTTTACAAGAAGCATTGTATTATTTTTTACAGTAACAGAAGTCTGTTAACAAGGAGTCAGCAAATAAAAGTGAGGGTGAAAATAAAATTTTCCTCTTTTGTGTCAAGAATGTTAGGTATTTTGTTATAGCAACAAAAATTGCTACAGGTCAGAGATTTGTTATGGATCACAAGTAATTTGAAAAGGAAGAGTGAAATCAATTCATTTCAATACAGTGATATGTAATGCAAATTCCCAATCCTTAATAATTATTTCTGGGTTTTATGCTACATTCTTGTATTTATTCAGAAGCATAATTGAGACAATGTCTTTTTCTCTGCTTTATGTAATAAAAAACTTTCAAATTTGTTTTCTTTTTTGAATAATTAAATACAAACATTTCTACTAGGGCTCTATCAGAAAAAAAATCATAGTACACTGAATTTCAAAACAAGTACAGCATTGATATTCCTGTGTGGCCCAGAATTACCTTGGAGAATCCACTCTGGGCTTCATGTATTCTTTTTTTGTTTATTTGCTGATTGATGTGACATCAATCAACTATTCTTTCCTATGTATATGTAGTATGAATGAGTGGTGCACACATGTGAGTGTGTCATTCAAGTATATAGATTCATGAGCTTCTGTGAGTATATGATGAAGCCAAAAAAAGATATCAAGTGTCTTTTCCTGTCTCTCCATTGTTGTTTTGTGGTGGTGTCTTAGTTACTTTTCTTCTCCTATGATGATACACCATGATAAAGCAACTTATAGAAGAAATAGTAAACTATTGGAGTATAATCTGAATAAACTATATAAAATATATAAACTATATAAATTGTATAAGAATTATATAAAAGTATAAGAAGATTAGTGCACCATGATTATGTCAGGAAACATTAGAGCAGACAAGAAAGCATGATGCTGGAGTGTTAGCTGAGAATTTACATCTTTATTCACAATTAAGAGGCAGAGAGAGATGGGGAAGTAAGGAAGAGAGAAAGTGAGGAAGGGAGGGAGAGAGGGAGCAAGAAAGGGAGAGAGAGAAGAAGGAAGGGAGGGAGGGAGGGAGGGAGGAAAAAGGGGGGAAAAGGAGGGAGGAAGAAAAGAGGGGGAGTAAAGGACAGGAGGGGGGACACAGAAAGAGCCAAGTAGAATGACATGTGCTTTTGAATCTCAAAGCTTGCCACCAGTTACACACCTTTTCCAACAAGTCCACACCTCCTAGTCCCTTTGAAACACTTGTACCAACTAGGGATCCGTTATTCAAATACATGAACATATGTGGATCCTTCTCATTCAAACCACCACAAACGTGATCTCAAGCCATATGTAGGTACAGGCATGCCTGTCTATTCGCATGGGTCTTGGGAGTCAATCTCAAGTCATCATGATGCAGAGCAATAGTCTTACCCATTAACTATCAGTTCTGCCTTGAGCTCTTAGAGTGAGTTAGGATATGACTTATGTGACCCATTTAATACAGAGAATGAAACATAGGACTTAGAAAGGTACATACCTAGCTCTCCAAGGCATCTTCTGAGGAAAGTTTACTTAGCAAAATAAATGAAGTTTCAATATAGCAATTTAAAAAACTAGCAGAAATCTATTAATAACTTATATATCTGGCTTTTAAATTTTGCAGGCTATCTTTAAGGTACATGATGTATTTTCCAAAATTTGAATTAAAGCCTGACAAGCATGTATCCTGCACTTAAACACATATATAGAAAAGTATGCACAAGGTTTAAGCCATGTTTATTGTGCTCCCATGAGTCTGCATCAATGGATCAATTTTTGAACTTGCTAAGCTAAACAGAAAGTCCAGAAATATCATTCCTAAAATGGATTCATGTTACTAAACTATCAGTGATACTATAATAATTCACTTGTAAGCACACTGCTTAAGTGGATATTTAGTTTCCTTATCTTATAAGGAAAATTCAGATTTCCCAACTGGAGACTCGGGTTAGTATTTGCTAAGAGGTAAAGAGATGTACTTTAAGAAATACATCAAAATGTGTGTCACAGTTCATTCATGTTAAGCTTCTCTTTGAAAGTGGGTGCATTAATAGTTTTCCATCTGCTGACAGTCAATAACTGCAATAAAGATGACTCTTGTCAGCCCTAATGAAGGCAATTTGGTCTTTCAGAAGGAAAGGTTGAGCATGCATGATGCTGATTTGCCCACCTATTTTGTTTTCAACTTCAAAAACACCAGTGACATCTTTGTAATTAATATATCTTCAGGTTCCCTTCAAAGGGCTTCAAAAGAGCATGATAGTCATCTGTGTGAATACCTCCCAGGGCAGAAATCAGAAAATTAATGAAGGTGACCATGGTTCAAAAACTATATTTCTGGGTGGTTTTGATTGTTTGTTTGCTTTGTTTTGCACTTCTCTCAGCTCCTACTGGGAAATCCCACACCAATATGTTATGCAAAATTCACCTCCGTCTCTTCTTGACTAATCAATGACATGGAACTTGTGGTGTCTTTTAGTTTGAAGGCTAAGTAAAACCAAGAGCTGCAGCAAAGTATAGGATGTTTCTCTAACATCAAGTTAGCATTCTAGATTAGCACTTCGGATTTACACCAGCTTTGTGTTTGTGGGACAAAGTGTGTTTCAAGTGCTTGGTTTTGAACTTCCCTCTCCAAGATTATTTCATTAAAAGCAGACTGAACTAGTTCTACTGTACAGAGGTCACCTTGCACCCAGGAATTAAGGAACTTGGTCCTGTGCCATTCCAAATATAGCAAGAAGATCCCACTGTGCAGAGAGTCTCCATAGTTGCCAGAGTTTGCGCCAGCATTGTGATAGAAGTTTATGAAAACACATGTCACTGTCCACCACTGCAATGCCCGATTACAATTGAGCATCATTAGGTCCTATGCTTAACTGAAGCTCTTCTCAAAAAACCACCTGGTTCTCGACATGCAAAATTCCAGTCATATCCACCACAACAACGAGGCTGCAGATGAGACAGCATCTCCAAAACAGGTTAAGTTGAGTACTGGACTTATTGATACTTCTATATGGAGCAGAAATAGAGAAATACCTGGGAGTATTTCACCAAATGTGTTTTCTGAAACATGTGATTCAAATTCTCCTTAAGAAATATATTCTACTAATAAGTATTAAATATCAATTGATACTTATTTTATACAGAAGTATTTGACAGTATTTTCTTGAGAAGAATATAAAGACTACAGGATATATGTCTGAATTAGAGATTATGAGCAGAGGTCAGAGAATGAGTTTTACAAATAGAATTATTATTTTAATCCAGCACATTTTGTTTTACATTAATGGGTAACAATTAAAACTTGAGGTTTTTTTCACTCAAAGACTCAAGGACTGAAAGAGCTGAAGGGGTTTGAAACCCCATAGGAAGAACAAAAATATCAACCAACCAGATCACACAGAGCTTCCATGGACTAAACCACCAACCAAAGAGTACAGTCCAGTCACATATGTAGCAGAGGATGACCTTGTCCAGCACCAATGGGAGGAACAACCCTTGGTCCTGTGAAGGCTCAATGCTCCAGTGTAGGGAATGCCAGAACATGGGGGTAGGAGTGGGTGGGGGAACACCCTCATAGAAGCAGGGGGAGGGGATGGGATATGGGATTTCCAGGGGGGGACCTGGAAAGGGAATAACATTTGAAATGTAAATAAGAAAATATCCAATAAAAGAACAAATATATCAGAATACCTGGCAAGAGTAGGCTCATTCTCTAATGTCTAAATATGATCTTTAAATTATATCACTTTAACCTCTCTATCCATTTATTTTGCATAACATTTGTGCATTTGAGTTTGCAAATGCTGCTTTAATGGATGTTTCACATCTAAAAACTTCCCCTGGATGTTACTGGGAAATGCCAAAAGGAATATTATCATTTCTAAAAGATGTTATCTAACAATGTAAAATTTTAGGTCAATGTCCTTTAAATGTGACATTGATATATAATGAGTCCTGAAATAAGTACCATAAGAAAACTGATCTGATATCAGTATACCATTCTTTTTCTTCCTGACCCAGGAAGAGCTCATGCTTTGAGAATATGTAGCTCTTTCTATATACACTAAATGTTTCTAAATATATTCTAAATATAGTCTTTCTGATAACTTTACAGCTTTCCAGAAAGTCTTCAGAGTTTAGGACACAGTATGACCTATTATTGGTCTGTCACCTCAGTCAGGAACTTCAGTTTTACAAAAATATAAGTTACAAAGAATTTAAACTAGTAGTTACTTTCAATACCACCTGAGTGATTAACAAGTGGGAATTATATAAAATATACTTAGCTGATAATTTATAGCATTTAATATAGTGTCATAAGCAATAACATCTTTATGTTCTGTAACACTTTGAATAGTAAGGAAAACATATTTGTTTTCTACTTTAAAGTCACTTAAAGCAAAAATTTATTTTCTTCAAAATAAATAATTTTAAAAGTCAAAAGAAAACTGATGTGTTTTCTACAAAAAAAAAAAAAAAAAAACTGCAGTTTTGGTGTGTGTTTTCCAAATACATAAATAAATATTATACAGAGAGTTGACTGTTAACAGTATAATTTCTGGACTAAACATTCTGTCATGGTTGATATTTTGAGACCTAAGTGAATTTAATATTTTTCATTTTAGTGTCCCAAATTATGAAATGTAAAAACCTATAATTATCTTGTAATAGTACAGTGAAACTAAATGAATAAATATGGGTTAAGTATTTGCACGAATGACTGGTGTACAATAGGAATTAAATAAATAAAACAAAAGAATTCCAGCTCAGCAGTTTTTGATCACTGTTTGAGAACTAACTCTCATGGAACCAGAAGTTTCTCTGCTAACTTCTAAACTAGGGAGATAATCAATAACCCCCACCCAGCTTCAGTGTCTAGGAACCATAGCAATGACCAGCAGTCATTCCAGCAGTTTCAGCAAGAGTACATATGTGTTGGTGGTGTATTAGTCAGGGTTCTCTAGAGTCACAGAACTTATGGATAGTCTCTATATTGTGAGGGAATGTGTTAATGACTTACAATCTGTAGTCCAACTCCACCATAATGGTCAGCAGCAGCTGTGAATAGAAGTTCAAGGATCTAGCAGTCGCTCAGTCCCACAAGGCAAGCAGGGGAAGAAGAGAGAATCTTCCCTCTTCCAACGTCCTTATGCAGGTCTCCAACAGAAGGGGTGGCCCTGATTAAAGGTATGCACCACCACGCCTGGATCGGCAAGCTTTGTCCCAGATGACCTTGAACTCAGAGATCTCCTTACCTTAGTCTCCTAGGATTCCTAGCCATTATGCCTCAAGGTCTCTATGCCAAGATCCAGATCAGAACCTTGTATCTCCCAGCCTCAAGATCAGGATCACAGGTGAGCCTTCCAATTTGGGATTGTAGTTCATTCCAGATATAGTTATGTTGACAACCAGGAATAGAAGCTACAATCCAACCCCTGTCAACTTGACACAAATAATATTTTATGTCCATGCAAAACAATAACAAGGTCATATATATGCCTAAGGTGATATAACTATTCCCTGTACGATTGCAAACGCAGTTATAAATTTACAATGGGACAATATCCCTTGGGAACATTCTTTTAATTTCTCAACTTAAATACCAATTGATGTTAAAGGACATGGAGGAAAGACAAATGTGTTCTTAACAAAATAAAACAGAAGCATTTATACTACTCTATAATGCTCATTTCTGCAACTGGTTATGTGGCCTCAGCTGGTATTTTAACTACCTTCCTCTACTAACCATTCTGTATTTCCTCAACCCTCTGCAAGCACCTCAGCAGGTCTAGGCTCTTTTCCTGGAGGAGTGACCCATACCTTCATTCCTGATGGGTCTGCGTCCTTTGCCATCCTGCTTGAATTAGGCTGTTGTAGTTTCCCCTTGACTTTAATCACAGGACATGGTAGTACTAAGAGACGCCCTAAGGGATCTCCTTCACTCCAGACATAATCCTTCTTACCTCTATTGTGGAGAGGCAATCCAATTTTCCCATGGTAATCTGAATCTATCACCCCTCTTAACACTGTTATTCCTTTCTTAGCCTGTTGGTTTAAAGGTATTAGAAGCCCAAAATTACCAGGGGTAAGTCTGAGCTTCTAGTTCAATGGAATGTTTGTTGTGGCTCCTGGTAGGAGCACACCCCCCTCTGGAAGCAAAATTTCTAGGCCTGTAGAACCTAGAGTTGCATGGACAAGAAGCAAAAAATTTCCTAGAGAGTCACTAGGAGTGATAGTGAGTGGAATTATTCCCTTTTCCACCCCCTTGACTCCTGGAACTATGGATCCTGGCTATGGGAGAAACTGTACCACATATTGGACTCTGATTCAAAGCATATACTGCCTCCTGAAGAACTCTGTCACAGCCCTCTATGCTGCTCCCGACTAGCTGGCACTGAAACTACATCTTCAAAAGTCCATTCCATCTTTCTATCAGACCAGTAGCTTCAGGATGATGGGGAACATGGTAAGACCAGTGGATTCCATGATCATGGACCCACTGTCACACTTCTTTGGCTGTGAAATGAGTACCTTGGTCAGAAGCAATACTGTGTGGAATGCCATGACAATGGATAAGGCATTCCATAAGTCCACGGATGGTGGTTTTGGCAGAAGCATTACGTGCAGGAAAGTCAAATCCATAACCAGAATAACTATCTACTCCAGTAAGAACAAAGTGTTGTCCTTTCCATGGAGAAAGTGGTCCAATGTAGTCCCTCACCCTGCTACAGAAACCATGATAAATAGACAAGGTCTGTACTATCTTAGGACTTTTCCACACCTTCCACTGTGCCGAGAGGTTATAAGGTCCAAGCATGCATCTGAATAAAGACTATTTTGCATACAAGCTGGTAGTCTCTGGTAGTCTATGGGGACCTTATGATCCGGGCATAGCAGTGATATTGTGTCTCTTGGTAAAATCAGAAAATACCTGCATAAAATTTCCCTAATATACTTCCAGAAAAATGAGCACACTAAGGAAGAAACCAACAAACACACTAAATCAAACAAAGAAAATGCCATGGGCTCTCAACACTACACAAAGTACTATAGGTAACTGAGGAAAGCTGGGAGAAGTGGTTCTCTTCAGGAAGCAACACACCAATTAGTTGTCCAGGGACAAATAATCAGCCTTGGAAAGATACATACAAGTCATATTATATGGACTCAACAGTTTATCTTGAATATACTTGAATATAAAAAATATATGCAAATATAAACAATTAATGAAAAAAAGGAGGCAAGGAATTTGATGCAGAATGGGGAGGGGCTTATGACAAAGTTTGGGTGAAGGAAAGGGAAAGGAAAAACTGTGATTTAATTATAGCCTCAAAACAGAAAACTTAATAGGATTACATAAAGATTGATATGGAAAGAGGGAGAGCATTTTGTTGTACTCACATAATTAGAGAGTTACTCAAAAAGTCTGAAGATGCAGCTCAGAGGGTAATAGGTCTAGATGCCTTACAGAGGATCGTTGTTTGACGCTCAGAAACTTCATGGTTCTTAAAACTGTCTGTAACTTCATTTCTGGGGAATCTCACATAGTTTTCTGGCTTCTATAGGAACCAGGAATGCAGACAGCCAGGCAAAATATTCATATACACAAAATAAAAATTAATTATTTTTATTTTTGACATCAATAGCCTTTAAATTTGTATGACCAGTGTGCACCTTACATAGGTGACAAACACCTAAACATACAAATTCAAGCACTTTAAAATACCATGGAATTCATACTTGGATTGTATATAAAAATCCAATGAGTTTTGTTTTCCTTTATTGCTAAGAGTTAAAAAGAAATGGTTTGCATTTATTTATTTATTGACAACTGTTTTTAGTACTTGAAATGGTAAGACATGGGTTTTATCAGTTCATGCCACATTCACATTGATGACTGGAAAGGTCTCTAATGATTGTGTTCTACTTTAAACTGAGGAGCTAGTCCTGTGTGTCTGCGCAGCTGCAAACTTCACCTCAGCCTGTGAAAAAGTTGGCTTTCCTCTCGCTCCCTGTCCCTCACAATGCTAGACTTCTCCTAGTAGATAATGGGAAGCAGGTGCATCTGAGTCAAACTCATTAAGATGGAAATCAGTGGCAGCTAATATTTCCTCTCTTTGTACAGTGTAACAGATACAGCATTCTCACATTCAAGTAAGTTTCCATGCCCAACCTGTTGCTGAGACACTGCTAATGAGAAACATATGCTGGCAAGAATGAAATCACAACACTATTGTTTCTAATCTATATACTTTCACAACTCTAAATTCTTCAAAGCATTGCGAATTCTTTATAGCCAGTCACTCAAACATTTAATTTGTCTTAGGTAACTCTTTTTAAAAAGTGAAAAACAAAGAACAAAACACACACACAAAAAAACCCTGATATACAAAAATATCCTTTGACCTTTGAACAATTTGATACAATTGCTGAACAAGATTAACCATTTTAATATTATATATATATATATATATACAAACTTTAATTTAGTATAAATTGAACAAATAGCAAATTTCAGCAGATCATGATAATCTTGCTGCTTTTTTGCAACATCATACAGAAAAACTACATATAGATGACTTGTCTTAATTCTATAATTATGCATTTTTTCATTTAATTATGGAATAAGTTAAGGTCTGTATCTGCATACTGTGGTTTAAGTATGTACTTTTACTTAGACCAGTCAGTAAATAGAACATTCTATGTTTCTATAAAAGCATTTTATCAACTTAGGAAAGTACTTTCCTATTTCTTTTCATCTTAAAGAAATAGCTTAAATTCCTTACATTTATTTCTTCTCCTTGAAACACTAAATTACTTTTACATTGATTAACATAATTTTCAGAATATATTTCAGCATGACAATACAGTATGTTATCATGCTTTCGATTAACCTTTCATGTTCTAACTAATATTGGTCTAGTTATTTTCACTTATTATTTTAGTTCAGTGCTATCAGCAATATCCTATACATTAAAAAATATACCACTATTGAAGAATTAACAAAACTTTCCCTTGTGGAGTACTTTAATTAATAAATATATGTGTACATAAATGGATATAGAAATCATTTCATTTCTATTTATATTTCTCACATATATGAATAATAATGCCCTTTTGGGAAGATTCACAGGTCCTAAGCTTTCATGCTAGTCTTTGTAATGAATTTCCTTGTGGTCAATCAATCATCACATAGCTTCACCTTGCTATTGAACTACAGTCAGTAAAGTGCATGTTACTAACAAGTAACACCACAGTTGCCACTCCTGAATGAAACATTTTATTATCACTGAAGTAACCTTCACTGCCACATTTTTCTCTATCAAAAATTTCATTTTAATATTCATTTGTGTTATAATATCTTTGGTAGAGCCTGGGATATATATATATATATATATATATATATACACACATACATACATATATACATATATATACATATATATATATACACACATATATATATACACAAATAATTGCAATTCAATATCTCAGAGTGGAGACATAGTTTGTTTTCATTCTGAATGTCCTATATCAGTTGTTAGAACAGCATAGGACATCACTAAATAATTTGTCTTTTCATGCTACTAATTTAACTGGTGGGAGAAAAAGATTTGTTCTGCATCCTATTTAATTTTCACAATTTAGATGCAAAATTTCCGTTCACAGACAAATTTCAGTATATGACAAATGCAGTCTTTATGTTTAAAAATTTTGAATGAAAAAAGTCAAAGTGAACTCTAATTTGTCACTTATAAATTAAAATATGGATGGTTTTTGCACAACATGGAGGACTCATTTGTCATCTTATAAAAAACAGATTAATGTTGGCTGGACATAGAGCTCAAGCTATGTTGATCCTAGAGAGGTTTTTATTTTTTCCTCAGAATTGATGGATTTAATCCTCCTTGAGAAAGAATTCCTGTAAAAACACACATATGGAAATGTAATACATAGATGTATAAATCAACACATAAATTAATGTAAATATATGTAAATAACATAAAATATGTGTAGTAATGAAGGTCAAAGAATGTAGAATGCAAATACAAACTGGCAACTCAAATTTCCAAATATTTATTAGACAATGTATTCTGAAGTATGAAACAATAGCTATTTCCAGTCTCAAAAATTTGTGTACAAACTTCTCTGGTTAATCTATTTTGGTTTGTAAACTTCAGCTTTATTATTCAAAAATAGCCAGGCTTAGTAATTCTCACATCTCTAGTACCAGCTGGAAGCTAACAGTCTTGAAATAAAAACAAGCTGCCTAATATTCATTTCAAGTGTAGCTTTATCACATTAATCAGAAGTAAACTGGTTTCTGATAATAAGCTATTAGATTTTTAATCAAATCCCCCTTTGTAATCTTTTGTAAGATTTACAAAGTGGATAGTTTGTCTAAATGTAAAAGTGCAAAACAATAAAACACAAATCAGACTATATAGGGGAGATTCTAAGTGGTGAAACACAAGCATGACGCAGGAAGTAAAAATTCATAAACTCAACTACATTCAAAAGTTTTAAAAAAACCGTTTATGAAGATGCTGCTGTGAAGAAATGATAAACAAGCTGCAAGCTGGAAAAATGCAAACATATATTTGAGGAATGACCATCATCTAAAATATACCAAGACTTCTAAACAATCAGTTATAGAAGGGTAAGTGATGTCATAAAAAGGGGGGGATGGAGGGACCTAGGAGGGAAACAGGGGGTGGGGAGAACATGATCTGGTATTGGATGGGGGAAAAGGACTGAAGGACTGAGGGCCAACAGAAATGGAAACAGGCAACCTCAGGAGATAGGAGGTGGGGGGACCCTCCAGAATGTACCAGAGACCTGGGAGGTGAGAGACTCTCAGGACTCAAAGGGAGGGACCTTAGATGAAATGCCCTCCAGTTGGGAGAGGGAACTTGTAGAGGTCACCTCCAGTAGAAAGACAGGGCATCAAGGGAGGGTTGGGGTTGCCATCCCACAGTCAAAACTCTGACGCATAATTGTTCCTGTCTGAAAGAACCGCAGGGATGGAAATGGAGAAGAGCCTGAGGTAAAGAAGGTCCAGCAACAGGTCCAAAGTCGGATCCAGCTCAAGGGGAGGCTCCAAGGCCTGACATTACTACTGAGGCTATGGAGTACTCACAAAAAGGGACCTAGCATGATTGCACTCAGGAAGACCTAACAAGCAGCAGAAAGAGACAGATGCAGATATGTGCACCCAACCAATGGACAGAAGCTGTGACCCCTGTGGTTGAATTAGGGGAAAGCTGGAAGAAGCTGAGGAGGAGAGTGACCCTGTAGGAGGACCAGCAGTCTCAATTAACCCCCCGAGATCTCTCAAACACTGGACCAACCAGGCAGCACACACCAGCTGATATGAGGCCCCCAACACACATATACAGCAGAGACCTGCCGGGACTGGGTTCAGTCAGAGAAGATGCACCTAACCCTCAAGAGACTGGAGGCCCAAGGAAGTTTAGAGGTCTGGTGGTGGTGGTGTGGGGTGATGGGGCGGGGTGTGGAACATCCTCGTGGAGTCAGGGGGCGGGGAGGACGCATGGGATGTGGAACAGTTGGAGGATCGACCAAGAGGGGAATAAAATCTGGAGTTTAAAAAAATTAATGAAATAAACAAACAAACAAACAAATAAATAATTGACCAGAGAAAGATCTCTACAGTCAGATCAGCAAAGAAGACATAAAGATCAAAACGTAGTCTATGAAAAGATGTCATAATGTATGCTATCAGGAAATGCAAACTAAAATGAATGATGTTAAACTATACACATTTGGGATGGCCAAAACCCAGCACTGATTGCACCAAATCTAGGCAAAGCATAGTAGGAACTGTCATGTCTTGATGGGGTGAGCTCAGAATTGTAATTCCACTTAAAAACCAATTTGGTAGTTTCCAAGGTAAATACACCACTGCTATACAAACTACCAATCATGCTTCTTAGTATGTGTGTGCAAAAGAAAAACTATGTCTTCCAAAAAAAAAAAACAAAAAAACCTGCATATGTTTATAGCAATTTTAGCTTGGAAGTAGTAGGATGTCTTTTATTTAGGTAAAACACTACAGAACATCTGTATAGAAAAGCATGAGAAGACAGTAACGGGGTCGCTAACCAAAGGAGGGGAAAGAAACCAAGGCTTTAAACTCTGTGATTTTACACATGAGGCATCTGGAGAGCTCCAAAACAGGAATACAGGTCAAATTTGGTTTGTTTGTTTGTTTGTTTGTTTGTTTTTTGTTTTTTGTTTTCAGAGAACACCGTAGAACAGGGAGTCTGTTCTGAGAGATACCGTCATGGTGGGCAACAGAGCATGATAAATCAGCCAGAACCTGCTGAGGCTAGAAAGGCCTCTCCTATAAATCCAGTCTAGTTTCCTGTGAACAGTTTCTCTATTTTTAATACTACTGCACATGGGCTTTGCATTGTAAATTTATGTCAGGATCTCATCTTATATATGTGAGTCTGGCTGATATCTGATGATTACTACAGCCTCAGTTGGCCCTAGTATAAGTCCTTAGGTAAGTCACTATGGAGCCTAAGTCCTTAGGTAAGTCACTATGGAGCCTAACCCGTCAGCCTATTGATGTTTGGTTGCTAGAAGGCAACTTCTCATTCTTTCATTTCACTTTCTATGGCTATGGTTTCATAAAATTTCAATTAAGTCTCAAAGTAGTAGACATATTCTCAGTGTATATCACAATATGTAGAGAAATACAACAGGAGCCACCTCCATCCTCAATAAAGGAAATAGAAGCTTATTGAAAGTCGGCAATTTTCCTAGGCAATGTTAACAATGTTGTCTTCAATCATCATCATCATCATCATCATCATCATCATCATCACCATGTGGTTTACTCTAGTATTTGTTGGTGAATCTGTTTCTCAGCTACAACAATATCATACCATATGACTAGGAAATTAATCATAATTTCAGATTGTAGAGGATTTAAATCTTAAAATAACCAAAGGAACTCTATGTAAATAATATCTGTTACCACCCACAGTTTCCTCTCTGGTTTTCTTCCTCATTATGTAAGGAAGTGGTGATGGGGACAGCTGACAGTGTTCTTATGTGCTCATCCTTAAATGACGATTAAATTGACGTGAGATACATTGCCTATAAAGGACTAACTGTATATTCTACCATTAAAGCATTCTTTAATAAAAATAGAACGCGTCTTAAAATAGAATGTGTAATGCAGTTTAAAAATTTCTCATAACAACCCTTGTAACAAAGTTTATTGACTATAGCTTGGTGTGGTTTGCATCTTAGTCACAAATATGGCTTGTTTGCAAAACACATGGTATGATCATTTTTCACTGTAATTCATTGGTGTTGCTCACAGTACAACACGAACTCATTCATATTTATCTTTATGACATACAATACAATGAATGACAAGTAAACCCTTCAGATAAGACTGCAGCTGCCATGAATAATCTCGATTTTCAATGTCTTTTTTTTTTAATTTATATTTAATGCTATGTATATGCGTGTTTGCTTCCATGTATGCATGTGCCCTGTAGGTTTGCCTGGAGATCTCTCGGATCTTGGGTCTCCTGGAGTGCTGTGATCTCTGGGAATTAGATTTATGGGTAATTATGAGCTGTTGTTTGGGCACTGAGAACTGAGCTATGATTAGGTGAAAGAGCAGTAAGTTATCTAAATACCTGATCCATCACTCCAGAAAACCCCCGGGTTTTAAAGACTTGGTTGAAATTTCACCGATCATTAAGATCTTTTTTAAAAAATCTTTATCTATCTATCTATCTATCTATCTATCTATCTATCTATCTATCTATCTACCTATTTATTTATTTACACTCCAGATTTTATACCCCTCCCGGTCCACCCTGCAACTATCCCACATCCCATACCTCCTCCCCACCCCCCTGTCTCCAAGAGGATATCCCCACCACCCACCACCAACCCCAGCAGATCTCTCAACTCCATCTCTTGGGGGTTAGGTGCATCTTCTCTGACTGAACCCAGACCCGCAGTCTTCTGCTGTATATGTGTTGGGGGCCTCATACCAGCTGATGTATGCTGCTGCCTGGTTGGTTGTCCAGTTTTGAGAGATCTCGAGGGTCCAGGTTAATTGAGACTGCTGGTCCTCCTACAGGGTCGCTCTCCTCCTCAGCTTCTTCTAGCTTTCCCCTTATTCAACCAAAGGGTTCAGCAATTTCTGTCCATTGGTTGGGTGCAATTATCTGCATCTGACTCTTGCAGCTGCTTGTTGGGTCTTCCGGAGGGCAGTCATGCTAGGTCCCTTTTTGTGAGCACTCCATAGCCTTAGTAATAGTGTCAGGCCTTGGAGCCTCCCCTTGAGCTGGATCCCACTTTGGGCCTGTTGCTGGACCTCCTTTTTCTTATACTCCTCTCTATTTCCATCCCTGCAGTTCTTTCAGACAGGAGCAATTATGGGTCCGAGTTTTGACTGTGGGATGGCAACCCCATCCCTCACTTGATGCCCTGACTTTCTGCTGGAGATATGCTCTACAAGTTCCCTCTCCCCACTGGAGGGCATTTCATCTAAAGTCACTCCTTTTGAGTCCTGAGAGTTTCTCACCTCCCAGGCCTCTGGTACATTCTGGAAGGTCACCCCCCCCCAACCTTCTACCTCCCAAGGTTGCCTGTTTTCAGTCTTTCTGCGGGCTCTCAGGGCTTTCAGTCTTTTTCCTTCACCCAATACCAGAACTTGATCACATTTTATTAGTGTCAGTATTTACTTACAAAATGCAAGCAATTGCTGAAGCCAAACTAATAGAAGCTCTCCCAAATCTTGGCCACTGAATTTAACACTTGCATAAGACTCTCACTTTTCAAAAAAGAGAAGGAAATTGCTGAATTCTTTAGGAGGCATGAGAGTCAGTAACAGAAGATACTTTACTTTTTCATTGTGAGTTCAGGACACTCAATGGGAACAGCTCTGTGATTTAGATGCTTTAATGTCAATCACAGTATTTCTAGACCCTAGGCTTCTTTCAAGGTTTCCAAACATATTCTTCTACATTATTGGTGCCTACAGATGGCAATATCATGCTGTACAAAAACATCTAATTAGAAGTTCTACAAATTGTGACCTATAGAACCACTGTCTTATTTTGTCTTTACAATTTTATTTTTACGTCTTTCTAAAATTGGTTATTTCATTTATTTACATTTCAAATGTTATCCCACTTCCTGGTTTCCCCTCTGCAACCTCCCCCCATCCCATCCCACCTCCCCATGCCTCCATGAGGGTGCTCACCCACTCACCCACTCACTCACACCTCACTACCCTGTCATCCCCATATGATGGAGCAACGGGCCTCCACAGGACCAAGGCCCTCCCCGCCTATTGACACCAGATAAGGCCATCCTCTGCTACATAAGCTGGAGCCATGGGTCTCTCCATGTGTATTCTTTGGTTGATGGTTTAGTCCCTGGGAGCACTGGGTGGTCTAGTTGATTGATATCGTTGTTCTTCCTATGGGGTTGAAAACTCCTTAAGCTCTTCAGTCCTTCTTTTAACTCCTCCATTGGGGTTCCTGTGCTCAGTCTGATGGTTGCCTGTGGGCATCTACATCTGTATTGGTCAGGTTCTGGCAGAGCCTCTCAGAGGACTGCTATACTAGGCTCTTGTCAGCAAGAGCTTCTTTGCATCAGCAATAGTGTCTGAGTTTGGTGTCTGCAGATGGGATGGATATCTAGGTGGGGCAGTCTCTGGATGGCCTATCCTTCAGTCTCTGCTCGACTCTTTGTTCTTGCATTTCCTTTAGACAGGAACAATTCTGGGTAAAATTTTGGAGGTGGGTAGGTGTCCCCATCATTCAGCTAGGGGCTATGCCTATCCCCTGGATATGGTCTTTACAGGTTATATCTCCCCTTTGTTGGATATTTCAGTTAATGTCATCACACTTGGGTCCTGGGAATTTCTTGCTTCCCTGGCATCTGGAACTTTCTAGTGGCTATACCGAGTTCTCCATCACTGACTGCTACATATTTCTGTTCAATTTCCTGACCCTCTGTACTTCTCAGTCCCTTGCTCCTCCCACACCTGATCCTGCCCCCCCCCCTTTTCTCCTCCTCCTGTCTTCCTTCTGGGCCCATTCCCCCATCTACCTCCCATGATTATTTTGTTTAACCTTCTAAGTAGGACTGAAACATCCACACTTTGTTCTTCCTTCATCTTGGGAGGGAAAAAGTCAAGCAACAGACAAAGACATACCTATCAGAATTACAAAGTAATTCATTATCTTTACTCATCTTTTATCTATCTACTCCTTCTATTTATCACACTTTCTACTATTTTTTAATTTGCTGAGATGCATTTATTATAGCTTACTCATCATTGTCTTTTTAAATTATTTCTTTTATTTCTGAGATCATAATTACTTCATTTTCCCATTTGCTTTTCTCTCTCCAAGCATTCCCGTTCATATTCCCAGATATCTTTCAAATCCATACCTTTCTTTCATTGATCTTTGTTACCGGCATATATGTATACATATATACATGCACATTTTGAAATATAATCTGATTAATCTGTATAATGTTGCCTTGTATCTTTTTCATTGTGTTTTTAAAAGACTACTCAGATCCTACTAAGTATAAGATAATGTTGTGAATGGTTCTATTTGGGGAGCATTTTGGAATTAAACTTGGGCTTTCATCTCAAACGTAGTTTCTGGGATATTTTTAAACTAAAATTTCAAGTTCTGTCCATTTGACACTCTCTTGAATATATCAGTTTTGACTTGATTTATGGCCTTAAAGAGTACTTAAAATGACATACTCTTTTGGTGTTCTGAAATAGAAGTAGGATTGAGAACAAAGAGAAACTAAGGTCCTAGCTACAATACCATTATTTAATAATTCTTTACATTTTTGTGTCTTTGGATTTCTTTGTTTGTTTTTTATTAACTTTTTTATTTTTAAAATTTTGCTTAGAATATAATTTATCATAGTCTTTCCAGTTTTCTGCAAGTCCTTCAAGATTACACCCACATCTTTACCTTGCTACCTACCCAGCTTCATGTTTTCTCTCTCTCTCAGAACAAAACAAAACAAAACATAAAAGATAAAAGCATCAATCCACAACAACAAAACAGCACACAAAAATAACTGTAGTCAGTTCTGCAAGAGCCAAGTACTCATAAGCATTAAGCTTATCCTGAAATATAGTTGACATAGCATCCTATTGGAGAAAACGGGCTTTTCCCTCTCACTGCAGCGATCAATTACAAATAACTTCTTTTTTAGGGGAGATACTCTGTACCTATCTTTCCTTTGCCATCCTCAGATTTTGTCTGTCTTAAATGTTTTCAGGGCTTGTTCATGCTGTCACTATCTGTAAGAATTCACATGTATATCTGCCCTGTTGTGGCTGGAAGTTACACCATTTTTATGGCCCACCAATACTTCTGTTTGTTACAATCTTTTTACCTTCTCAACACCTAGATCCATAAACCCTCAAGAGTGATGTTTGGTACAGATCTCCCACTTAGGGATGAGTACTCTGAGGTCTTTGTTATCTGTACAATATACAGCTGTGGGCCTTTGTGTTAATTATCACCTACTGAAAGAAGCTTATCTGATGAAGGATGTGTACTGCTGAGAATGATGCACACATCAGTATGCTGTTAGGAGTCATTTTACTGTTTGTTCATTCAGCAAAATAATAGAAGTATTACTAATTTCCCCTTGGGGCCCATGAATTCACTGGTTATAGGTTCTTGACTACTTTTGCCTTGTCAGGTATGGGTTCCATCTCATGCATTGTGCCTTAAAATCAATCAAAATGTGACTTGTTGACCCTTGTAACATTTGTGCCATGTTTTAGTAGTATGTCTTTCAGGCAGATTACTGTCCGTAACTGGATGAATCTGATGATCTTTTTTCTCTGATAGCATATATAGTATCTTCTAGCACTATGTGCTGATGAATAGGGTAAAGCTTCGAGTTAATTTTCCCATGTTTGGTGACATAAGTAGTGTCTTCACAGAGAGTAACCAATAGCATTGACAATGACTGCTAATATGTGTGAGGGGTCTGTTGATTCCCTTTGCCAATGAATCAATGAGATATAACACATTATGGGTATTTTTCAATGGAACCTTTAAAATAAGAAACTCCTGAATGGATATTGTATAAGCTCTGAGATATCATATGTGTCACTTCAAAATACTGTTCCCAGAGAAACTATCATAACCAACAGAGAAAGAAGAATAGTATATGATAAAAATAAATTAAAACAATTTGCACTCACCAATCCAATTCTACAGAAGACATTAGAAGAAAAACTTCAGTCTGAGGAAGTTAACTGTGCCCAAGAGGACACAAGAACAGTTCATCAGAAGATGGGTAAAATACCAGCATAGCAATATAACAGGAATTAATAAACACTGTTTGATAGTAACTCTCCTATTAGGGGTCTCAATTTGTCAACCAAAATATACAGACTAATAGATTAGATGAGAATACTTAATTTGTCTTTTTACTGCATACAAGAAACATACCTTGGTCATCAAGGATAAATACCATCTTAGAGTAAAAGCATAGAAAAACACAACCTCAGTGATTGGAATAAGCACACATTGCAATAATAACTGACAAAGCAGATGAGGTAGGGGTGGACACTACAATATCATTAAATAAAACATATGCAATATGATGTTACGTTTCTAATAATATATGCACTGAACACAATGCCACAGAAATTCATAGAAGAAGCACTACTAAATCTAAAAACACATACTGACCTTCACAGAGTGATAGCAGATGACTTAAATACCCCACTCTCACTAGTGGACAAAAACTGAATATAAAATCTCTAGAGTTAAACATAATTCCATAAATGAAAGGGAGATATTTGACAAATCATTCTTCTGGAGATGGTTGCAGATCTGTGATCAAACACAATAAGCACCTCATACCCCAACATTCAGATTTTTGTACCATATTTATGATGCCCAAAATGTGTGGGGAACTTAACCGAGGACCAAATCTTGGGGATGTAATAATAACAATGATCCAAAATGTAAACACTTAACTTAGTCTTATGATTGTAACTACTGAACTTAGTACTCACTTGAGAAAATCATTTTACCTTCATGGTTATATTATTATAGCAGAGAAAATATCAATAATTTCTTAACTGAATTAAGAAACACATCATCACAAAACAGAGTAAAGAATTATTATGAAATGAAATATACACATGTTCTTCCTTTGAACTAGGTACACATTTTTCTTTAGCTATAATCTAGGTTTATAACCACGGTCTTAACCGGGCAGTGGTGGCGCACGCCTTTAATCCCAGCACTCGGGAGGCAGAGGCAGGCGGATTTCTGAGTTCGAAGCCAGCCTGGTCTACAGAGTGAGTTCCAGGACAGCCAGGGCTACACAGAGAAACCCTGTCTCAAAAAATCAAAAGAACGGTCTTTAACTACTTTTTAAAAAGCAGGACTGTTTCTAGAAAGTTCTCTAATGTTCTGGCTTCACATTCTAAATCTCTGAAATGTTTTACTGAGATAGTTTTAGTATTATTGACCACAGTCAGATGGAAATGACCTACAAAAATCCTCATTTAGCATTTCTGCAATAACCTATGTCTAAAAGATAAATGGAGAGTAAGTTAGTTTAGTTCATATCTTAAACATAATTTATGTTTACTGAGTAACTGTGACATATAAAAATATTCTAAATATTTAGGTTTATTAATTTTATAATTCTCAGAATACTGTAAATAACTTACTATAGTTCTTCAAATCATTTATATTGATGACATTGTAAACAAATCTCTATTTAATTCAAACCACTTTGCTCTTTAGTTTCATAAATAATGCATTAAATACTTGAAATGTATAATAATTAGTTCAGGAAAAATCCACATCAGTTAAATGAATTAAATTAAGCCAGTCCTCCAAATAGTCATATAAAGTTATAACAGTAATAGGATTTACTACAATGAATTGGGGAGATAAGATTTACAGTCTTTCAACTCATATTGGTAATTCTTTCTTTTGCATTTTGCTAAAGATCAGTTACTTAAAACTCTGCTGATAGGAGACTGCCTCGGTCCACTAACTAATAGAAAAGTTAGTCTATAACATATTGTTCTTTGAAATAGAGACTCAATGTGAGAAATTGACAAGTAGTTTTTATAAATAGAGGTATAATTTGAAACTATCTTCAGCTTTTGAATTCAGTTGCTCCTTTGCTATTTTATACCATTTAAGTAATCTAGATTATTACTGAATTGTCCATAATGTTAACTTTTAATATTGTACCTTAGCGCCAACAAATCCTCTATAACCAGTATCTTATTTAATAAATTCTCTGAGCAAATATTCAGGTATAGCTGACAATAATGTTAATTCCAATCTGGATCTGCCTGTATAGCAGTCTAAACATTACAATAGAAGACATAAAATATTAGTACAATTCCTTATACATTGGGCATTACTGGTAAATAAGCAATAAATACCATTGGCTTTTAATACTTGTAAGCAAGCAAATACAATCATATTCTCAATAACCTCGTATATTAGAGAACAATCTGTAATGTTTACTTTGGGGACCTAGAATTTCTATGAAAAAGAGGACTGCTGAAAGGGATAGAGTGAATTGGTACACGTGTAGGTAAACATTAACTTGACTGAATCTAAAATCCCAATAGTCAAACTTCTGTGGCTTCATGAATGCAAGTTCTTGGGTTAGCTGTTTTATTTTTTCATTCCCACCGTGATGGACTATCCTGTTAAACTGAAGCAAAATAAGCACTTCTTTCCCTTAAGTGATTTTTGACACAGCAACAAGGAAGTAAATAAGAACACATTCAATATCAGAGAGAGAAATAATAAAATTAAGCACCCAAATACCAAATATGGTAGGTCTCCAAGCATCATCTGATAGACGAGGGTTTCAAAGAAGATGCAAGCAGTGACAGTCACATTGCTTCTCAAGGCAAGCTTTGAAAGAGACAAGTAGTGGCAGAGCAAGAAAACATAAAAAGAAATATTAAAACCTAAGAATCAGAGTCAGAGATGCAATTCAAAGGTAGGGTGAAAGACCCAGACTTTCATCCAAGATAGAAGAAGGTTAAGCATACCACACAAACCAAAACCAACCATGGTAAGATATCTTTTTCTTCCTACTATGCTCATAGTAACTTTCAACTTAATCTTAGAAAAGTCTATGTGTGTGTGTGTGTGTGTGTGTGTGTGTGTGTGTGTGTGTGTGTTATAATATATATACATATATAATTATATAATATATCACATAATATATAATTATTATATATGTAGTATATAATTATATACTATAACTGTTAGCAATAGTTTTTGATACAACTTTAAACAAAAGCACTGTAAAAGTGAACAAACTTTTAAAATCACAATATGTGTTCTGATAAGTATCCTGCTCCCCAAATCAATAAGCCAGCAGAAAAATGTAGTTCATACTCCCAACTGTATTAGTTGCTTTTGGTTTTATAATGCACTGATTCAAAAATATAAAACTAAATAAAAGAATGCTACAGAAAAACCAATCCAATTGAGAAAAATGTAAATAAAAGCACAAGAAATAAAAATTAATTATAAAATACTTACAGAGATATAGATTAGAATAACATAATAGCAAACACCATTCAGAAAGGGAAGGAAAAACTGAAGGATTACATTGAGATATTTTTTAGGGTTACTTGTTTAGATATAAAGCTTATGAAATGGAACAGAGGCCAGAAAAATGATGGCCTTTGAAAAATTAGAGTTCCTAAAACAGAACAAAAGCAGCATAAAAAGTGGTAAGCTGAATAAATAGTAAACTTAGGTAAACATTCAGAAAGTCTAAATTGTACAGGGAAAGTTACCAAAAAGTGCATGGTTGGAAAATATGCTAATACACCTTCTGTACCTTAAGGGGGGGAAATGTACATACCAGATTCTGTAAACATACTAATAGGTTTAGCTTTAATTGGAAGAATATTAGTTTTTCAGAAGGCTCTTTGGGACAAGTCCACAAACAGAGAGCGACAGAGAGAAGATCAGTGTTTCCACAAGACTTAACACTGCACAAATTAATCAAGGATTTTATATTTTGAAAAGTATCTTTAACGTATACACACTGCAGTACCACAGTAAAATTATTTCATTTGTGCCAAGCTTGGGGCATATTGAACATGAAGACATTTAATCTAGTCAGATGGATGAAATCGGCCATGATATACCATCTTAGTAAATGGGTAGCTGGTCTTTGTCCAATGTATGGAAGTATCAGTAAGGAGTACATAGGTACAAAAGGAATTGAGTGAGAGAATAATGCATAAATACTGTGTGTCTTGACATTGTAGAATGGAAGGAATTGAAAAGACCGCAAGCCCAGTTACACAGTCATTGGTTACCCCCAATGTATAAGCTTTATGATCTTTTCTTCTGATATCTTGTCCTGATGGTCATCGTGGTTCATAGACTTTCAAGTTCCATAGAACTGTTGATTGGATATTTCCCCCTTGGCAGCATTTATACCAACTTTGGATACCATAATAGCTGGTTATACAGCAGAAGACTTCTAGGTCAGTTCCAGTTTGAGTCCTTCAAATCTTGTTTCTGAATTGTGTGGTATCTTTAGCAATAGATTTTTACCTTCTTGTTCTGATAGGCAAGCAATGCAATGGTAATATCCTATATTGCTTAGGGAATCTCTTCATTTCCCCTGACCAACAACTTGAAGGGAGGCTTTTCCAAGCCCAGTGCTGGTGTTATGCTAGATGGTCTGGTGGTATGCCTTCTAGGACTCTTGTCTGCCACAGTTGTCCCTTTCTCCGGATGCCCAAGTGTAGTCTAATGCAATTCCCAACATATATTTTTTCAAAAACTAAAATCCAATTGGACTAAAGAACTCAGTGTAAACCTTGAAAAACTGAATAACTGAATCAAATACAAGGATTACTGTGAGTAATATGGGTACAGGAGAGAATATTCTGAATGTGATTCCATTCTCTCAGTAAAGTCATCAAGTAATCAATGGGACCTAATAAAACAAAATAGCTTCTATGTAGCAATAGAAATTACTCAGCAAGGAAACCTTACTCATAAAGAAGAAGACAACAGAGTAGGAGGAACTCTTTTTCCAACTATAGAGAACTAATATCCAGTGTTGGCTCCTAGCCGGTAGGTCCAGGAGAGAGGAGAGAACCCGGTCCACCTGGGGCTGTCTGGGGCTGAGCAGTATGGCGAATGTCAACAGACCAAAAGAAACACACCAGGCCGTGGTGGGGGTGGGGCTTGTCAAAGCAGGAACTCAATTTTTTTGTATCAGCCCCTAGCTTATATAGAGAAGGCAAAGGGGGTGGACACTTAGGTATGGGGAGTGATGATATAAGATAAGGGGAAGGGTGAGTGGTAACTGACAGAGCCATCAGCAATGGCAGGGCAGAGGGAGGGCCAAACAGGTCTTGCTGAGTCACCCCTATACAGAAGTGACTGAGACAGGTCTCAGAACTAAAGCCAGGCTTGGATTTGTCCAAAAGGCCCAAACCAGGGTCAAAATGGAGTCCAACACTACCACTGCCGGGACCCCACGCTCTCACGCTCAGGACAGGCTGCACTGTCAGGGTCCGATTCAGGCTTCCCCCAGGGCTTACCCCCAGCCCAGAGCCACTGTAGCCCCAGCTTGGCTGGGCAACATGGTGACCAGTGCAGGAGGGAGGATGGGCAAGTCAGTAAGGAATTGGGCCCCGCCAAAAACCACTCTTGTTGCCTCGGTTGCCATTATGAACCCAGGACCCCTGCACACCCTGGCTGACCTGAGCCCTCACTTTCCTGCCCCTATAGCCTGTTCGTGTGCAGGGGAGGTGTGTCCTGGGACTGTCAGCATTCCTCTAGGCCTCCAGAGACCACGGGTGGAGGCGGTCTCCCTGGGCATGGGAGGGCGCGATGGCACCTTGTCCAGCCAAGGTGCATGCCCTCCTAATCTCCTGGCTGTGGGGTGTCCTTCACCTAGGAGCTGGGGGAGCAGGCTGCCTGTCAATCACTGCCAGGGGAGGAGGCACAGGGACAGGCCCAACTATCTAGAGTGTACAAAGAACAATAACAACAGCAAATAACAAACAGAAAAAAAATTAAGAAACCAAATGACTCAATTAAAAAATAAACTATTGATTAGAACAGAGTTCTAAAAAGGAGGAAATAAAATTGATTGAGAAATATATTGATCAAGAGCCTTAACAATTATGAAAATGCAAACTAAAAATACTTTGAGATATTATCTACCTTAATCATTATGGCCTAGATGAAGAAACAACTGGTGATAAGTCTTGGCTACATGTGGGGGAAGGGGAGCCCTCATTCACACAGTGTGACTGCAAAGTAGTACTGAACAATGAATACTGATTTTTCTCTTATTTATGTTCCCTAGCTCCAGGTTTTTAGATTTGAGTATAAAACATGGAGTATAAAATACTTTACAACTTGGAGTATATGCTTAAGGATTATTTAAGGAAAAAAAAATTACTGGAGAAACTATAAATACAGACTTAATTACTAGAACAGAGTAGAACAGTTCCTAAAGTTTTCATGACATAATCATGGTTGTACAAAGATCTTTATAAATATGTTATGTAACACAGGCAACTTAAAATATTTGTTAGACTTGAAAGTAAATGTCACAAATAACAACAAATGTAAACAAATATCTCCTTTCACTACTTTTTTTTCACAGTATTTTAGAAGTTCTAGCTAGAGGAAAACAAAACAAACAAACAAATAAGCAACAACAAAACAAAAACAAAAACCCAAGACCATAATTAAAGCAAACAAACGACAACAACAACAACACAATTGCTGCTGTACAGATCTAAGAAAGTAAAATTATTTTAATTTGTAGATTTGATGAGTATTTATGGAGAACACACTAAATTTTTCCATTTTTTTAATTTAATAATTATTCTATTAAATTATAATTACATCATTTTCCTTTACCTTTGATCCCTCTGAGCCATCCCACAGATGTTATCTCCTTATTCTCTCTCAAACGCATGTTTTCTTTACTTCTTGTTACATACTGTGGAAGAGCAGGCAGAAAGATTGTGAGAGTCAGACTCTCAGGGACTCTTCTATAAGATTGCATTTTCTAGGAATCATTTAAAAAACCCACTGGGGCTTATAAGTACAGCAAGTACAAAGTTTCAAAGCCACACACAAAAGTCTATTGTTTTCTTATGCACTATTAAAAATAAGTATAATTCAAAATGCCATGTATCAGTTTTTTAATATCAGTGACATAATCAAATGCACAATAGAATATGCACAGCAAATATGTTAAATATTGCTGAATAAAACTGGAATGGCGTAACAATTATTAAATGGAAATCCTAAAATTTAAAGATACTACTTCTTTTCCATTTATAGATTCAGTCCAATTTGGAGCTGATTTCCAGCAAAATATTGATATATTTATTCCATATTTACAAGGAAAGAAAATAATAGCCAAGAGAATTTGTTCTTTCACAGTTGAGGATCTAGCCTAAGGACCTGAACATGCTAAGCCAGTGCTAGGATTTAAGATCTGCCTCTAGTCCCAATATTCTATGTTTGCATCTCTTGCATTCCATAAAAAGAGAGGTTATTTTGATCCATAATTCCAGATGTTCATATTGGTAAAAACATGCCATTAATATCTCTGAGAAACCTAAGTGGTTTTGAAAATTACCTTGGAAACTTGATTAAAATTCCTCACCATGGATGCATGCTTTGCACCTTTAAGGACACTGGTATTTAACCATTTGTGTAGTTTGCTCTGGGACTCCATTTTTAGTTATATAATCATGAATTATTTCTCAGTGCATGGTGACAAGCATGCCGAGTGTGCAGGACTCGCTCCACTGCATTGCTCTGATAGTCTGTACACATCATGGTGATGTGTAGTTGGAGAATCACTGCCCTCTTCCTGTTGAACATAAAGGACTGAGCAGTGCTGCTGACTCCCTTAGAATTCTGTCACTGCTGAAACCTGAGACAGCTGAACCATGGCTAAGTGATGTTTGATAGCTCAATGGTATCACGAAGGAAGAACGGACACCATGTTTTCTTAAAGCATAGAAACTATGTAAAAAATCAGAGCATGTTTTGTTCAGCTGTCATAAAGGAAGGACGGCCTATTTAGCATAAAACAAGGTAAAAATTAGCTTCTTATAAAATTTGTGTAAGTCATAGTTACTCAAAAAAGTGCATTACAAAGTTGAAAATTATGATAATACTAAGTAATCTGGGGAAATGTTAAAACAAAACGCAAATAATTCAGTAGTTTAGTTTGCCAATCATCAAAAATATCCAAGGAATGAATTTTATTCTTGTTTAATCCTACACATGAATTCATTGGTCAAAATAAGTGTAGGCATTCAATGCTCTGCTATGACTAGCCATTATCATGCTTAGCATGGAAGATTTTTTAAAATAAATATATGTGTATCATATTATATACAATCAGTATATACTTAATTGTATGATTTAGTGGACCTCATCATAATACTTGCATTGTCCATAAACATGGTTTTGATTTACATTATAATCATTAGCAGAGCTTGTTTAATTCAATCATAAATTAACAGCCACAATTACTATACCGAGATGCCTGTATTCATTTGTGCTTTTGACTAGCTCCCCAGGATGTACTGAAGCACTCCAAAAACACTAACCAGCATCTTAGCACACAGCAGTGTATTCAGGGAGTACTGAAAAGGAGATTTACTGTTCACTGTTCAGTGTCCAATACGAAGAAAGCCTGTTTCCTTGATCCAACCACATGATTCTACTGTCATTTTCTTGATTTTGCAATTGATATTAATATATGTATCCTGTAGTGATAACTGAAAAAAGAAATGATCCAAAGTTTGTCAATTTTATTAACTGTGGTTTTGGTAAATACCAAATGAATTTTTAAAACTCAGATACGACATCCTAACTCATCCATTTTTGTCCGGTGGAGTCGTGGTACAAAACATACCTAATATGCATACAGAACTCTGCATTCCTAGCCATTGCATGGATATATTTTTGTCTTGTGTCCACAGTCAATAAACTAAAACTGGAGACATAGAAATCAGTGTATATAAGCTTACATAATAACATAACTACTATGCAGTTAAATATTTAAGCAAGTTTATATGGGCAGACACAGTCGAAATGTCAAGCTACCAGAGTGTGCCTGCTCCTCAACAGGTTCTCATATTGATATTTGTTGTCCGTACTGCAACTGAAGACCATGCAAATGTCCATCTACTGGGGATTGGTTCTAATTCTTTGTCTTAATTTGGCTCCCCAAATCACATGGGAATCTACATGTCTAGACACTGAGAATCCCTGTCCCCAATTAATTTTTGATTGATCAATAAAGAGCCAACAGCCAATGGTTGGGCAGAGGGACAGAGGCAGAACTTTTAGAATTCCCAGCAAGAAACACAAAGGAGAGAAGAAGGAAGTCCACCATGAGAGGGACCTAGGATGGACCACACCTTGAAGGAGAGGAGGGTGAGATGGTTGACCTGTAGGTGCAAAGGGAAAGCAGCCCCATGAGAGGGATGCTGAAATGGAAACAGGGCAACAAAAATAAAATGTAAATTTAGAAAGTGTTAACTCAGGAATACTGGGGGGGGAAGGTGTTAGCCACATAGAGGAACAGGATTGGCCCAGCCATTGAGCTAATTAGGCATATTAAAGTATAAAGGTTGTGTAAGTGTGTGTGTGTTTTCAATATTGAATCCAGAGAGCTCTGGTGGGTGGCTACGAGCACGGTCATCTGCTGGAAGCTCGTAGTGGAATAACTATTTACTGCTATAGATAGTAATCCAACCTGGGGCAAGAACTTACTTTTAAAAATGAATTGGATATTATGGAATACACCCATGTCCTGATGTAAGAATAGGAGTTGGTGAAAATTGCCTTCTTAGCAGGCTACAGATTTTTCCCAAGCTACATGGGGATTTCATCCAGTGATTCACAGCTAATATGAAGAATTTGGGCCCAAAGGTTCTGGGAGCTCCTGTTGTACAAAGAGACAGGCTGATCCAAGCCAGGCACAGAGAGGAAGATGACAGAGGCTGCTGGCCTCCAACAAGCAGATAATCAAAGGATAGGGATAAATGAAAATTGCTTTAATTGGTTTTAAGGATAAAGGGGAGTTTAGTTGTAATTGTTTAAATGTTTTTAAGTATATGTGGAATAAAGAAGCCCCCAGAAACCCTTTATCCCATTCCCCCTCCACCTGCTTCTATGAGGGTATTCGTCCACCCACCCACCCACTCCCACCTCCCTGACCTCAAATTCCCCTATACTGGGGCATCCATTGAGCCTTCACAGGACCAAGGGCCTTTCCTCCCATTTATGCCTGACAAGGCTATCCTCTGCTACATATGTGGCTGGAGCCATGGGTTCCTCCATGTGTACTCCTTTATTGGGGAAACCTGGAAGGGGAATAACATTTGAAATGGAAATAAAGAAAATATCCAATAAAAAAAATACAAAAAAGAAGAATACAAACAAGCAAACAAAAAGAAAAAAAATCTCAAATAAAGGAAAGAGAGGTATAGAGATAGAAGGGAGTGTGAATGAGAAAAATGAACTAATTTTTTTTTAAAAGTTTATGCCATGCAGGTCTTGGGATATTCAAACATGGTCTACATGGGATTTCTGGGATTGCTTACTAGGCTGTGACAAATTTAGAGCCTGGAAATAGGCTTACATAGTAAGTAGAAGGAAATTTAATTAAAGTTAAATACATAGGTGAATAAATATTTTGAGACTTTTGATCTTAAATTGTAGGTCAAAGGCCGGGCAGTGGTGGCGCACGCCTTTAATCCCAGCACTCGGGAGGCAGAGGCAGGTGGATTTCTGAGTTCGAGGCCAGCCTGGTCTACAGAGTGAGTTCCAGGACAGCCAGGGCTACACAGAGAAACCCTGTCTCGAAAAACCAAAAAAAAAAAAAAAAAAAAAAAAAAAAATTGTAGGTCAAGAGGATAAGTAGAAAAAACTTATCTCAGAAAATAGAAACTTATATTAATTCAAGATATATATATGTGTATATATATATATACATATATATATATGTATATATATATATACACACACACACACACAAAAGGGACATATTTACCCACAGAGATATTAATCTACATAGAAGAGAGAATTTAATTATACAGATTAATAAATCACTTAGGCCTTGATCTCATGTAGGTTGGGGCAGGAGATGGTGGGAGAACACTATCCCAACAAATAATAATATTTATTGAGATTGCTTTAATTACTTTGAATTGTTTTAATTATCAAAATGCATGTGGTTATGGGTTTTATGTCTATATTAATATTCCTCTGGGAGAGAAGTCAAGCTATTAAATTAATCCAATCTATACCTCTAATGATTTCTAGTTACTGGACCAAGGACATGCTGGTTTGGGAGAGAGGCTCTGTATTTTTGTTGACAGGAAAAACAAAAAAAGCTTTGGATCCCTACCAGAGTGATATCGATCAGATATGGATTGGAAGGCCCCCTGACAATCCTGGCTACAGAAAAGAAAATCAAAAAAATCAAACAGGACAGGTAACTTGATTTACTGATTCCTTGACATGGCGATAGCCCTATAACTAGCTTAGACATAAAATGTTTCTAGCCAAAACTTCAGCTAAAATTAGACAATAAATCTTGGTTGTGGAATCCTTAAGATTCATCATACCTTTCTTCACATGGCATGAGAGTTGGCTATGCTCCAGTGAGTTTATGAATAACACAAATTTGCCCTTTTTTTATTCTTATCTTTATTTTTGCTTTGGGTGGGCAGAGAAGTTACAAGTTTCAGGTCAGACATGGCAGAACTGGAAAGTGAGTTTGATCAGGATGCATGATGTGAAATTCCCACAGAATCAATAAAAATGTGATGTTATCAACAAAGTTTTTGTGAGGAATTTGTCACATACTCAGCATACTAATCATTTCCATACATTAATAGTTGACTATATTTTCTTTGTTTCTATACAGATTATAAGAGTACACTTAAAAATCTGAAATTAGAGCATGATTCACTTCAGACATTATGTCAATCATCTCAATTTTCTTGTCTAGAACATGAATGTTTTTCTGTTTTTTACCTTGAAAAAGACTTCTCCGTATCTTCATATGTCTCAAATGAATAGTGCAACACTGTACAATGTTGAACCCATACAAAGTAAACCCATAAAGTCTTCAATATATTTTGTCAACCTTATAAACTAGTGGTAAAGTTACCATATCTTAAGCCAAACACTTAGGAAAAAGAGAAAAAAATATCATAAGATTAATTTGTAAAGAGAAAGTAAGAGAGAGAGACAGAGAGAGAGAGACAGAGAGAGAGAGAGAGAGAGAGAGAGAGAGAGAGAGAGAGAGAGAGAGAGAAAGAGAGAGGAGGAGGAAGAATAAAAATGATATTTTAAATCAAATATTTTATTGATTCTTGAAAATTTTATAAAATGTATGTTGACAATATTCATCCCAATTTCTCCCAGACTGCAGCACATCTCCCAGTCCACTCATCTCTGTGTTGTTCTTTTAAAAATATCCATTGAGTTCACTATGTTTTACTTAATATTGGTGCAGAGCCTGTCTTAAAATGAGGCCATAGCTTTAAAATAATTTACTTTAGAGGATTATATCTTTAAAGAAAACTTACTTTTCTCAAGACCTATAAAATCCCAATAGCCCCTAAACACAGCGTCAGATTTAGCCCATCTGTCTCTTTTGAATTAATCATTCCATTCATTTATATGTCAAATGATATCCCACTTCCTGGTTTTCCCTCCACCAACCCCCATCCCACATCTGCCCTCCATTTGCCTGTATGAGGATGCTCACCCACCCACCCATAATTTCCTGCCCCACTGCTCCAGCATCCCCCTCTACTGGGGCATCAAAACTCCCCGGGACCAAGGGTTTCCCCTCCCATTGCTGTCAGGCAAGGCCATCCTCTGTTACATATGTATCTAGAGGCATGGTTCCCAACAGGTATACACTCCTTGATTGGTAGTCTAGTCTGTGGGAGAACGGGTGGTTAGGCCAGCCTATGTTGCTCTTCTAATGGGGTTGCAATCTTCCTCCACTCCTCCAGTCCTTCCTCCAACTCCTCCACCAGATTCCCTGAGCTCATTTTGATGGTTGGCTCCAAAAATCCATATATGCATTGGCCAGTGGCTGGCTGGACCTCCTACCACACCAGATTCCTGTCAGCAAGTGGCCCTTGACAAGGGCAACAGTGTTGGGTTTGGTGTCTGCAGACATGATGGATCCCCAGGTAGGGCAGTCCCCGGTTGGCCCTTCCTTCAGCCTCTGTTCCATTTTTTCTTGGTTCTTCCTTTGGACAGGAACATTTCTAGCTTTTAACCCAGAAATGTTCCTTTGAGATGGTGGGTGGTCCCATCCCTTGACCAGAGTCCTTGCCTATCTACTGGAGGTGGTCTCTACAAGTTCAATTTCCCCCTTCTCTTTGCATTTCAGTGAAAGTCATCCCCTTTGGGTCCTGGAAGCCTCACTTTTCCCTGGTGTCTGAGACTCTCCAGTGGCTATCCTCAGTTCCTCATCTCCCCTGCTACATATTTGTGTCAACTTCCTGACCGTCTCTACCTCTCTCACATCTCCTCCAGTTTCCAATACTGCTCCCCTTGATTCCTTAACCTCCTTTCTCTCTCCTCCCAGGTCCAGCTCTCCTTCTACCTCCCATAATCATCCTGTTCCCCCATCAATGCAGAACTGAAGCATCCACAGCCTGATCTTCCTTCCTCCTAAGCTTCATATGGTCTGTGGGTTGTATCATGGTCATTGGGAGCTTTTAGGCTAATATCCACTTATCAGCGAGTACATATCATGTGTTTTTCTTTCGTGTCTGGGTTACGTCACTCAGGATGATATTTTCTAATACCATCCATTGGCCTTCGATTTTCATGAAGTCATTGTTTTTAATCGCTGTGTAGTACTCCATTGTGTAAGTGTACCACATTTTCTGTATCCATTCTCCTATTGAGGGACACCTGGGTTGTTTCCAGCTTCTAGCTATTATAAATGAGGTTGCTATGAACATAGTGGAACATGTGTCCTTGTTACATGTTAGAGCATTTTTGGGGTATATGCCAAGTAGTGGTATAGCTGGGTCTTCAGGTAGAACTATTTCCAATTTTCTGAGGAACTGCCAGACTGATTTCCAAAGTGATTTTACCAGCTTACAGTTTCACCAGCAATGGAGCAGTGTTCCTCTTTCGCTACATCCTAGCCAACATGCGCTGTCACTGCGTTTTTGGTCTTAGCCATTGTGATTGGTGTGAGGTGGAATCTCAAGGTCATTTTATTTTGCATTTCCTTGATGTCTAAGGATGTTGAACATTTCTTTAAGATCTTCTTAGCCATTCAAGATTCCTTGGTTGAGAATTCTCTATTTAGTTCTGTACTCCACTTTTAAATAGGGTTCTTTTGTTCTCTGTAGTCTACCTTCTTGAGTTCATGTATATTTTGGATATTAGCCCTCTGTCAGATGTAGGGTTGATAAAGATCTTTTCCCAATCTGTGGGTTGCTGTTTTGTCCTGTTGATAGTGTCCTTTGTCTTACAGAAGCTTTTCAATTTTGTGAGGTCCCATTTGTCAATTGTTGATCTTAAAGCATAAGCTATCAGTGTTCTCTTCAGGAAGTTTTCCTCTGTGACCAAATATTTGAGGCTGTTCCCCACTTTCTCTTCTATTAGATTCAGCCTATCTGGTTTAACGTGGAGGTCCTTGATATACTTGGACTTGAGATTTGTACAGGAGAGAAGGATGAATCAATTTATATTCTTCAACATGCCAGCACAATTTGTTCAAAATGCTGTCTTTTTTTCACTGGGGGGTTTTAGCTTCTTTGTCAAAGATCAAGTGATCATAGGTGTGTTCATTCATTTCTGGGTCTTCAGTTCTATTCCATTGATCTACCTGCCTGTCTCTATACCAATACCATGGAGTATTTATCACTGCTGCTCCATAGTATAGTTTGAGGTCAGGGATGGTGATTCCCTAAGAAGTTCTTTTATTGTTGTGAAAGGTTTTCACTACCATGGGTTTTTTGTTATTCCAAATGAATTTCAGAATTGCTCTTTCTAACTCTATGAAGAAGTGAGTTGGAATTTTGTTGGAGATTGCATAGACTTTCAGGCAAAAGATATCAAAAAAGATGAGGAAGGACACTACATACTCATCAAAAGAAAATCCACCAAGATGACTTCTCAATCTGAACATCTATGTGCCAAATGCAAGACCATCCATATTTGTAAAACAAAAGTTACTGAAGCTCAAAGCACACATTGAACCTCGTACAATAAGAGTAGGAGATTTCAATACCCTGCTCTCACCAATGAACAGATCATGGAAACAGAAACTAATCAGAGACACAGTGAAACTAAAAGAAGTTATGAACCAAATGGATTTAACTGATATCTACAGAATATTTCGCTCTAAAACAAAAGAATATACCTTCGTCTCAGCACCTCATGGTACCTTCTCAAAAGACAACCATATACACAGACACAAAACAAACCTCAACAGATACAAGAACATTAAATCAATCCCATGTATTCTATAGGACTACCATGGATTAAGACTGGTCTTCAATAGTGTAACAATTACTAGGTTCGAAGTTCCCGCCAGCGGGTACTCCGTGCTGTGGAAGTGCTGTGGAAGGAAGCCATTGATAATGGAAAGAAGCAGGAAACAAAGGAATGCGTCGGAGCAAGATGGAATCCGATCAAGCTCAAAAGAAATCTTTAATGTTGCAATGTTTTAAACACATTAGGGTGGGAAATGGCAGGGGCGGGGAGAATCCATAATGCGACCAGACATCAATTATGCCATAGTTGTACCTGAGCTAAAGGCCGGACGTTTAATCCCTACCTGGGGGCAGTAACAATGGGGAGGAAACAGGGAGAGGCCTGCTGGAGCCGGAACACCTTGAAATGCTAATCAAGCCGAGCCTAAGAGTCAGGGCCTAAAGGAGA
>CM052701.1:104682247-104721390 GCA_028551405.1 Uromys caudimaculatus
TGTGTTGGGGTATCCAGGGCTTGCTGTGGTGGGAGAGCTGGGTTCTGATGGTGCCGAGTACTCTTGGTTTCTGTTCTTTATGTTCTTACCCTTGCCTTTTGCCATCTTGTTGACTCTGATGTTAGCTGATCTTACTCTGTCTGGTTGTGGCTTGCCCCTCCTGCAGGCCTCTGTGTCAGTACTCCTTGAAGACCAGCTCACTCTGAGAGGTTTTGGGGTTTAGAGAGCTGTGGCACCGAGTCTGCTCTGGGGTGCAGAAGGAAATTGGAAAGATCTTGTCCCCTGCTGTCCCTTGGTTCCTATGCCCTGATGGCTCTGCAAGGGTCCCTCTTGGTCCAATGGGTTTGAGCAGAAGTGGTGGTTTTGGCTGTGCTCAAAGATGTGTCAGCACTCCTGGGATACCCGCTCTCTCCTGGAGCCTTGTGGCCTAGGATGGGGTCCCCAGGCACAGGCCCCTGGTAGCCCAGGCAGAGGTCTCCACCCACAGGTGGGAACCTGAAGGTTCAGAGATTTTGTGTCCCATGGCTTCTCAGGAGCTGGGTCCTGGCGGATCCGGGTGGGTCCGGTTGAGAAGTGTTGCTCCCCTTTATCCCACTCACGGCTTTCCCAAGCTCCTGGAAGGGTAGCTTTTTTTTGTTTGTTTGTTTGTTTGTTTTTTTGTTTGTTTTTTTATTTATTTATTTATTTTTTATTTACATTTCCGATGATTCCCCTTTTCTTTGGAAACCCCGTGTCCCCTCCCCCTCCCCGCCTCTGTGAGGGAATTCCTTCTCCCACCCACCCGCCCACCCATTCCCATATTCCCACCTTGACATTCCCTTTTACTGGGGCCACTAGCACCCTCAGGCCCAGAGTCCTCTCCTTTCTCCCTGGTGGCCATTGAGGTGATTCTTCTGCCTCATATGTAGTCCAAATCATGGGTCAATAGATGTGTATTCTTTGGTTAGTGGTCTGACTCCTGGTGGTCCAGGCAGAGGTCTCCGCCCACAGGTGGAAACCGGAAGGTTCAGAGATTTTGTGCCCCCCCTGCTTCTCAGGTCCTGGGTCCCGGCGGAGCCGGTCGGGTCCGGGTGAGAGGTGTTGCTCCCCTTAACCCCACTCACTGCTTTCCCAAGCTCCTGGGAGGGTAGCTTTTTCTGACGCTAGTTGGCTATGGACTCCTGGTGGCTCAGGCAGAGGTCTCCACCTCCAGGGGTTTTCTATGCCCGCCTACTTCGGGCCCTGTGTCTCTCAGGTTCAGAGCAGTTCCTGGTGAGCTGTGGAGGTTGTCTTGGGCCCACTCCCGGCTTTTCCAAGCTGCTAGGAGGGCATCTTTGTCCCGGCGCTAATTTGCTATGGAGCCCTGTGGCCCAAGATGAGGTCCCCGCCACCGGCGGAAGTTCCTGTCTCTCTGTGTATTCTAGATATTAATCTTCTATACATTTAGTTGTCAATGATTTTCTCTTACTCTGTGGACATCACTGAAGTCATTGTTTTCAATATTTGACAGTTGATGTTTAGAATTCTGGGTTCCCATTTGTCATTTTTGTGCTGTAATTCTTGAGAAAATGGAAAAGCCCTTTTCTGCATGTGTCTTATTAGATGCTTCTTAAGTTTTCTTCTAGTAGTTTCAATATTTCTGAGGTCAACAACGCTAAGTTCTCTGATACATTTTGAGTTTATTTGTAAGGAGATGGCATATATTTGTCTACTTTAGTTGTTCTTCATGTAGGCAATCCATTTCCTAGGTTCTGTTTGTTGAAGATGCTTTTCCCGTGTGTGTTTCTGATGTCTATGTGAGATATATGATGTCTTAATTACTTGTACTTAGGTTAGATCATCTATTATCTTTCTCAAATGAGCATGCATGAATTTGTGCGAGTCCCATGATCTGTTTATCACTGTAACTCTGTGATATAACTTGAAATCTCGTTGGAACTCCCTTCAGCTTCACTCATTTTGCACAGATTTGCTTTAGAACCCAATGTTTATGTGAATCTTAGAATAGCTTTTCTTGTCTGCCTTTTTAAAAATAAATATTAAGGGGATTTTGATTGGGATTGCATTGAACTTATACATTGCTTTTTATGGGATGGTAATTTTCACATTGTTAATTCTGCCAATTCATGAACGAAGGGACCTGTCTCTCTCTCTTCTGATGTCTTCCTCAGGTTCTTTTTTCAGAGGTGTAAGTTTTCATTGAAGTCATTCACTACCTTTGTTGGGGGTATGCCTAGGAATTTTCAGGCTATTGTGAGCCATGGTGCTTTTATGATCACTTTTCTCAGCATTTTTTGTTATTTGTTTTAAAAGGCTATTAATTTTTGTAAGTTGATTTTATACCTTGACACTTTTCTGAAGTTTTCATCATGTCAAGGTTTCTGGTGACGTTTCTGAGATCTCTTACATCTAATATCACAGTGTCTGCAGATAAAGACAATGTGACTTCTTTGCTTTTTTACACTGTCCCTTCTTTGTCTTATTGGTCTCCTTAGGGATTCTAACACTATACCAAAAGACAAGTGGAAAAGGAGAAAGCCAAATCTTGCTAAAATTATACCAAGAAGAGATAAATAACTTAAATGGACCTACAAAAACTAAGTGTATTGAAATAGCAATAAAATGGCTTCATGACTGAAGATTGCTTGTGTCCAAATATATTCACTGCAGAATGATTTTAGACTTTTAGAGAATGAAAACTAGTGATTCCCAAATTATTCCATAAAGGAGAAACAGAAAGACTTCCAAAGTCCTTCTACAAAGTATTACTTTAATATTAAATTCATGTAAAGACACAATCAACAGGAGCTACAGACTAACATCCCTAATGAACACAGATGTAACAATTCTCCGTGAAACAGTGATAAATGAGATGCAGACTTATTTCAGAAAGATCATTTGCCATAATCAAGATAGATTTATGCCATCCTAAACATGACTGTTCAATAAATGTAAGCAAATAAATATAAGAAGTGATATCAATAGTCAGTTATAAAGAGAATTAAATTCTAAATGTTGCACATGAAGAGATGGCTCAGTGGGTAAGAGTATCAAGGATATATACATACATAAATATACATATTCACATATATACATGTATATATATATATATATATATAGAGAGAGAGAGAGAGAGAGAGAGAGAGAAGAGTACACATATCAAGTCTATATGTATATATTGAGGATATATATTCATCTTTGCAGTGAGTCCAACAGTGGTTCCCAGTATTTTTATGTGGTGACTCACAGTTATTATACCACCAGCTCCAAGAAAAACAGCACACTCTTCTGAACTCAGTACATGCCTGCACTCATGTGCATAGACCCAAACATAGACATATAAACACACACACACACATACACACACACACACACACACACACACACATACACACACACACACACGCACACAATGCTAAAAGAAATCTTCAAAATCATTATAAAAGTTCTAAATTATTATGCATTATCTATACAGTTTCAAAATATATATGAAGAACAAATAGGTATCAACAGTGCCAAATGCTTTGTTACTGAATGGATAATAAAATAAAAATGTATATTTTAAAACCTAAGTCAGATGTGGGGGATGACTGGAGGAAAGGAACTCTCACAGAGCTGTAGTTTTATCAAAAAAGAGTCTACATAGCTGATATCCCGGAAGCATACTGGGGCTGGGGCTGGATAGCCTGAGTCAAAATAAATAAAATAATAGCCTAGGGTAAAGAAGTTAACAAAGAAATTATTCATAACAAAAAACAGCCCAAAACAATTTTCTTTTTGTGGTTTCACTCAGACATCTACATGTATATTACACGTTATTAGCTAATACTTCAGCTTTATCAGGGTACAATTCTATGGCCTGCAAGATGATATTAATCAAAACCATTATTGGAATGATTACACCATATGCATTGATCATATAGCAGAAACCCATGTGACATCCAACTTTAAAAACAGTAATATAATGTGACATTTCTTCAGGCTCTCCTTTTATAGGCTAAATTACTATTAGGACCCCAAGTGAGACATCATGTGTAGGTAATTCTCTTTTCAGGTCTTCCTCATTCACTATGTGCTGTATTAAAACTGAATAAATTGTGTCATTGTGAATCTTGATAAGTTGTTAAGACACGTTCATACTAACAGGATACCTTCTTCGTACCTAATGATCCACACTGTTATATGCCAATTCCTTTGAAGAAAACCAGGAAGAGCATGAGAGGTAGAAATAGAAAACTTGATGAATAATAAAATGAGTTACACAAAAGTAGAAAATACTTGAAATATGGAGAAGTTGTCTGTGGAGAACACTCTATTGCCTACCATGACATCTTCAACAGTCCTTTTTTTATACCTAACTTTAATCTTAGAGAATAAGATATTGTTGGTACTAGAAAAGTTTCCCAATTATACATGGATAATCAGTACAGTGGTAACAGTACATGTGATGGCTAAAATATTTAGTAATAGATCAAAGAGAACCGTAAAGTAACTAGAAATAGACCTATGAATATGCAGATTAGTAGAATTTAGTTAAAATAAGAAAGTTTTAGAAACGACATGTCTTTTAAAATAACTCATAAAGTATATTTCTAAAATTGAAAATAGGTTGTTGTCTCACACAATCTAACTCCACCAAAGTTTCCCCTCTCTCCACAACTCCCAGTTCCTCCTAACTTTCTTCTCCACCAGATCTCCTCTCCTTCATTTTCCTTCCTGAAGGAGCATGCCACAGAAACAAGAAACAAACACAAACAGGATAAAACAAGAAATAATAAAACAAAGCAAAGTCCTCCCATTGAGGCTGGACTCGGCAAACCAATGCAAGGAAAATAGTACCAAGAGCAGGTAAAACAGTATTCTGATCCAGGAATGGGGCACACTATTACAAATTGGTGAGTTTGATAATTCAGATATTTAAATGCAATAAGTCAAAGACAATGTATGGCAAACTTAATGGTGGGGAAAGCTTTGTGATGTAACATAAATAAGAATTTTATGGTATGTCAAATGGGAGGACAGCAGGCAAACTACAGAGATGCGAGTAGTTGATTAACATGAACAATCTAGATCTCCTCATTAATGCAAGTTTTTTAAGTGAGAAATTTACACGTGTTCTTAATAATTACTGAAAAAACAACAGACAAAAACAATACAGACACGAATCGTGAATACATTCATATCTTAAATTTTATGTGATTCTCTGAAGAGAGTTAATAACTCTTCTCAAAAGACTCCAACTCAAAGCCCAAAATTTGAGCTATTCAATAAATACAGACATCTCCTTGAATACTTTTAATTCTACATTTCTTCTTATATCTCATATTTCACAGACTTTGGTTAATAATATTTTGCTTAATATTATTTGGTACATAAAAAACTGTTAATTTGGTCACAAGTAACAAAAAATACTGCCCTCATGATAGCCAACTTATTTTGGAAATATATTTTTACTATTCATAATAACTATTACATTTTCATTAAAGCTGGCATTACTTTCAAAAAATTAGTTAGATGACAGTAAGACTCATACCATTTGAGACAGACTTCTTCAGATGTACTGATAAATCATCTTAAAATTTTCTTAGGAGGTAGTTTCTATGGAAGACTGTGAGCCTTAAGAGGAATTATATTGGACTAATAATGAATTAATTATTCATTTAAAGCTTCATTTCATAATACATTTCCAATGACAATATGTTAATATAAGAGAATTATTAAGTTAGTGTAGAATTCTAAAATAAAATTTTAAAAAATCACTAGAAGAATGTGGCAGTTTCACTCTATGCTTAGATTAATGCCAGAATCTTACCAGATATGCTTTCAAAACTGTGTAGTGTTTAATATTTGTTTTCAATCTAATAAGATCTAAGATCACCTAGGAAATAGGTGTCATAGCTACAGTACACCAAAACCAGTACCACACAGAGATCCTTCTTTGTGAATAACAATGAACTCTCCACCCTGAAATGGTTTGCTTGCAAACATGCTGGTGGTGGTTTAAGATCATAGATGTAAGAAGAGAATCTGTTACCACCACTTCATCAAACCAGCATAAGGCCAAACTATATTCTAAATCATATCATTATAGCAATAGTTATTTAGAGTTGTCTGTCATCATTAAAGAAGCTTCTCTTTAGGACAAAGGGAGAACGCTGCAGAAAACCATCTCTGTATATAATGCAGAGCAGAGATCAGTGGATTATGGGGTCCCTAGCCGCACTGGATACATGTGCAATGGAGCTCCTGCATCTGTGGCTCAGGGGATATAACCATAGGTTGTACAAAAAAACTGTAAGGGCCAGAATATCAGGAATTCTGCTGTGAAACTGCCTCTGAGAAATGGTTACATAAACAAGACATAAACGATGACAGTATCAATAGCCATGCTAGATCCTAAGTATACAAACAACACTGTATTCTACACCTAGACAAAGAATTAAAGCAACTATTGATTACTGGGAGAGAGAGAAGATATATATATATATATATATATCAATAATCAACAATAATCAAAGGATACACTTTAAGTTGGTGAATAGGAGAGAGGCATGGGAGGGACTATATGAAAAGAAAGGGAAATAAAGTAATGTATTGATATTTCAATTGAAAATTTATTAAAATAATATATTTTAGAAAAATAAGATAACAGCTACATGAATACCTAGCAAGACCAGAGAGTACTTTTGAAACAATTTTCCATCAGAATGAGTTTGAAATGTAAGATATTGCTATGATTGGTGATTACTTTGAATATAAATAATAACATATTTTAAATAATTTAATCGATCCATAAAAATTTTCCTGCATTAGGGGATAATGGGAAATTTGTGAAGGTCTTTATTTTGAAAGAGTGGTCTTGTTGACAGGATAAATTCTGAGTCAGAAGTTTTGTGAGTGGTTTGGTGACCCTATAACTCCACTGGAGTTCCTGCCTGGCTACAGGAGGTGGTCTCTTTGGGTTCCATATCCCAAATGCTGTGAGCCACAGCTAATGTCAACCCCATTGATTCTTGGATGTCTCCATTATCTCAGGTTTCTGTCTCATCCTGGAGATACCCCCTACATCTCCATCCCTGTCAGTTACAGATTCCCATTCATTCTCATGACCTTCTTTCTATCTCTCCTGTAAAGGAAATATAGGAAGGAGGGATGGAGCAGAGACTGAGGGAATGGCCAAACAATAACCAGGCCAACTTGAGACCCATCCCATGGGCAACAACCAATCCCTGACACTATTAATGATACTCTGTTGTGCTTGCAGACAGGAGTCTAGCATGGCTGTCCTCTGTAGGCTCCACCCAGCAGCTGACTGAGATAGATACAGACATCCACAGACAAACAGTGATTGGAGCTTAGAAACTCTTATGGGAGAATGGAGGAAGGATTGTGGTCCCTAAAGGGGATAGGAATTTCACAGGAAGACCAACAGTCAACTAGCCTGAACCCCCGGGGCCCTCAGAGATTGAACACCAACCAAAGAGCATAAATGGGCTGGACCTAAGCCTCTATCCACAAGTAGCATATGTGAGGTTTGGGCTTCATGTGGGTTCTGAACAACTAGAGCAGACACTGTCACTAGGAAGTATTCTTCTGAATGGGCTGCCTTGTCTGGCCTCAGTGGTAGAGGATGTGCCTAACTTTGCAGAGAAGATGTACCAGGGTGAGGGAATACCCAAGCAGGGCCCCCACCTGCTCAGAGGACAAGGAGGAATGGAGGGAAGTATTGTGAGAGGGGTGACCCAAAGGACAGCCAGTGAGTGGGATATAAAGTGAGTAAGTAAATTTTTTAAAATTAAAGTGAAAAGAAAGAGATCAATACAAGAAGGTGAGGGGTGCAGAAGGGAAAAGAAACACTAAAGCTGTTTGAATAAGCCACAGGGAGTCATATTTTTTTTTTGTTTACCTCAAATTACATATAACGCATATAAATATATGCATATACATATACTTATTACTTTAAAGAAAGTTCAGCCAGTTGGGTGTAAAATGTTCCCCTTAAAAGCTATATAGACCCCTCCTTCTCACCTCTCAATGTTTGCACTTTTCTCCTAAATTTATTCCCATTTCTCTTTCATGTCATTTACAGATATACTTCTATCTCTATGAGAGAAATGTGATATTTGTAATTCTGAGTCTAGCATAGACTGCTTACCATCCTGATCCCCAGTTTTATCTATTTTTCTTCAAGGAACATAAGTTTGTTCTTTTTGACAACAGACTAAACCTTCATCCTGAGTATATGCTTCCTTCTTTTTATTCATTCATTACTTGGTGGGACTCAGGGTAGTGTCCATACCACTGCTACTGTGAAAAAGGCAGTAATCCTCAGCAGTACGTAAGTATCACTATGGTATGCTGACTTATGATTCTTCAGTTATGTATCAAATAGGAATATCTGGATAATATATTAATTCTTGTTTTACATGTCTGGTTTACATCAATATTGACTTCCAGTATCTGCTCAGCTTACATTTCTTTAAGCAGAGTATAAGTATTTCTCTTCACCATTTGCAACCCAGATACTGAATGGTCTTTCAAGTATTTCCTGACCATTTTTATTTCTTTTGAAAGTTGTTTGTCCAATTTTTGTGCTTATTAATGATTGGTTTGGATTGATTGATTATTGATTGACTAATTTTTCGACTTCTTTATTCATACTAAGTATTAACCTCCTGCTGGCTGTCCAGTTGTAAAGCTTCTCTCCCATCTGATGGAGCATTTCCTTCTCTGTTTATTCTTTCACTTACGTGTGAGAATTTTAAACATCATAGAATTCCACTCTAAGTTCCTATAATTCCTTTCTGAGCTATTAAAATCCTTTTTAAAATGACTTTACTTATCCTACATATTAAAATGTCTTCCCTATGTATTCTTCTAGCAGTTTGAACATTTCAGTGCTACATGACAGGTCGCTGACTCTAGGACATGACCTAGCATTGACATCTCTAACATTATTCTCAGGAGATAAGGTCCCAATCTCACCCCCAAGGGCCTGGCTATCCTCCACTTTACGTCTTACTGCTTGCCACTGTGCATTTGGCTGGCCATTCTACAGGCATCTTCCTTTCTAGTTCTCCTTTTACTATCCATCACCCAATGGCTCTGGAAGGTTGGATTCATGCTCGGTAACTTACAAATCGCCGGTATATTTTAGTTTTCAGGAATGATTTTTAAGATAGCATAAGCCACAGTCTTCCAAGTCATGAGAAACAACAAGCTAGAATTCCTCAGCACGGCTGCCTTACAACACCAGGGATCTCACCTGCTGAGTGAGTCACTGTCTGGCTAATCTACAACTAGATTTTCAGACTTCAGAGAACTGTGGACTTGTTTTGTGAGTAGAACTGCTGGTTTCCTTTCACTAAGTGCACCTTGATCACCATGTGGATGTTGTGTCTGCTTTCCCTACAATGGCTGCAGCTCTGAGTGACTTATTTTGCTGTCTGTTCTATTTCTTTGCTCTGTCCCGTTATCATATCAATTCCTTTATGAGGTCTAATGCTCAGGCTTTCTTTATCTCATTGGAGTCAGTTGGATTTTTGTTCTTGACTCTGTCTCTTTACCAGCTCATTCGGAGGCATCCCAAATCTGCCATCTCCCAATTTTCACATTTTTATGGCTAAGTAAGTGTGAAATCAGTGTGTTGTGTCATATTTACACTTCATAATTTTTATTTTTCTGAATTTTAATTTATATCTCATTGTGATGATTACTCCATTTCCCGTGATTGTTTATACAGTGCCACTTTTTTGCCCACTTTTATTTATAATCTGCATATCAGTTTAATATATTTTTCCTTTCCTTTTTCTTCTTTCTGTAAACCTCTCCCTTATAGTTAGTGGGTTTTCTGGTTTTGTTTTTAGCTGCTTATATTAATGGTAGTATATGATGATAATTATGCATGTCATTTTCCTTTTCATTCCTAGCATAATAAGTTTGGATTAAGTGCCTCTGATGTTTTCATTTTATCTCAGTCACCAATACTCTGACTTCAAAAACTGTCACATTTTGAGGAACTGTAGATTGAGGCTTCAATATGAATTTTGGAAAGAATAAAACTTCTCTGGTAACTTTGTTTCTTGCTATATGGATAGCTATCTTTATAGACCTTTATCTACAGGTATAAATTTTTTGCATACTTAGTTGTAGCAAGAAATTGATAAAAGTGAACATTATCTTCTCAGAAACAGAACTCATGGCATGGTGATTTTATAGATTTCATTGTATTTTGACATATACTATAGTTGGAGAATTGTCAGTAAACTTTGGAAAGTTATGTCTCCCTTTCTAATACATAATTGCTTAGACCAAATTTTTAAAATTATTTTCAGTAAATACTACGAGGGCTTTTTGCATCTTGTCTTTAGTTTGTATTCAAGTGATATTTACATATGTTTTAATTTCTGGATACATGTTCTTGCTCGTCAGCCACTTTTCAGCCATGTTCTTTGCAAAATTTTAAAGATTTCACCCCTTATGCCCTAAAATACTTTTTTTTATCATACTCTATCTCTCTTAGTCTTTTGGAATTCTGATTACGTAAGATATTACACTTGATTTTTTTGTTCTTTAACACTGCTCACTTTTGTTTTCATATCTTTTGTTTTGTTTTGTTTTGGTTTGGTTTTTTCGAGACAGGGTTTCTCTGTGTGGCCCTGGCTGTCTTGGAACTCACTCTGTAGACCAAGCTGGCCTCGAACTCAGAAATCCGCCTGCCTCTGCCTCTGCCTCCCAAGTGCTGGGATTAAAGGCGTGCGCCACCACTGCCTGGCTTGTTTTCATATCTTAAATCTCCACTTTTTATACAAGTACTTGCTCTTGAAAATCCTCATGTGAATTTATGTTATTATTATCATTATTATTTACAATTGTCTATTTACTAATTTCTGTATTTTTCTGCAGAGCAGCATATGCACTCTTGATTTTCCACTGGTTCATGTTTATATTTTCAATTTCAGTTCCAAAACTGTTTCTACATCCATTAAGTTTGCTATATTATTTTTTATTTTTGAATATTTTTAAACAGTTACCATGGAAATTTCTCACTAGACATTCTAACATTTGTGTTCATTTAAAGTCTGAATTTTATTTGTTTTTTTCTTGCTATAATTTTTATTTTATGCTAAACAAAGTTAATAATTTGTGGGCATTCTGGGTTCTGTTAACTTCCTGAGAAGAGTATTGAGTGCTGTTTCTCAGACAGTGAAAAGTGTAGCTGTTAGTTTTGAAACATGGGAAGTTCCAGTTCAGCTTCACTAAGACTATGTTACTTGGATTTGTGCTTTGAGAGATGTTAGTCTTGATACATTATCTGTCATCCACCTTTTGTGTTTCACAGAGAAAAACCCACACCCAATCATCTGTTTGATTTTCTGTGGATAAACAGAGATATCTATCCACGGAACTCTGTCTCCTGTTTGGTATTTTCTGCTATTAGTTTTTCAGGCACAGTGTAGAACCAACTAAATAAATGAGGATAATTGTACTCTTTTGTGTCTCTCTACTTTCAAGAATTTGCACTCATAAGTTCCAGCGACTCAGATTTCTCCATCCTTGGAAATTTCCAGGTAGAGAGGCAGCAGCTTTCTGCTTGAATCCATCACTGCTACCGGGAGAGGCATTAACTGGTTATGTGTATTGGTTAGACTGATAAACATTATCCTGCCGTATGCAGACCAAACCTCTGTAAGCAAGAGTCAATTATCCAGCAAACAGATAGCATGACTGGAGAAAACAAATGGTGACCTGCACATTCCTCAACAACACAGTGTCACCAGGGGAGTTTTGAATTATAGTAAACTGATTTTGCTTCATTTGATGAATTGTTTAAGGTAAAATAAGTGGAGAGGGTGCTTTTAAAACTGCAAATAAATACAGACTTTTTTCTCTAGAGCACTGTGCTGAAACCTAATTTGAAACTGAGTGTGAATCCAACATGCGCCACTTCAGTTTCTGAGTCTAAGACTTGTAAGGAATAATAAATAATAAAGCTTTTAAATGTTTTATCAGATTCAGTGGGAGAGAAAGTGTTTTCTTTATAGCTGATAGAACTAGTCCATCCAAAATAAAACATCAGGGAGCAATCACTGTTTGCAGCCGTACTTCTGAAGAGTATGCTTGGCATGTTCATGAGTTCACTAATGCACACAGATGCCAATTTTACTCCTTCACGATCATTCAGACAGCCTTAACTGACACAGAAGGGCCAGGCAGTTCAGTTTGAATGAAGAACTATGATTTTACAGAGTTGAAGGTCTGCCTTTAGAACTTTAGAACAATTTTCTTTCATCTGCTCTCTTACATAATTTCAGAAATCAGCCACAAATCCTCCTTACAGATGTGTCTGTGAAATTGAATTTAACAAAGCTTGTTAATTAAAAACATAACTATGTTCTGAGAACGAATTCGGAGCTGCTTAGCCTAAGCATCCAGCTTCCAATTTACTCTCACAAGGTCTTTTCATTTCTATAAGATGAATGCTTTGTTCTTAATCTTGCTTTTACTTGCACTTGTAAATGAACAGAAAGTCTAACTCTAGATGGATTAAAATGTAATATTCTGGTGAATAATTTTACACAAGTAAACACTCACTTCAAAGGTAACCATTAAATAACATGACACAGAATGTGCTTAAGCTTTTTAAACCCTACTGGATAAATCTGTGTTATTTCACTATTTTGAACAAAACTTTATAGTTTATCAGACACTAGAAGGGAAGGCACACATCTGGTGAAGAAAAATACAGATAATCTGGTGATAGTTCCTGGGAGAGTAACTAAATAAGTCTTTTGTCCTTTTTAATATTTACTTCATTTGTTACTTCTACTGAAATGGCATTTATAATTACCACTGAGGTAAATCTCACTGAATTCTTACAGCAATATGTCACATACTATTTTAAAGTTATATTTGGGCTCTGATTTGTGCTATTTTTGTGACTTATCACATAGCTCTATTTTTTTTTTCTGAACCATGTTTTATCTAAAAACTGAAAATACATTGTCTTAGTTAGGTTTCCATTGCTGTGAAAAGATACTATGGCCAAGGCAACTCTGATAAGCAACAGATTTAATTGAGCCTAGTTTACAAATTCAGAGATTCAGTCTATTATCGTCATAGCAAGAAACATGTCAGTGTCCTGGTGTTGGAGAATGGTGTTGGAGAAGGAGCTGAGGGTTCTACATCTTCATCCAAAGAAAGTCAGGAGCAGACTGTCTCCCATGTGTCTGGGAAGAGGGCCTCAAGCCCACCCCCAGTATGACACACTTTCTCTAACAAAGGTACATATCCTAATGGTGCCACTTCCTGGGCCAAGCATATTCAAACCACCACACAAATTATGGTGCTCCAATGATTGCAATAACAATAAAAAGTAAGCAACAATGATGTGCTAAATGTCTAAGTTATTACTGCTGCCACAGTAGTAACATGCAAACATTTCTTATACACATGCTATTTATAACATGAAGCTTTTAAGCTGTGTTTTCCATGGAATGAAGAAGGTAAATTGTAGTTCATTAAATTCATATTTATTGAGCATCAAAACGTTGAGTGAAATATGTGGAGATGTAGTTACTAATGCAATAATTGTATGAAGTACAGAGACATCCATTATCTTAATTAGTTAAATCCTCTAAATTTCTTTAAGCATTCAAATGGCTATATGTTAGAGAAAATGTCAATAATATTCCAATTAAAAGAATTATACTACTAGATGTTTGGCATGATGTATACTCTAGATTGCATTTGGGATTCAAAATCTCTTGATGAAAAGCCAAGTCAAGTCAGTTGGCATTTCTTCCTGACTCTGCTTAGCTGAGTAGAATGTCAAAGGCCCGATCTATTCTAAGATGAATGTGCAATGAGCTGCTGTTGAAGGAACTAGGATTGGCAACATTTTGTTGCATATTTTCTCATGCTGAAGTAGTATTGATTCAAAGATTTTGTTCAGTTTTGTTACAGTATGAGACCACGAGTCCATGACCATAACAATATACATAAGGATACAACTATCTTATAAAGGTGAGAATGGCAACCAGGAAAAGGAATAATGATCTTAAGTAAAGTAAAATTTACCATGTTACATATAAGCTAAATTCTGATTGATAGAAACATGAGGAATTTTCCAACAATAGAAATAATTAAAGAAAAAGAGAATTTATTTGCTTGACAGAAAATGATGAAATGGTGCCACTTTTGATTGCCTTAGCAATTAATTAGGCATTGGTTAAGGAAGCAATGATAAAATCTCTATGAATTCAAATTTTGAGAATAGTTACACTAGACAGAACTTAGGATGTCTGTTGAACATTGGTTTGCAAATGTTGGGAGTTCTCATCGCTGCAGACCAAAGCACCATTCAGCTTCCAGTGAACTCCTGTAATGAAGAAAAACTCAACCACTTAAAATTATTCCTAAGCACTTCTTAGACACTGACAATTGCCACTTAAAAACATTTAACCAATATAGCTTTCTAAAACATTCGCCACATGTGTAGACTCATGAGAAATAAAGGCAAAGAGCAGGTTAAAAATTTGGCCTGTTAATACATATTTTACTAGCTATTTTTGTTGGAGATTAAAGGTCTCTGTTGCCAGCACCATGATGACAATGATGTAAAACTCAGTGAGAAAGGAAATGGGTGTTTTGCCCATGGCTTTTCTATTTTGTTCAGCTTCGGCTCAGTTTAAATTTAAAGTGAAGGTACACTTTCTTTTTTCAGATTGACATTGTGGGTACCCACATGTTTACAAGACCTGTACTACCAATATTCATGCCCAGGAGACATTTCTTATGGAAGAAATCTTCATGAGTCCTATTCCTTTACTACGTAAGGATGCTTAATGCCTGTGTTTCATTAACTGTATTTGAAGATACAGTTCTTAAATGTGATTAGCATTCTCAAATTAAGCCAAACTTCATTTGAGAGAATATTTGTAAAGCCAGTTTAATTTAGCTAAGTTATTTGATACCTTTTACTTTTATTGTGTTTTTGTAGGAGCGTGAGGCAGGGTTGGGGTAGAGGGGTGTAGGTGTGTATGCATGTGGATGTGTGAGGGTTCATGTACCCACTAGAGGTGAATTTCTGTCATCTTCCTCTATTTGCTTTCCACATTGCTTTTTGAGACAAGATTTGTTACTTAGTCTAGAGTTATTATGTAGAGAGGCTGGCCAATGAGCTCTAAGACTTTTCCTGTCTCTTTCTCCCCAATGGAGCAATAAGTTAATATCTACTGTCATGTCAGGTTTTATGTGGATCTGAATTTAAGCTTTCATGCTTGCACAATTTACTAACTTAGGCATCTTCCTCCCTCAGCTTTTTGGACTCTTTTTTGAAAGATAATGAGGTGACTTTTAAATTGTGGGTCCAAGCATAGTATAGAAATTAATTTTGTTTCATAAAGCCACCACCGTTTCCTATGCTGCAAGCTGTCTGCCAAATAAAATCAGAGAGCGACAGTGTGAGGCATTAGTGAATTTTTCATCACTGCAACAAAATGTCTGAAAAATAAAACAATTTAAGGAAATAAAAGTTTGCTTTAGCTTTTATTTTGGGGTTGAAATCAATCATGGCTGGGGTGGCATGGGGAGAGGAAAATGAAGCACCTGTCTCCTTGTGTTTGCCATTAGGAAGCAAAGAAAGAAAAATAATGGCTCAGCTCACTTTCTCCTGTTTAGTTTAGGACCCGAGTCCATGCAATGGTATAGCCATCCTTAGAATGGCTAGCTCATAACTCATTTAAGTAAACCTAGAGGAATGGGAAAATGTTTGCCCTATGTGATTCTAGATTCTGTCAAGATAACAGTATTAAAATTCACAGTAGAGGGGAAATCATTCCTCATTTTTTTTTTAACTTATTCCTTTTACATCTTGCTCAGTGCCCCCTCCTGGTCATCCCCTCACACACAAACCTTCTCTCTTCTCCTCCACCCTCTTCACCAGCCCCTCCTCTTCTTCTCTGAGCGTGTGCAGGTTCCCGTGGGTATCTCATCACCTGGACACTTCAAATCTCTGTTAAACTAGCTATTTCCTCTCCTGGTGAGGCCAGACAAAGTAGCCCAGCCAGAAAAAGATATCCCATAGACAGGCAGCAGCTTTTGGGAAAGCCCTCATTCTAGTTGTTCAGGACCCACATGAAGAACAAGCTGCACATCTGTGACATATAGGCAGGGAGGTCTAGGTCCAGCCTGTGTATGTTTTTGTTGATGGTTCAAACTCTGAGAGCCCCAAGGATCCAGGTTAGTTGACTCTGTTGGTCTTCCTATGGAGTTCTTATCCCCTCTGGGCCTACAAACCTTTTCCTATTCTTCCATCAGAATCCCCAAGTTCTGTCAACTGCTTGGCTGTGAGTGTCTTTATCTGTGTGTCAGCTGCTGAGTGAAGCCTCTCAGAGGACAACTTGCTCCTGTCTGTAAGCATAACTGACTATCATTAATAGTGTCTGGGAATGGTGCTTGCCCATGGGATGGGTCTCAAGTTGAGTCAGTTATTGGTTGGGTGTTCCCTCAGTCTGTTCCATCCCCTTTTCCTGCATTTCTTGAAGACAGGATAAACTTTGGATTGAAAGTTTTGTGGGTAGGTTGGTGTCTCTATCACTCCACTGAGGTTCCTGCTTGGCTACAGGAGGTTGCCTTTTCAGGTTTTATAACCCCAATGTTGTGAATAACAGTTAAAGTCACCTCCCATTGATTCTTGGATGCCCCCTTATCCCAGGTCTCTGTCTCGTCCTGGAGATGCCCCCCACCTCCTCACCTAGGTCAGTTGCAGATTTCCATTCATTTCGTGGCCATCTGCCCATCTCTCCTGTTCTTCCCACACCTGACCCTGATCCCCCCTTGCCTTCCCCATTCTTATCCCTCCCAGTTCCCTCCTGCCATCTGCATCTTAGGACTATTTTAGTCCCCCTTCTAAGTAAAATTCAAGAATCCTTGCTTTGGCATTTCTTTTGGTTTACCTGTTTTAGGTTTGTGTAGTGTAGCGCATTACCTATGTTTTATGGCAAATAGGCTACCTCACATGGGATGATATTTTCAAGTTCTGTCAATTTGCCTGCAAAATTCATGATGTCTTTGTTTTTAATAGCTGAATAGTATTCCATTGTGTAGATGTACCACATTTTCTTTATCCATTCTTCAGTTGAGGGACATATAAGTTGTTTCCAGTTTCTGAATATTAAGAATAAAGTTGCTATGAACATAGTTGAGAAAGTTTCTTTGTAAGGTGTTGGAGCATCTTTTGGGTATATGCCAAAGAGTGGTATATCTGGGTATGGTGGTAGAACTATTCTCAGTTTTCGGAGAAATATCCAAAATGATTTCCTCCGTGGTTGTACAAGTTTGCACTCCCAACAGCAATGAAGAACTGTCTGCCTTGCTCTACAGCCTCATCAGCATGTGCTATCTCTTGAGTTTTTTGATCTTAGCCATTCCTCTGGGTGTAAAATGGAACCTCAGAGGTTTTTTGTTTGTTTGTTTGTTTTTTTGTTTTTTGTTCATTTCCCTAATGACTAAAGATTTTGAACATTTCTTTCATCAATAGAATACATTTCTCCTTTCTTAGTAGTGTACACATAGTTTCATTTTTTTTCCATTAGACAGATTTATGTGGCAGCTCATCTGCCCAGATAGTTAGCCCATTCTTCCACACTACAGTAAGCACACCTGAAACAATAAATGAATGCAATATCTACAGCATTGAACTTGCTTGCCAGAAGCAGTGAAAGTTTGCCCATTTGGCAATTTTGCCCCTCAGACAAATCCTCACAGCAGTCTAGTGACAGAATTCTGAGCAGAGTGGCGGAAACAATATTTTCTTATGGAATCCTATAGTAAAATAGTGAAATTAATTTTCATCCATGTGCTGACTGGTAAAATATACTGAGCAGGGCTCCTGAAGCTCCAGAGCATCACAAATTCCCCAAAGGTTTTACTCCCAAGGGAGGAACAGAGAAGCTGAATGCATATAATTTGATACTATTGCTGCCCCAGTTGAGCTAATTTCATCTCCAGTTTGTCAAGTTCTTGCAGGAGCAGGCCCCAGAATCCAAGAATCCACAGAAAGTGCCTGGCATTGCCACTGTGGTCCTGTGTCCGTGTCTCTGTTGTCATTGATCAATGGTTAATTAATTATTTTTCTGCATAAAATATATTGAGCTATTTATAATGAGTTATTTCATAAGTAAGAGTAAACATGTAAAATACTAAGTAAACAGACACATGCTGCTAAGTTAATAAATATATATTAAGATAATAGACAAAGTGATGCAAAGTTCATCTTCCAACCATGAATGTAGTTAAATCGATAGACAAATTGCCATGAAACCTCCAACATTTCCTGACTAGAGTGAGTATATTTCAAACATATAGATTTATTTATGCATATATACTTCAACTGTCATCTTACTTGAAGTTTATAATTTTACAAAGCATAAAGAATAGTTGTCCTACTTTTACAGAAAAAGAGCTGAGCTAAATTGAGTGAAATAAATTGATACAACAATGATATCACATGATTATCCATTGTCTTCTATTTTTCAAATCAAGAAAAGATAAGGCCTTCTCATGTGGATTCAACCTGATAATGAGACAATTTCATTACTACAGTCTTCATGATCATTTTATAAATCTGGGTTCATGCAAATTCTGACAGGTGTCTCCCCAACTTCCTTTCCTTCAATCATTCATAATAACTCCATTTTAACTCCGTCACTATACATTTTTTTTAATTATTTATTTGTTTATTTATTTTAAGATTTCACAATATCATGCTGTATTCTTTTCATTTTTTTAAATTTTGTAAATCTAAAATAATATTAAACCTTTTTCCTCTTTCTTTTCTTCTCTCTGACTTCTGTGTACCTACCTAATCTCTCTCTCAATTTTGTGTTCTATTCTTCTTGAATAGACAAAGAAAATACAGTACATTTACACAATGGAATATTACTTAGTTGTTAAAAATATAACATCATGAAATTTGCAAGTAAATAGAAGGATCTAGAAAAAGAATCTTCCTGAGGGATGTAATCCAGACCTACAAAGGCAAATATGTATGCACTCACTTATAGGTGGACATTAGTTGTAAAATAAAGGATAATCATGGTATTAACCAAAGACCTAGAGAGTCTAAGTAACAAGGAGGGCTCAATATGGGACACATGCATCTTCATGAGAAGGGAAAATAGAATAGATTTCACAGGTGGGCTGGGGGCGATGAGGATGATAACAAGAGGAATCAGGAGAGAAGGATGGAGGGAGAGGATTCTGGAAGAGACAACTGGAATTGGGGTGGGGGCATTTCAGGCTGAAACTCCCAGGAATCTACAAGGATATCCCTAGATAAGACTCCTTGTAGGGAACTGGCCATCTCCTGTAACCAGACAAGACTTCCAGAACAGGGACTAGGGCACTAGTCCAGCAACAAAACTATGAACTACAATTTGCTTTGTCTGAAAAATGCTCCAGGGTATAGGTGGCACAGAAATTGGAGTGTCTAACTACTGACTGTTTCTGGCTTGAGATCCTTGCTATAAGAGTGAGCCTGCTCATGGCTGACACTGCTTGGAGAGCTGGGACCCAGAGGCTAGATAGATAGATCCTAACATTACCTGGAAAATAAACCACTGAAATAATCTTAATGATAATCTCTTATACTTGTAGATTGAAGACTAGCATAATCTTTATCATAGAAGCTTCATCCAGCAACTGATGGAGTCAGATGCAGAGACTCACACCCAAACATTAGGTGGAGCTCAGGGAACCCTGTGGAAAGGAAGGAGAAAAGACTGTAGGGGACATAGAGCTCAAAGACATAAGAAAAACAAACAAACAAATAAAACCACAGATTCAGTGAGGCAGTGATGGTGCACACCTTTAATCCCAGAACTTGGGAGGCAGAGGCAGGTGGGTTTCTGAGTTCGAGGCCAGCCTGGTCTACAGAGTGAGTTCCAGGACAGCCAGGGCTACACAGAGAAACCCTGCCCCGCAAAACCAAAAAAAAAAAAAAAACCCCACAGATTCAACTAAACATGGATCATAGGGCCTCACAGAGACTGAACTGACAAATCAAAGAGCCTGCATGTGTTTGACCTAGGCCCTAGGCATGTATGTTATGATTGTATAGCTTGGTATTCCAGTTCTAACAGTGGAAGCAGATGTTGTATCCTACTCTTTGGTCTGCTCTTGGGACCCTTTTCCTCCTACTGGGTTGTCTTGTCCAGCCTTAATATAAGGGAATGTGCCAAGTTTTATTGCAACTTGGTATGCCATGTTTCCTTGATTTCCCTGGGAGAACTGCCTTTTAAAGAAGGGAAATGGGGAGGAGTGGATCTGGAGGAGAGGAGAGGTGGAGCAGAGAGCCTGACAGGAGAGAACAGAAGGGGAACTGTGGGTGGGGTGTAATTATAAGAGAAGAATAAATCTCACACACACACACACACACACACACACACACACACACACACACACACACACACACACACACGAACTTTATATATCCCACTGTTAGCATTTTTTAGTTGTCTTTTGTTTTCGCCTAGTGTTGTGACCCTTTGGCACTTCCCTTTCCATATTAGCGTGTCCCTTTGTCCTTTTAAACCTTATTCAGGGAGAGGTTCAGCAACAGGTCCAAAGTGGGAGGTTCCCAAAACCTGACACTATTTCTGAGGCTATGGAGCACTCATAAAAAGAGACCTAGCATGATCGCACTCTGGAAGACCCAACAAGCACCCTAAAGAGTCAGATGCAGATATTTGCACCCAACCAGTGGTCAGAAGCTGACGCCTGTGGTTGAATTAGAGAAATACTGAAAGAAGCTGAGGAGGAGGGCGACCCTGTAGAAGAACAAGCAGTCTAAATTAATCTGTACCGTAGAGATCTCTCAAACACTGGACCACCAAACAGGCAGCATACAGCAGCTGATATGAAGCCCCCCAATACATATACAGCAGAGGACATCCGGGTATGTGTTCAATCAGAGATGATGCACCTAACCCTCAAGGGACTGGAGGCCCCAGGGACTTTAGAGGTTAGGTGGGGTGGTGTTGGGGGTGGGGACATCCTCGTGGAGACAGGGGGATGAGGATGAGGTGTGGGATGTGGAACAGTTGGGGGGTGGACAGGGGGAAATAAAATCTGGAGTGTAAAAAATTAATTAATTAATTAAAATAGAACAAAATGGCAACCAACAGATTGGGAAAAGATTTTTACCAATCTTACATCTGATAGAGGGATATATATAGATATAGATATAGATATAGATATAGATATAGATATAGATATAGATATAGATATAGATATAGATATAGATATAGATATAGATATAGATATAGATATAGATATAGATATAGATATAGATATAGAACTTAAGAAGTTAGACTCTAGAGAATCAAATAACCCTATTAAAAATGGGGAACAGAGCCAAACAAAGAATTTTCAACTGAGGAATATTGAATTGCCAAGAAGCACCTAAAGAAATGTTCAACATCCTTAGTCATCAGAGAAAGGCAAATCAAAGCAACCCTGAGATTTCACCTCACAACAGTCAGAATGGCTAAGATGAAAAACTCAGGTGACAGCAGATGTTGGCAAGGATGTGGAGAAAGAGGAACACTCTTCCATTGTTTGTAGGATTGCAAGCCGGTACAACCACTCTGGAAATCAGTGTGGCAGTTCCTCAGAAAATTGGACACTGTATTACCTGAGTATCCAGCTATACCACTCCTGGGCATATATATATACTCAAAAGATTCTACAACATATAACAAGGACAAATGCTCCACTATGTTCATAGCAACCTTATTTATAATAGCCAGAAGCTGGAAAGAACCCAGATGTCATTCAACAGAGGAATGGATACAGAAAACGTGGTACATTTACACAATGGAGTACTACTCAGCTACTAACAACAATGAATTCATGAAATTCTTAGGCAAATGGATGGAGCTAGAAAATATCCTGAGTGATGTAACCCAATCACAAGAGAACACACATGGTATGCACTCACTGATAAGTGGATATTAGCCCAAAAACTCAGAATACCCAATACAATTCACAGACAACATGAAGCTCAAGAAGAAGGAAGACCAAAGTGTGGATGCATCAATCCTTCTTGGAGGAATTACAGAGAGAAACTCTGGAGCAGAGACAGAAGGAAAGGCCATCCAGAAACTGCCCCACCTGGGGATCCATCCCACATACAGACACCAAACTCAGATACTATTGTGGATGCCAAGAATTGCTTGCTGACAGAAGCCTGATATAGCTGTCTTCTGAGAGGCTCTGCCAGAGACTGACAAATACAGAGGAGGATGCTCGTAGTCAAGCATTGGACTGAGCACTGGGTCCCCAATGGAGGAGTTAGAGAAAGGACTGATGGAGCTGAAGGGGTTTGCAACCCCATAGGAAGAACAAAAATATCAACCATTTAGATTCCTCCCTCCCCCCCCAGAGCTCCCAGGGATTAAGCCACCAACCAAGGAGTACACATGGAGAGACCCATGGCTCCAGCCTCATATGTAGCAGAGGATGGCCTTATCAGACATCAATGGGAGGAGAGTCCTTGGTCCTGTGAAGGCTCAATTGATGCCTTAGTGTAGGAGAATATGAAGGTGGGGATGTGGGAGTGGGTGGGTGGGTAGGGAAACACCCTCATAGAAGCAGGAGGAGAGGGAATGGGATAGAGTGTTTCAGGGGGAGAGGACTGGGAAATGGGATAACATTTGAAATGTAAATATCCAATAAAAAGGAAGCTAGAAAATAATAATGTTAATTATAATTTATTTATTTCTCAACATTAATTTACTATAAGATATATAATATTGAAACCATTTTGAGCTGGGTAATAAGTTCTGATTCTACATTTTTTCAGCTTTCACAATTTTATCGAATTATTATATTTATCCTTAGGAGAAAATAAACCAATGAAAAACATCTATGACAGGAAATTGGAATGATATGTACATAGAGACAGAAAGAGATTTATTGAGATGGAAAAGGGTTGAGACATTGGTTGCATAATAATAAGTATAAGATTTACTTTGGGCTGATGAAACATATTTGGAAATAGATAAAAGTGATGATTATACAGCATTGTGAATATAAATGCCATAGGTCTGCACATGTGTATGTGGGCACACACACACACACACACACACACACACACACACACACACACACATTGTAATTACTTACATTTAAATACCAGCCTAAGGATGAACAAACAAATATAAAAGGAAAAACCAGGAAGAATTTAAAACCTTTGTTCCAGGTAAGGCCCATAATATGTTAAGAGTGATGTGGTTTGTAGTATATAGTTAGTAGTTTCAAAATACATGGTTTCCAGTGAAGTCCCTCTTAGAAAGACACCACCTGGATAATGAGTAGAATAGGAAGTCCAATATTCTCCAGTTGTCCAGTACAAGTCTGGAGAGATGTAGAAGATGCTTTATAATCAGTCTATAAGGTAATAAATAGCTCAGTTTTACACAAAGCCAATTTCACCACTAAACAACATGACTATAACATAAATGGACCTGTGAGCTGTCACAAGTTATGACAGCTATGGCAGTTTATATCTTGCTGATGCCCATTTAGCTTCAAGATTGAACATATCAGGTTCACAGTAGATCATTAAGCTTATTGCTGTGAAGAAAGACCTATAAAAGACCTTGGATGTCTTCTATAACATTTTGATGAGTGAGTATGGAGTTCCGATGGCCTTGAACCTGACCCACATCCCACATCTAGCAATCTCTTCAATGGACACCTTTTTATTTGTATCTGGCAAGCAACTACCCAAAATCAGATCATTTTTTAATCAAATTAGGTAATTATGCTTAGTTGCTAAAGTCTAATGAGAACTCAATAATGGCCTAGGTTACACTTGACTATTACATCTTATGCAAAATAATTTATTTTTTTAGTTCTCTAATGGCATTAGCTTAAGCTGGAAGATAGAAAATAATTGCTTTACCCGGAAAAATACCATATGAAGGGTCTATGCTACATAGAAGGCCAGTTCCAGACAGATATTATTCCTCTCAGTTCTTCCTTTCCTTCTTTTTCTCCTTGTAAGTGAATCACCTCTATGCAAGTGTCTCTTTGTTGTATATTTCTTCTATAAGGTCTACCATGAGGAAACCAAACACAAATATTTTCAACTTTTCAATTCTTTCATAATGCAATATCACCTGGGTAGGAAGTCTGTTATCATATGAATAAAGCAGAAATTGAAGAGGACGACAGAAAGCCAGGCTTGTTAGTTTAAAACTTAAAAATTCTGCTACATGCAGCTTATAATTGTCTAGTGAACTATTTTGCTTAGGTTCATGTTGGATTCTAGCCTTTCTTGTTTTGCAAAGTGATACCTTATTTTAGAAGTCAATCATTACCTGTTTTTATTTTTCTGCTTGCTATTAATTTCCTTTTCTCTCAGCAGTCTCCTCAGACTGCCATTCTGTGTGGTTTAAACAAACATTTCCCAAGCTCCAAGACTAGAGTCTAGGATAAAAATGTGAGTACAATTGGTAAAATAGTCTAGCTTCTGATGCATTCTCCTCTCTCTCTCTCTCTCTCTCTCTCTCTCTCTCTCTCTCTCTCTCTCTTTCTCTTCATATCTTTCTCTTTCTTCCAATGTGTATGTCTGTCTGTCTGTGTGTGTGTATGCATGTATTTAGTGTGGTGTGTGTTTCTAGAATAAACAAATATATGTCTCTAATTTCTTCTTATTATAAAGTGTCATTTATATTTGATTTAGGCCTCAATTTTGTAAGATTATTTAAGTTTATCCACATATTAAAGGTCCAAAAATAGTCACACTGGGAGATGTAGAGTCCAAAATGTAAATTTGAAGAAACTCAGAAATTAAGAATGGATGAAGGGAAATTGCCTTTGCTTTTAAGGCTTATGGATTAAAAACCTGGGCTTCGGTGTTCTGTCCTCCTTGTCACCTGAGGTAGCAGTGTCTCCTCATGGCCCTCAACACCAAGTCTGCCCCTTCGTCCTTACATCTTTATCTGCTTCTCACATCACTGAGTTGTTTTTACTTCTGGCTAATTGAAACAGGAAAAATCTGTACTCCATACCTCTGTGAAGAGAACAGTATGTGTAAGGGTTTGTTAGTTGACTTTAGGGTCATTCTACTATCTTCTTAAGATACACTGCTGGACATTTCTGTTGCCCTATTCTGAAGTCCCAGGAGTTCTCCAGATATCCTTCATTGTGCCCCACTTCCTTTGACCTGTTTTTCCTATGTCTTCTTCTAATATAATGCTATAATATAATGCTAGCTTAATTTGGGATAGCTGATTAAAACCTAAGAAATCTGTCCACAGAGTGATGGTCCACACATGCCTTTTGCCTTTTTTCCAGAAGTGTCTGTCTCATTTTCTATAGTATAGATGCTCTGAGTCCTTTCACATTTCCATGCACTCATGATATTTAACTTAAAAAGTTAAGTTTACTTCTCTTTTATTTCTTTTTTACTTTAAGCAGTCAAGAGGAAATCAGACCACAAAAATTATATCATTTACAAGTCTCTGATAATTATTCATGATCATCACTTATAAGCTCTACTTTTCATAAATCATTGGGACACTATTTACTCAAGATCTTTGTGAGATTATTAGAATGATAACCTCTCCTCTAAGGTGTATAATGATATTTTTATTTGCATCTAGGGCCTTCATACAAACACTTTAAATACCTCAGTAAATCACATGTCTAAAAGATGCAACAGATTCCCTCCCACTCCTGATTATCTCAAACAATGGCAACACAAAACACTTCCATTTAGAGAGATTGTTTCCACTGAAGGACTTCTATTGTTGAACTTTGGATTTTATCAGTCTGAAAATTGTACATCTTCCACATCAGGCAAGCCAGGAGTGTTGTGAATTTGTCCATGATAAATTGCCTCAATGGGAAAGGTCTAATATAAAGTCAGCGTTCCTAGCATGCTTATATTGAACTATGAATTAGTTCCCACATAGTAGATATATTAAGAAAATAAAAGAACATAAATCAGGTTCTGGTCTAATTATCATTAATTTTTCTATGCTAAAGAAATACTAAATTATCAATCAGTTCAGAAACTCATTCCTTTGTAAAGATAATTTTTTGAACACAAATGTATCTCTATATAAATTTTGGGGTGGTTCATTCATGAATATTGCATTTCTATTTCCACCTTTCCTCTCCCCTCCAGTGCTTCCTATGTTCCCCGATCTCTCTCAAATTTGTGACTTGTTCTTAGGTGTGTTTGTGTCTGTATAATAGTATTATATTAACATATTATGTATTTTATTGTATATATGTATAATTTGCTGAGACCATTGAGACTACTTAGTGTCATTTATATGTGTGGTTCGGGCTGACCACTTGAGATTAGAAACATATCAGAGGGCTTGCTCTTGAAGAAGACTGGTTTATTCATCTCTCAGCAGTCATTATCTTCTATGGCTCTTCATCTAGGGGAGGGGCCTTGTGAGATTTTTCTCCAGTCTTCCTTGGCATGTCAACAGCTTTAATCATTGTGTTGGTCTTGTTAAAGTCATAGTACTGTTGAGATTTCATGGGTGTAACTTCTTTGTCATCTATATAAGGCACTATCTTGCAGCAGAACTCATGGTCTTCAAGATTTTACAATTCTCTGCCCCTTCTTCTGTGATGTTTCCTGAGCCATAGATGTAGTGGTTATTTTGTAGATGTATCTGTGGGTAGGCACCCTATTGTCATTTATTCTCTTCACTTTTAACCTCTTTCCTAGTGTTGTGACAGAGCCACATGTGTCATCAAGAGGAATATACTTACTATCCAATCCTTAATGCAGTGTGTGATAATCTCTGATGTGGATGCTTACATAAATAAGCATTTAGTTGATAGAAATCACATGAAAATAGTACATTTGCGCACACCTCAAATATCTACTAGTCACCTCAGGGAACTGTGCTCCTTATGAGCCACACAGAAGTGGTGTCACAATTGCCTATCAGCTTTCACCTAACTCTTCCACTGCATTCCAATAAGCCCCATACTGCAATGTAGTATTACTAATATAAGCAAGCCATTTTCAGGGCAAAGGGTTATCATTACAGATGTTGTGTATTTTAAATAACTATCATAAGTGAGTCTGTAATACCATTTGTAAAGATTAAGTCATTTTTCTGTGTTAAAAATTATAATTTGAGTGATGTGTACTTGATTTTTTTCAATATTCCCTATGATTTTACTGTATGATTTTGTAGAATACTCTTGTCCTGTCACTGCAGAACAGTGTGTACTTTCCCCATTGTTTGTCAGAAATATCTCAGAGAAGTTGAACCTCAATAAATCAATTGGAAGCATATCAATCAAAAGATTTAATATCATTAACAGAAACATAAATTAGCTTTTCTTTCTTTCTTGTATTCCTAACTGAACTTTTTCAAATATGCTTCTGGGAATTATCTCTCATAAAACCACATACTTCTGAGGTTTTTTTTTTCCGGCTAGAACTTCAGACAGTAACTTAGACAAATCTTTTCTGTCCTTATGAAACACTGACCCTACTTTAGGACAAAACCAAAATTTATTATATAAATACCAAAATAAGTAAAAAGCAAGCAAAATAAATACAGGTCATAATAACTTTCATGTAAGAAACAACCAGAGGGAAAATAAAAGAAAAAAATTGAAGGAAGCAACTTTAGAAATGATTTTAAGATAGATGCTGAGAAGATGACACTTTAATAAATAGAAAATGGATGTAATTGTACTAACTAGGGGAATCTATTAATGGTATTATAAGGGAAATCTAGAGGAATATCAGTGGATGGGAAAAGAACCAAGGGTAAATAATGGCATGCCAATACTTGAAGATGTGCACTGAAAGGATTGTAATTTCTCCTACTGGTAGCACAGAGTGACAATCAATCTTAATAAAACCATGCTTCTAACATAGAAATCAGTGGAAGAACAACATTCACAATAACCCTAAATAGTATGAAATATCTTGGAGTAATTGTAACCAAGCAAATTAATAACTTATAAAACAAAGACTTTAAGTCTTTGAAGAAAGAAATTGAAGAAAGGATCAAAAGATGAAAAGATCTCCCATGCTTGTATATAAGAAGAATCAACATAGTAAAAATAAGCATTTTACCAATATTCAAGGAAATCAAAACTCTACCACAATTCTTTACAGACCTTGAAATAACAATACTCAACTTTTTTGATTTTTAATAAAGAAGCCAGAAACACAGTAGGAAAATATGAGAAAGCATCTTCAATAAATGATGCCAATCTAACAAGATGTCAGCATGTAGAAAATTCAAATATATCCATGTCTATCACCCTGCACAAAACCCAAAACAAATGCATCTAAGACTTCAACATAAAAACAAATACACTGAACCTAATAGAAGATAAAGTGAGGAATAGTCTCGAACACATTGACATGGGAGACAACTTATTGAATAGAACAAGAAAAGCACATCTACAATGATTACCAATTAATAAATGGAATATCATATAACTGAAAATTTCTTTGTAAGGCAGGGGACACCAACAATAGGAAAAATGGAAGCCTTCAGAATGGAAAATGTTTGAGCAAATCCACATCTGACAGAGGGCTAATATCCAAAGTATATAAAGAAATCAAGAAACTAGATATCAATGAACCAAATAATCCAATCAAAAAATAGAGTACAGATCTAAACAGAGAATTCTAAACAGAGGAATCTCAAATGTCTGAGAAACACTTATAAAAATGTTCATCATACTTACCCATTAGAGTGGTGCAATAAAATGACTCTGAGAATACATCTTACACCTGTCAAATGGCTAAGATAAAAAATACACATGGCAGCTCATGCTTGCCAGGATTTGGATCAAGGGGACAACTCCTCTATTAATGCTATGAATGCCAACTTGTACAGCCAGTATGAAAATCAATATGGTAGTTCCTCAGAAAATTGGAAATTGATCTACCTCACGTCCAGCTATACCACTCTTGGGCATATACACCAAGGATATGCCATCCTTCCACAAGGACATTTGTTCATCTATGTTCATAGGAGTTTGATTCATAATATCCAGAAATTAGAAACAACCTAGAATGGATAAAGAAAATATGATATATTTACATAATGGAGCATTGCTCAGCTCCTAAAAATGCTGACCTCATGAAATTTTGAGACAAATAGACATTACTAAAAAAAATCATTCTGAGTCAGATAACCAATACTCAGAAAGACAAACATGGTGTGTGATCATTTATAAGTAGACATTTTCTGTTAAGTAATAGATAATCATGCTAAAATCTATAGACACAGACAGGCTAAGTAAACATAAGGTCTCAATGGGGGACATATGGATCCTCCAGGAAATGAAAAATAAAATAGATTTTTATGGTGGACTAGGGGTGGAAACTGGAGGGGTCAGTCAGGGATAAGGATAGAGGAAGAAAATAGTGGGAGAGACTATTGGAATTGAGAGGTTTTTGGGTGATGTAGAGACTTAAAGCAGTAGAAACTCCCCGGAATCTCTAAGACTGACCTAGTAAAGACTCCTATTAATGGGAGATAAGGAACTTGAACTAGCCATCTCTTATAACTAGGCTTCCAGCAGTAGGACTAGAACACCAACCCAACCACAAAACCTACCTACAATCTGTCCTACCTGCAAGATGTGCTAGGGTTATGCTAGTTCAGGACGTCTGGGAGTGGTCAATTAATGACTTGTCCAACTAGAAGCCCTTGCCACCAGAGGAAACCCAAAACTGGCATGGCCTGTTTGGCCGGGACCTAGAGACTGGACAATCCAGTTACTCAAAATAGAAATAAATAAAATGGGGGGAAAAAGGTCAACTAAATGATTTCTAATGGTATACTGTTTATAGTCATAGACTGGTGCCTCACTTAATTGTCTTCAGAGAGATATCATCTAGTAACTGATAGGAGCAGATATACACATCTGCTGAAAAACACCCCTTATAAGAGGGGGAGAAAGAACTGTAGGAGTCCAAAGGGTCAAGAACGCTACAAGAACAAGGCCTACAGAATCAACTATGGTTCCAGGATCTCACAGAGACTGAAGCAACAAACATGGACCTTGTTTGGGTCTGAGTCATGACCTCTGCATATATGGTATGGCTGTGTAGCTAGATGTTCTTGTGGGACTCCCACCAGTGGGAGTTAGCGATGTCTCTGACTCGTTTGCCTCCTTTTGGCACCCTTTTCCTCCCACTGAATTGCCTCATGCAGTCTTTATGTGAGTCTTTATGTCTAGTCTTATTGTAACTTGTTATGTCATGTTCAGTTGATATCCCTGGGAGACTTGCTCTTCTTATTTTCTGAAGGGAAACAGAGAGTTGTAGATCTGGAAGAGAGGGGACATTTTGGGGTGGAAAGAGTGGAAGAAGGGGGAGCTATGGTTAAGAAGTAATGTATGGAAGAAGAATAAACAAATTAAAATATAAAAGAGGAAAGAAGTCTATTCCTGGGCTTACAGATACTGTGCCTTGGTTGTTGGAGTCCAAAGGAGCTACCAAAATACACAAACACTTTAGTCTCTGCCAACATTTTAATGGATGCCAAAATGTTCTCAGAAATACCCTAAACAAAAAATGTAAGAATCCCACTAACAAAGCATCCTAGATTTGGCATCCTGTTACCTTATAAGTCCCTTAATACCAATGCCACAATATTTCTCAAAAGAAACTACACACTAAGAAAAGTGATCAGGAGGTTGCAGATTATGCTAAACTTTGGTCATGAGAAGGAAGAAAGACAAAATCAAATACCAGGAATAGATAACCAAGGACATAGGTGGTCCTTGGTGAGGGCTTTTGTTTCTAAATCTGAGTCCAGTCAAAAATAAATCTTCTAGTTTTGAGAATTTCATGGTTTTATTGTTATGTTTGTTCGTTAAAGAACTCAAAATTGGGTGTGTAGAGAGAAGGAGAGGATCTGGAAGGACTTGGGGGACTAAGAATATGATCAAAATATATTGAAATTTAAAAATGCTTTAAATAACAAAAATGTAAAACTGAGTAATAAATAAATAATCAAACCTTGAAAAACAAGAGTTGGATAACAGAGAAAGAAAAGAGAAAGACAGTTTCCACAAAAAGAAAAATGAAACAGAAAAGTACCTTAATAAAAAAAATCCCAGAACAATGGAGATGTTAGATGTTTATAAACTTTTAGTGAATCATGGAAATTTTCACACAAAATAATTTAGTTAACACAGGATATATGCAAATGTTCCTGGAAGTCCATTTATCACACATTAAAAGCTGTCGAGGTACACAACACAGATTATTTCTTAACTATCTTTTCCAGAGGGGAGCTGTAGGAAGGGCTGGCCTCATCTCTTCAGGCTGTGGAACATGTCTCCCTAAAGTGGCTGACTTTCTAAAGGAGCTGTATTCTTAGAGCTATGACCTATACATAAAAGAACACAGAGTGGAAAAGAAGTTTGTTTTAACATGTGTATCTGTTCAGGTGACCACAATGTACCACTGCAGTTGTTTCTCTAATGTCTTTTCCAGTGATGGAAACAGAGTGTTTAAAAAAAGTGAGAACCAGATAAAGAGATGAAAGCATACCAAAAATATAATGAGTATATACATTAAATAGAGCACCTGGGTGATTATGAGATCTTTAAGGCCTCTATTCTCAACAACTAGTGGTAATGATGACTTTGACATTGACATAACAATAAGGAGAGTGGTGATAATCGTGGCAGTAATTATAATTCTTTAGTGCGGAGACAATTAAATACAATGCCAATCTTAGAATTATTGTGAATAAGAACAAGTCACACAATTAGAATTTTATAGACAGAACTCTCCAAGCCTAACTTATCTTTTCAAAAATAAACAAAAGAGCTGTAAGAAAGGGCCTCTCAGAGACAGGATATCACCTCAGGTCTGCATGTCATCAGATATACTTTCCGTGTCATCTGCCTTATGTTTACAGTAGTCTAATGCAATACGTACTGTTTTCCCAATTCCAAAACGTAGGAAACTGAGTCTTGAAATGTCTCTAAAACTTACTCAAGCTTGCACATATTATTAAAGCTAAATTGTATCATTTTCCATAGAAAACAACAAGTTATTTATATGCTGAATAGATATAGATATGGGTACTTTTAAAAAGAAAACAGGAAAGTGGTTTTAAAAATGTTAGGAAGCGGGGGAGCAGGAGGGGCTAGGGGATTTGTGGAGGGGAAATTGGGAAGGGGGATAACATTTGAAATGTAAATAAATAAAATAACCAATAAAAAATGTTCAAAAAGGAGAGAATTCAAGAAAGTCTGTAATGGGACTCACAATGAGACTCCTTACTCACACTGCTCGAGCTTCTCCTGGAATCATCACCCCTGTTAACAGAGTTCATACTGGGATTACTGACAGCAGATTAATGCTAGCTTTGAAATTTTTCTAAAAACAGTAGAGAGACCAAATTAATTTAACTCTTTTGCTATTTACTTGACTAGCCTCAGTGTAATGACAAGTGCTTGTAAAATAAGGAAGAGATCCAAAATATCATGTGTAAGAACGTATCAACTTTGTTTTGAAAGACAGTAACTATGTCAGGTAACATACTCAACTTCTCCCTCCTTGTAAGTATTCCACCATGTCAACCATCCCCAAATCATAAAAATCTAAAAGTAATTCAATTATGTGAAAATTAATATAATGTTTTAATTTATGTCTCACAGAACAAATATTAAATATAACACAATTCATTCTCTTCCTTATGGTTTTGCTATATAGTCTTAGATCATATGAAAACTGGAGGTTATAAGACATAACATTTAAATGGAGTGGAGAATAAATACTTTGGATGTTCTTAGTCATTGTGAAGAGTTTGGAATACCCTCTATAATTCTATTTATTGAGAGATGATCCCTGGCCTCCATTAAAAATGTTTAGGGGTATTTGTCCTTGGTCACTGCACTCTCACTGGTGATGGCTGCTATTTCCTGATCTAGACACTTATATTCTCAGTTTCTCTGTGGTTTTCAACTAATATACCCAGGAAAATCTGGATCCCTTATGGTCCATAGGAAGCTTAGGAACCTGATACATTTGAAAAAGACTATTTTAGGTATTTCCTTCTGAAATTGATATGCAAAAAATATCTCATAGCAGATGTAGTGTTTTTGAGCCCTGTAAATGACCTTTTATTTCCTCAGAAGAAGTTGTGAGATGAGAGCCATACCCAAGCTACACAAGTATATGACTTGGGCAGAGACCAGAGTGTTTCTATCTAATCATCCCTATGCTTAGATCTGAAGGCTTCCAGATTTTATACAATCTAATCTTCTGGGAGACAGACCTTGAAGGCTTCAGCTTCAGGACTCCATCTGCTAACATGGGCCTAGAATGTTTTAGTGTCTGAATCTTACTGCTGAATAAACTGACCTTTTCAAGCTCCTTTTGAACTCTGGCTGGCTGGCTAGTTCAACTCAGCTGTTCTGGCTCAAACTCCTCTCCAAGCTTACTTATTCAAATTGACTTCTCTCAGCTTCTGACTGAATTGTTCTGCTTGGAAAGACTTCTCTGAACTCCACGAACTGAACTGCACTTAATGCAGTGATAGCATAAACTGAACAAAACTGAATGGAACTGCTCAAACTCAGTAGAACTCAACTGCATTCAACTGACTGCATTGAAATAAACTCTACCTCTCTCCCTGCACTGCTTTTAAGTGCCTTTCATGAGGCTGTTCTCATGAGAGTTGAGCATATCCTATCTTTGACTCATTCTGTCAAATCTTTCTCTGGTTTGTCACTTTGCATGCCCCTCAATTGGACATAATTTCAAACATGGCTACTACATTCAACAAACTAACCTTACCTTCATATTTGAAATTAAAGGTGTATGCAAAGGGCAGTCTGTATTCCAGCCAGATCATACTGTAATCCAAGGTGTGTCTACATTCCAGGAGGATCACACTGACCCAGGTCTTTCGAAATGATCCTTTGCCAGAGCAGCTGTGTAGCTGGATTAAAATTTCTTTACAGTCCACACCTTTTTAAGGCACATTCCCACTCTGTTTCCTGTTTATCATATCTTCCCTTTCTCACTTTGACAAGTTTCTGTCAGATGTGTGCTTCATCTTATTATCACATCCATGCATCTGTCTAGTTTTGCTGCTATGTTCTTGGATACAACAATTTTTACTTCTTACCTTCCCATTGAAAGCAAAGACCACCTACCTACTAGGTACCTTAGTGCTTCATTTTATACAGAGATAATAAATCAAACACTGTGCTCCCCAGGACAAATGTCCATCTCAATGGTAACCAGCATTTTCAGAGTTATTGTAGGATGTACTATATGAGATAATAGTCTTTTTATTATTATTATTACTTTTAGGTTTTTACAGTCTAATCATTACACTGCTCCTAGTCCACCCTCCTATAGTTCCACATCCCATTCCAACTTCCCTTGTCTCCAAGAGGATGTCCCCAGCCGCTCACCCACCCCACCAGACCTCCTCTCTTTCTGGGGTCTCAAGTCTCTCTAGAGGGTTAGGCAAGTCCCATGTGGTTGAATTAGGCAAAAGCTGGAATAATCTAAGGAAGAGGATGATCCAATAGGAAGACCAACAGTCTAAACTAACCCAGAACCCTGATATCTCTCAGAAACTGAGCCACCAACCAGGCAGCATATACTAGCTGGTATGAGACCCCTAACACATATACAGCACAGGACTGCCTGGTCTGGCCTCAATGAGACAATAGTCTTTTATATGACTCTGGATTAATAAAACATTACAAATAATAATGGCATTGGTGAAATACTGGTAAGCACCACTGTATTCCAACAAGACAACTAAGTGGGCCTTTTTCACTTACTAACATAGTGTTTACGATGATTATATGAACAGTAAAAGGAGGATATAAATCTTGAAAATTTACTTTATAGACAGTCCAGTCTTTTGCTATCTAACACTGCTTTCCTTTCTAGGATCCACATAATCATTGATTTGAATAGAGTTAACAGAGAATAATGACAAAAACTAAGGAATTGATGGTTGGTCTGTCCCTTCTCAAAGTACACTTTGAATAGCTCTAAAGTTTGAATAATTGGCTTAGATTGCAATAGCTATTTCTATAAAGGAAATTGAACCTTTGCTATTTATTATACTCAAAATATCCTTGAGTCACACTCTGTGGTATAACTAGTGTTTCTTATTTTCAGGATTTATATTTTTAACAGCTGTGGCTTTTAAGAATGTGAATATTTTAGAGTGAAGACATGCTCAACTCACACATTAATGCTTTATGCCGTGCAAAATATCTAAATCAATAAACATTTTAGAAAGAAAAAAATCAATATTTTTGATATTCCAGAGAACAGAAAATGCCCTTGTACTTCAAATAAATGCCGAAGATCATAGAAGAGACTATAACTGCATTACTTTTAATTTTAGCATCAAGATATAGTTGGGTTGACCACAGTGTATAGTAGCTTAATCCTTTGTTATTTAATATACATTATAGACTACAGCCCATTTTTAATCCATGTAATATATAATAATTGAGGTGTATATGGAATCATATACTTAAAACCACAATGAAATGACTGAAGAAACATATTAAAGGTGATTTGTGGTGTGGTAATATTACCAGTAGAGAACTATGATATCAGTAGGCCCCTTCTGGGTCTTTGATGTACCTAGCCATGGGTTTTTGACCAGGTTTACTATGCCAATCATAGATTGATTCCTGAGGTGCAAGCTTCATATTCTACCAAACAATGGTTGATTTCCCAAACAAGTCATGCCACTTTTGCACTAATAGTTCCATCTTGCCAGGCATGTCAGTATTATAACTTGCAGAATTCACAGTTAGGTAAGGCCATTGATGAATTTTCTTCTCAAACAGCTTGCTTAAGACATTCTTACACTAAGAATGCAAGCCAGCAATGAGTAAACTTCCAACTCAGTTCCACCTTGATTCCTTTATGTACAATAGCCAAGCTGTGTGATAGCTTCAGCAACAACCTGCATGATCCAAAACTAATAGATATATTTATTTTATAACCTACGGCTTCTGGGTATAATTTTCTTGAAGGAAGCTTCAAACAGAATAAATAAACACACAAGCACATTTAGTCAAGCCTAGTGTCTTCTGGCTCCTGTCTGTCTATGTATATTGATAAGTCTGAATAAACTGGTTTCATTCACTCTCTCTTTCACAATTTGCGTAAGTAGAAAGCAAACATACCAACCAATAGCACAGTTCTCTCAGATATTCATTCCAAATTCTGATCTTCTTAAATATATTCTAATCACACATTCAAAACTTATAAGTTTTAAGGGATATAAAGTTATTCTTCTGCCTAGGGCGTTTACAACGTAACCCAATTTATTTGCATCTCCTTCCATTCCCTTCAAAGCAGTCTCATGTACTCATGCATCCTAGATGTTGAGTAAGTTATTTTTTAGGTTAATGCATGCATGGATTTATCATTTTACAGGTTTATATCTGATTTCCAATATTTTTAATAATCTACCATTTTAGGATTGATGTTGACAAAATAACTCAAACTGAGGATGTGCCATTCTGAAAAGTTTGTTTTTTTTGTTTGTTTGTTTGTTTGTTTTTTTTGGCTTGGCAGATATATAAAATTGTTGTGCTTCAAATCAAAAAGTATCACTAACTGAGTGTGCTTTCACACCTTAATTTATGTATTTTCCAATCAAAAGTACATGTGAGCATATTCTACCTTCTTTTTTGCAATAGTATAAGTAGATACTACTCAGCAAAAACAGGAGAGGGTTTTTCTGGGGTTTTTTTTTGTGTGTGTTTTTTGTTTGTTTGTTTGTTTGTTGTAAGTTAAATTCACAAAATACTAATCACCATTAGGTGGAAAATGAAAATTCTTCTTAACTTTGCTATCACTCAGGTCGACATGATAGAACTGTCTGAACTGCTGCTGTTTTAATTAGGTATTCATTGTTATTTTGTGTTTAAATGGCTTCTCACATCTCCTGACCTTAAAGTAATTTCCAAGTGTTTCTACAGGTTGCTTTATTATTCATTCTTTCTTCTATATATTATGCCATTCCGTGTGAAAACCTTAGTTTTTTACTTGTTGTTTTTGTCTTGGAAAAAAAAAAACTTTTCAATATTTTAAAGGTGGTTGAAATAGTTTATTTAAGATATAGACATGGTGATGTAAGTAAATCTTTCTTCATTGTTATACAAAATCTAATTTAAAAGACCAAGGTATACATATTGTAAGATTTTTATTAAATATTTTTCATATAGTATGGTATTTTAAAATAACTATCTCTGAATGTGTATTCAAAAACTTGAACTATGTATTCAACAGTGAAAAACTATTTTTACTTTGCACTTTTGGGGATGTGTGGAGGATTTTACAATGTTCCTTCACAGGTTATCCTCAAAATCCTAGGCTCAAGAACTCATCCTTCTGTTGACTCCTAAGTTGCTGAGACCATAGCTGTTAGCTATCAACTGTCTGAAAGAGATTCTCTTAAGAAAACACTCAGAACCCTTTAAACAAATCTGGAAGTACTACTGAATTTCAATTCAAGAAATATGGCTAGAAGGTTATTGGTACCTTATGTGCTGAAAGAAAACCTTAATATTACCTAGGACGGAAGCAGAGTTGTCTGCTGATAAAAATTCTTCATTGACTCATCTCTTATTTACGATTTATTCTCAAACTACCCCAACCCCTCCTGAGCTTTTCCTATTGTTCAATTTTGCTGTTGTGATGGCCACAAAGACCTTCCCTTCCCATAGACATTTATTGGTGTGCTTGGCTTGCTATGCCTTAATTGAACGCTCCTATTTACGAGTCTATTTTCTACTCGGTTCTTCAGGATGTCATAGGCAACTGTTTCTTTTTCTGGTATCCATAGGTACTATAATTTGATTGCTGTTTTTGCTTCATCAAAACATGCTTCAGGGTTTGTTTGTTTTTATTGAAACTTAACCTGGTTTTGTCGATGTTGTCAACTATATTGGTGAGCTATTGTCCACTAAAAGTAAAAACCTATAAATTCTTAGAGAAATGCTATAGTTTCGTGGATGTCTGTGAGATGGAAAGAGTGGTTGATTGATCTTTCTTCAGACATTCACAGAATAGGAGCTGGTACAACACCAGGTAGATGCAGTTGGGCAGCTTAGTTTCAAAGTGATACCTATTCGGTATTCTGGATGGCTCTTGTTCATACATGTCACATTCTCTTTTGGAGTATCAGCTAAGTGCAACCTGTCATTCTTATGAAGACGCATTTGACAAATGGCAAAAAGAAGAAGCTAAGGCAATAAAATATTTGTACAGTACAGTATAATTAGACTTTTCTTCTTTTTTTTTTTTTGACACTTTATTTACATTTCCAATGTTTCCCCTTTTCTAGGTCTCCTCTTTGGAAACCCCCTATCTCTTCCCCCTCCCCGCCTCTATGAGGGAATTCCACCGCCCACCCACCCGCCCACCCATTCCCATATTCCCACCTTGACAATCCCCTTTACTGGGGCCTTTAACACCCTCAGGCCCAAGGGCTTCTCCTCTCTCCCTGATGGTCAATGAGGCCATCCTCTGCCACATATGTGGTCCGAACCATGGGTCCAAAGATGTGTATTCTTTGGTTGGTGGTCCAAACTCCAGGATGACCGGGGGTGAGGGTCAGGCCCATTGACACTGTTGCTCCTTCCTTGGGCCTGCAAACTCCCTCAGCTCCTTCAGACCTTTCTCCAACTCCTCCATCTGGGACCTCACTCTCAGTCCAGTGGTTACTGTAAAGTGAAACTTGGGTATTCTGAACTTTTGGGCTAATATCCGCTTATCAGTGAGTACATACCATGTTCATTCTTTTGTGACTGAGTTACCTCGCTCAGGATGATATTTTCAGGTTCCATCCATTTTCCTGCATATTTCATTAAGTCATTGTTTTTAATAGCTGAGTAGTACTCCATTTGTAGATGTACCACATTTTCTGTATCCATTCCTCTGCTGAGGGACATCTGGGTTGTTTCCAGCTTCTGGCTATTATAAATATGGCTGCTATGAACATTCTGGGGGAATCAGCATTCCTGATCTCAAGCTGTACTACAGAGAAGTAGTGATAAAAACTGCATGGCATTGGTACAGTGACAGGCAGGTAGATCAATGGAATAGAATTGAGAACTCA
>CM052701.1:104721890-104773817 GCA_028551405.1 Uromys caudimaculatus
GAGGGTTAATATCCAATATATACAAAGAACTCAAGAAGCTAGACTCCAAAAAACCAAATAACCACATCAAAAAATGGGGAACAGAGCTAAACAGAGAATTCTCAACTGAGGAAATTTGCAGGGCTGAGAAGCACCTAAAGAAATGCTCAACATCCTTAGTCATCAGGGAAATGCAAATCAAAACAAGTCTGAGATTCCACCTCACACCAGTCAGAATGGCTAAGATCAAAAACTCAGGTGACAGCAGATGCTGGCGAAGATGTGGAGAAAGAGGAACACTCCTCCACTGTTGGTGGGATTGCAAGCTGGTACAACCACTCTGGAAATCTGTTTGGTGGACCCTCAGAAAAATGGACATAATCCTACCTGAGGACCCAGCTATACCTCTCCTGGGCATATACCCAGAAGATGCTCCAACATGTAACAGAGTTTTCTTCTTGACATTTCATTATATATTGCTTTGATCAAAGAAAGCTACATACTGGAAACAAAATTTAAAATGTATAGAACCATACTGTCCCTTTCTAGAAAACAAATGTATTATGATATAGCAAGTGATCATTATGAAAGGATGCAGACTTTATATCAATAACTCAGTCTTTCACACTGACCTGACCAACTCACCTGGCCTTTCTTAGTCTTACAAGTATAAACTGTATTGCTGGAAGCATATAAAATATTGTGATCATTAAAAACAATTCACAAACTTCTCTCACCGCAGGCATCAGGGAACCTTGTTGTTTTCTTCCTTCAATATGCAGTTTTGAATGCTATTTTGCTTGTACTGAAGAATGCTACTTCTATAGTTATATTTTATCAATCTATATCAATCTGTCTGTACATGTGTATACATACCAATATGCACATATGCATTCTCTTCTTAAGTAAAAAAAATCCAACTAAATCTTGTTTCAGATCATTTATCTCCACACTACTGGGCAGGAAATTATAATCTTCTATATTTATACTTTCTGATGTGGATCGTGTAACCATGACCTTCCACTAATATAACCTACAAATTATGTCCCAAATTATCACTTATGCTATTAGTTTGATTGGTTCATTATTAGTTCCTGGGAGGAAACAGTGCTATAAATGAGAGAAACCTGAGTCTAGAGTTCGAATATGTTAACTTCAGTGTTTGGGACATATGAATTGGGAGAATATTAGAAGACTGTCATGTGTGACCTGGGATATTTAGTAGAATCACTATCTCTATACCACAGATTTCAGTTATGTTCCTTTCCTAGTAGAGAGAATCCATTATGTTCCCCCAGACATTATCAAATGTCTCTTGAAGAACACAGGTGTCAGCAGTTAAGCACTACTGATCAACTACTAATCCACTGACATTTGAGCTGTGTGATTATATTTTTATCAGCATTTGATCTCAGGCAAGTCACCTCAGTACTTTACAACCTCAAATTCCTCATTTGTGAAATATGGATAATTTCACCCACTACATGCTGTGATGACTAAATGAGATATTGTATTGTGATATGTATCATAGCACAGCAATAGTACAATTTATCTATTAATTAAACTTCAAAGTTTTCTCTGGTTTATAGTCATAATTGAAGAACAAGGTGTTAAAATGCATTCAAAGGGTGAGAAAAGATGTTGCCAATTTCAAACTTTCTGACTTTTCTCCCACCCTGACATCCACTTCCACTTGATTTGACCCATGTTTGAGACAGTGCTAAAATTGGCAGTGTTTTAAGTAACCTTCACACACCACCTGTCTCTTCTGGCAATCACAACTTAAAAGAAGTCAGAAGTGGGAGGGAAAACAAAACACAGCAGAACACACTGGCGGCCCAGTTAAAGGGAGAGACTAGCTAAAATTAATTGAATTCACTGTTTCTACATAACACAGTGCATTTATCTCCTAGGCTACTTCATAGAATTAACGTTAAGAGAAAGATTATGCTTGATACTTCAAAAATAATGTCCCTTAATGAGAGAAATGAATTACTATGATAGGAAAGGACCATTAACTCATCTCATTGTAGCTCGGGAGACTGATGAAACAGCTGCCTATGTAGAATGACATTAACCTTCAATTTTATGGAAACATGCAACTGAAACTATAAATAAAATATTGAGATGTTGAAGTAACAATTGGTACTTTAGAATATGTAAATATTATTCTATATAATGAATGGTGTGTGTGGTGGGGAATTTTTGCAATCCTTTGATGTGACTCTTAAAAGGACCGACCAAAATGGATTAACCTGCAGGCTGTAGAACTCAGGAACATTACTCAAGTTGCTTGGCTTAGTATAAATATCAAAAATTTTTAAAAAATAGGACAACTTGCTGCAAATATATATTCATTCATTTTCCTATTTTAAGCAAAACAACTGGAGCTATTTCTTCCCAATAGAGGATCCTAAAATGTTTGTTGCGTCTCCTTTCTTATAAACTGTAAGGAAAATAGTAGGGTGCATTGAATTAAAAATTCCTCTTTTCCTCCCTCCTTTGTGTCTGTCTTCCTGCACTGCTCTTTTCATACAATCTCCATCTCCATTCTATGTACCTTCCGTCCTTTCCACATGCAACAAACATGCATGGACTATGGGCAGCTGTTGCAGATGATATATTGGGTAAACACTGATAAGCAGTGGGGTAAGATGGGCCTAACTATTTCTATGAAACAATTTACTTCATTGATAACATTAGTAATTTTGACATTGTCAACAACAAAATAAAACATGTATCTTACAATTAGGCTAAGATATTTGAATATACAAACATTTTTATCATTCAAAGCAGTACAAATGATTTGAATCTATCATTCTTTGCTTTGTTATCATCACAGTTCCTATTCTTCCTTTCAAAATACACAGCAGAAAAACAGAACCATCCCATGGCTTCTGACCTATCCTTGTATATGTACACATATACACGTAAGCCTACAGATAAATACACATAAGCCCTAAACTTTATCTATCCTCCTGTTCCTAAGGATGGATTAAAACATATTTAGCTTTTTAATATTTATCAAAATTTGGTTTTAATTGCTTTAAGAAAGAATATTAAAGCAAGCACAAGGTTTCATTGTGTGAATCAAAAAAGCTACCATCTTACTCACTTGCACAACAGGTGTCTTAGTCAGGGTTTCTATTCCTGCACAGACATCGTGACCAAGATGCAAGTTGGGGAGGAAAGGGGTTCTTCAGCTTACACTTCCATGTTGCTGGTCATCACCAGAGGAAGTCAGGACTGGAACTCAAGCAGGTCAGGAAGCAGGAGCTGATGCAGAGGCCATGGAGGGATGCTACTTACTGGTTTGCTTCCCCTGGCTTGCTAGCTTGCTCTCTTATAGAACCCAAGACTACCAGCCCAGGGATGGCACCACCCAAAATGGGCCCTCCCACCTGTGATCACTAATTGAGAAAATGCCTTACTGCTGAATCTCATGAAGGCATTTTCTCAACTGAAGCTCCTTTCTCTGTGATAACTCCAGCTTGTACTCTGCCTTTTACCATCTCATTATTTTCATTTACTAGTGACCTTATATTCACATCCCTGACTATATTTTGGGGCCTTAAGTTTTTTCACTCTTCTTACAAGACATAAAAGATGAATGATTTTGCCTCATTTTCCTCTATGTTAAGAAGAGGAGATTTTCCTATATGTTGAGATGTTGAAATAACAATGTCCTGTATCCCTAGCTGGTCTAATTCACTATGTAGTCTAGGTTAGCTTTGAGCTCATGTGTATCTTCCTTGCTGAACTTTCTTAATTCTGCTTCTACAAATAAACATCCCTAGGCTAGGATTTCTTTGCTCACTTTGTAATACTTTTGTGAAACTATAAACAAAATTTTCCAGAATGTTAATCATAAATTTAATAACAACATGGATGGGAACAGTCTTAGAATTATCTATCAATGTTAAATCAAGAGAATACATTCAATTATGAATGTTGAAGTGTAAGACTTACAAGAACTTCAATATATGCCAAGAATGCATAAGACACGTGAGGAAAATTCTAAGTTAAAAGTTTATGCATTTTACTCATCAATCAACAGATGTCTAAACATATAATTTTTATTTTTAATGTATTTTATATACTGTTGTCTTATTTGTTTTTCAGTTTCTGGGAAGAGATATGAGCAATGCAACTTATGAATGAAAGATTTTATTGATGCTTACAGTTCCAGAGGATCGGAGTATAGGCCCATCCCAAGTAGAGCGTAGATCAGGCAGGCTCTCATGTTAGAGTGGTAGCTGAGGGCCTACATTTCCAGACATTTTTATCAAGCAAAGAAAGTTAACTGGGAAACAGCATGGGATTTTGAAACCTCAGACACATTCATTTCCAACAAGACTATATGTACTAATCCTTCCCAAAGTGTTCCACCAATGGGACCAGCATTTGAATATATCCATCTATGGTACTCATTCCCGTTGAAGTCACCAAAATCAAAAAGTACAGTTTATATTAGTCTTGCAGTATTTTTCATTGATTAATAACAAAGAAAACTAAGATGAGTTTGTGGTACATGTCTTTAATCTCAGAATTTAGGAGGCTGAGGCCAATCTGGTCTACATAACAAATTTCAGAAACAAGATCTCTGTAGAAGGAAACTGAGAAAGGAAAGGAAAGAAGGAAGGAAGGAAAGAAGGAAGGAAGGAAGGAAGGAAGGAAGGAAGGAAGGAAGGAAGGAAGAAAGGAAGGAAGAAAGGAAGGAAGAAAGAAAATAAGAAAGAAAGAAAGAAAGAAAGAAAGAAAGAAAGAAAGAAAGAAAGAAAGAAAGAAAGAAAGAAAGAAAGAGAGAGAGAGAAAGAAAGAAAGGAAGAGATAAAAGAAGAAAACCAACCATAGTTCGATAAAGTCCCTCACCTAAAGTCACATATTCAGTGTCTAGCAATTGTGTTCAATTTATTTATTTATTTATTTGTGGGGTACTTTAACCCTTCTGGGAGAAAAATATTTTATCAAATTCAGAGATTGTATACACAATCGTATAACTCCATGTAACCCAGAGAATTAGTCACTCAAAGTGTTTTTGTGCTTATGCTTACAAGAAGCACAAGCAAATAAATTTCCTTTCACTATCAGAACAAAATTTATGGAGGGTTTTAATGTTCTCTGCCTCCTTTATTGTTTTGTCATACACTTTCTAGACATACATACTCTTCCTTCTGACCCTGGATTTTTCAGTGATGTGTGTGTGTGTGTGTGTGTGTGTGTGTGTGTGTATGTTTATGTGTATATATGTGTATATGTGTACATATGTGTATGTTTGTGTGTATTTGTATGTCTGTGTGTGAGTCTGTGTGTGTGTATGTGTGTAAGTATGTGAGTATGTGTGTATATGTGTGTGTGAGTGTGTGTGTGTGTACTCTGTGTATGCACATGTTCATTTTTGTTTATCGTTAAATCCTGTGTCCCAGATTCTGTGTTTAAGTGGAATACTTTATAAATGTTGTTGTTAATGTTCTCAGCAAAGCTCTTTACAAACAGAAGGGTGATTTGCGGATGGCTGTGACACAGCAGGTAGACAGGAGAGTTAATTATTCATCTTTGCATTTCTAATCTTCCTCAAGGAAAAATAAAAATAAAAGATGTGTGAGTTTAGACAACACAACAAGGTGAACACAGATGCTTGCTATTCTGAGACAGATGTCAGGGAATTGACTCAACTCAGGAATAGCTATGAAATATTCAAAAAAGCATTGTGTGAGCAAAGCAATCACAAACCCATGCATAACAGATTGTAAAATGGTGCTTTCTACACAAATTGGGAAATTTTGCTCCATCCTAGGACCAAAAGGAAAAAGAAATGGTGGCACAACTTGAAATGTGAATCTTAATGAAAAGGACAAAAAGTTCAGTTACGAATGAAAATTCAAATATAGATGTTTAGTTGCACCTGATGAGACCAAATATATAGTTTCCATAATTTACTGAATGTACTTGAAACTCAATTAAAATATCTCTAATCCTCTCACACTCATTCCATAACCTGCTAGAGACAAAGGCATCTTCCTGCATGCCAAACTGGCAGGTCATGCTTTTGAGGGAATCATGAGCTCCATTGTAAGTCTGTTAAAAACAAAGGACTGGGAAAGAAAACCTGCTCCAAATGAAGCTGCACTACTTGCTTCTTGAACTGTTTTCGAGTGAGACTTCATTTGTAAAGGCCAAGCACAGAGGTTTAGAGAAGTCCTGTTGGCCTCCAAGTTTCCTTGAGCCTCATCGTATATATCACAAAATATCTGATACTAATTTGATTAATCTGCCAGTGGCGATTGTTTAAGCAACTAATCATGGGTTTGAAAATACAAGTGCCTAAGTTCAAACAAGACTTGTGTGATGACATGCATTTGTTTTGTTTTGTTTTGTTTTGTTTTGTTTTGTTTTTTAAAATTTTTATTTTTTTTGATACTTTACATTTCAAATGTTTCCCCCTTTCCAGATCTCTCCTTTGGAACCTCCCTATCCTCTCTCCCTCCCTGCCTCTATGAGGGTATTCCCAGTCCTGGAGATGCAGAAATGGGAAGATCCTTAGGGCTTTGATTTCTCTCAACCCAGCCATCCTATTTTACTGGGAAATTTCCCTGCCAAGTACGACAATCTATCTCAAAGCAATAAAAGGTAGGTGGCACCTGAGGTAGGACACTTGGGGTTGATTTCTGGCCTCCATGTGCAACTGCACACACATACACAGAACAGAATACATTGTTTAGTTTAGTCATGTGGATAATATTTTAATTTTAAAAAAGCACCCCAGGGGCTGGAGAGATATCTCAGCTGTTAAGAGTACTCCCTTTTCTTGCTGAGAATCTTTTCTTGCTGAGAATCTGAGGTCTGTTCCCAGCCCCGACATCAAGTGGCTCACAACTGCCTCTAACTCCAGTTCCTCAGGAAATCTGACACCCTCATATGGCTTCTGTAGGAACTAGCACTGATTGTACCTGGTATCTATATACACACTGGCAAATATACACGCATAAAAATTTTAAAGTGAAAATAAATACCAAAAGTCATATTTTATAAAAGTTGGTTCTTGATGTGGTCACTATGATTGATGAGCACTGGCACTCTGCAAATGCTTGCCTAATCTCTCTCTTAAAACATAAATGTTCACCTTTAATGTTACTGAATACCCCAACTGGGAATATCTAATGTTCATAAAGTCATTTTACAAGATAGTTTTCTCATCATTTTCATCCTTATCTGATTTACTTTTTTAATGACTTGAATTTACGGAGGATAATAAAAATCTGGCCACTATGGTATAACAATTTCCTTTCTGGAGATGAACCACAAGCCACACAATTTCAATGCATATAAAGTATTACTTGCAATGAAAAGTTGACAAATATGAACAAAGGAATGAACTTTATCAGCAGCTCTTAATGAAATATGTGAAGAATAAAAGAGAAAGAAAGAAGAGGAGGAGGAGAAGGAGAAGGAGGAGGAGGAGGGGCCTGTGTTGAAATAGTATCTCATTTGGTATTTTTAAATGTGTTTCCAATATGAGAAAATACGGAATTAAAAATTACTATAACCAGGTATACTAGCACCTGCCTGTAATCTAAGCAGCCATGAAGCAGAGACATGTTGGATCTCTGGGACTTCAAGGCCAGCCTGATCTACAGAGTCAGTCCCAAGGCAGTCAGGGCTAAACAGAAAAACCTTGTTTGAAAATCTGCTATAGTATGAGAATCCGGGAGTTTGGGATGTTCTTTGTGAAGAGCCTAAATTCTGATAGCCCTATTCAACAAATGCTCTATGTACACTATTTTATGTTAAACCCTGGGAATTAGCAAAATTTCTCTTTAATTTATTGAATTATGAAAAATAAAACACCAAGGGAGGAAAAGTTGGCCTACACACAGTAGTTAGAAATTCAGAGTTGTTGGAACATACTCAACCCGAACTGCAGAAGGCAGAGAGGCATGCATCCTGACTGCCCAGGGTGTGTCATCTGTACTACCATCATGGGAGGCAGCCCTGTAAAGAACAATAGGATTCCTGGTTCTCACTGGCGGGCTACATCTGCTTTGTTAGTTGATCTTTAGCTCATCTATCACATACACAGTTTGTTTGTATTCTGGCAGAGAACCAAAGTGGAAGCCATTTAGAGGAAGAGTGATTTTTCATTTTAACAAGTATTCTGAATGAAAGAGATGCTTGTGGTTCAATTTGCATCTGATAGGGTATCCTGAATGTGCAAAGAATGTAAATATTAGGCTTGGGGATGTATCTCAGTTAGCATGTGTGATGCTTGAGTTTCCATTTTCAAGATTGTGGAGCAAAAGCCTGTGATTCTAGCACCCAGGAGTCTGAGCCAAGAGAGTTGACAAGACTTAGAGACCACCTAAGCTACACGGTAAGTTTCAGGCCAACTTGGCCTATACAATAAGATACAGTCTCTGCAATTATTAATAATGTCTTAAAATTTGATATCTGCTGCTCAGCTTAAATTTAAATATTGTGTTTTTGTCAATTAAATAGAAAAATCTGTAAATAATTTTCATTGAATCAGTTGATTTTAACTGACCATGCGTTGGTTTAATCTGTGAAAGCTAAATACAGAGTTCTTGTGTGCATAAACTCTTGATATTTATCCTTTAATTCTATACAGCATTTTTCAGAAAGACACAATCTATCAAGATACAGAATATGTAACCCTTCCAGTGAATAATTCTAAATGTTTAAAAATATTTTAATGATATGTTTAGCTGATAAAAGCCCTTTAAAATATAGATATTGATATTTAAACATACCTATTTTTAAAGAAACAAGGGAGAATATTGCATAAATGTACTACAGAAAGGAACAAATGCCAAAGCCCCTCATCCCAGTCATGGCTCCTTTATTGAAGAGGTAAATTATTTGCCTAAGCTAAAGGAGATCATTAACCAAGTCTGGCTAATAAAAGATCTCAAAAGCCAGACTCTGTACACAACCTCGTTGCTATGCAGTACAAATATATTAAGCATCTGTCATGTGTAGCTTTAGTCATCAAGTTGACACACCTGGGAAGAGAAAACTTCAGGTGGGGAATTGCCTCCTTCAGATGTACCTGTGGATATATTTGCGGGAGTTTTCTTGGTTACTAATTGATGGAGACAAACCTGACTCACTGTGGGCCGCATGAACCATAGGCAGATGGAAAGGTAACTGAACATGTACCTGGAAGCAAGCCAGGAAACAGCATTCCACCATCTCAGGTCTCATCTTGGATTCCCTGATGATGAACTGTAGCTGTAAAGGGAGATAAACTCTTTCTTCCTTCCCTTTTTAGTCATAGTGTTTTATCATAGTGACAGAAAAGTAGCATCATATTTGAAAATGTTTGACCATTTAAATACTTGAGGTCAAAGTTGACAAAGACGGGATGTTATACCTGAATCATAATTATAACAAAATTTAACCACACTTCATTCATTGAGATTATAATTTAGCTAGACAAATGTACTATGAGAAATGTTTGAGCTAATCAGATTAGACATATCTGATATATTTGAAATTCAAGAATACTAATGGGAAAACTGAAATTCTTACATTAGCAACTACATAGAAGTTTTTTGAAATAATTTGTTTTATTTTTCTCAAATTATAACATTCTTATATTAGTTTCCCCTTCCTTCCCTTCCTTTTCCTTTCTCTAAACCTTCCATTTTACTTACTTTTGAATTCTTGGCCTCATTTTTCATGCACATATATATGTATACACACATTAAATATATATGTAAAACAGGGTTGAAAACTTTGTACTCATACTCAGGACAAGCTTAGTTCCCACCACTCAATCAAGGAAACTTCTTTGTAACAGACAGAGACCATCACAGAAAACCACAACTAATGAAAATGTAGAATGTAGTGCCAGTCCTAACAGAAACATCTACAAAATAATTCCTACACCTAACCCCTGGGAACATTGTGGCAGAGGAGGAGAGATTGTAAGAGCCAAAAAGAACCAGGGAATTTGCTATGAGATTGTAACTCTTAGTTATGTCAGAGGCTACAGCCATAGAATCTCACATGCACTGAACAAGGATAAAGCAGATGTACTAAAGTGAACTGGGGAAAGTCCAGGAAGCCTCAACGCTACACCAAGAATCACAGGCGACTAAGGAATGCTAAGAAAAGGAGAAATAGTCTTCCGCAGAAACAGCACACCAACTTATGATCAGCTAAATAGATATTTTTAGAATGTTTAGGAATTTGGAATTGTGGCTGAAAAGTTATATTTCTAGATTGGGTTAATTTGGGGAGATGCGTCCTATCACTGTAGTTGATGCTGTTCTTGGAAACCACTAAAAGGAGAAAGTGAAGTGAGCACCAGTAACATCTATCTGTTTCTTGACACCTGTTTCCATGTGATTAGCAGCCTCATACTCTTGCTTCTGTGACGTCATGCCATTATGGTATATAGCTTCAAACTGTTAGTGCACTGCTCTAAAGCTGGCCCAGCTGACGAACCTCATGGCATCTAAACATGAGGACCAGAGTTTGGGTCCCCAGGCTGTATGTTAATGCCAGATGAGTATAGTGGTCTGCCTATAATTTCAGCACTTAAAAAACAGAGACAAGAGATTTCTGGAGCAATCTTATTAGCTGGACTAGATAGATTGGCAAACTCTGAGCTCAATTGAGAGACACTACCTCAGTTCAAAAAGTGGAGAGTGCTTGAGTAAGACTCTCAATATTTGCTTTGGGCCTCTATATGCACACATGCGTGTGCGCGCGCACACACACACACACACACACACACACGAGCACTTGCACAACATATATGAGAACATTCATATATATGTGCAAATAAACCACACATATAGACACACACAAAAAGAAAAAAAGAAAAAAAAATCTGAGCTCAAATAAACTCTCCTTTCAGCAATTTAACATAACTGTTTGTTAAAGAAAAGGGAGTGCGCTCATTTGTTTGCTGGAGAAACTTTGAGCATTCAGATTGGTTCTTCTCAATCTTCCTATTTGGAGCTAGAGTGAGAGAGAGAGCAGAGAGCTGACGAGGAAGGAGAACAAATTTACAGTTGCTAAACAAGGAGGGCACAGAGAATGCAGCTGTAATTGTTAAGGAGATAAGAGTTATCAAAGAGATGGCTTGAACTCCTCACTGGGATGAGAGGGAAGGCACCTTGAGGGCTAAACCTTGAATATTCATGGCTCCATCTGGTGAAAGGCAGACTCATGGGCAAGAAGGGAGACCAAGATGAGAGTGTCATACAAGATATTACCTGCCCCAAAACAATGCACAGGGAACATTTTCATTGGTCAGCATTCAGAGGTTTGATACAAATGTGTTCCAACGAGTCCAGGCTTGACATAAACACATCTGGTCCAACAACAGAACTTGGCAATGCCACTCACATGTTACTGGATTTGCAAGTATGATAGATGTAAGAGTAAAGGGGTCATGGAGCCTTGTGCCCAGGTTCCTGTCTAATGCCAGTCAATATGTGTCAGTGCCATAATCTTTACAAGAACGGTTAGAGAGACTATTGAATAAAGATGTGAATGTAAAATCTAAGAAACAGAGACTTGACCTCCATTTGCATGCCCACCTCCCCTCCCTGCTGCATATTGGAAATACTAGAACAATAGAATATTGTTGAAGAAAGCTGCAGGCATGAAATGGAGCTAGCCCCAAATAGGAACTGTGTGTGCTGCAGAGAGTCAAGCTGGAAGACCACTACCAAAGCTCATTGGATCCCAGATGATTCTATCATGAGGCCATGATGCCTAAGATGGAGCTACAGAAGTTGACATCCTTCAGGGTTTCAGTCTTGCTTTGGCTAGATCTTTGTTTTCTATGCCCAGTGTTTTTCTTTGGGAATGGACATATTTACTCTGTGCCATTTTATTTTGGAAATATGTCATTTTTCTTTGATGCTATACAGTTTCAATTTTTTGAAAAATCGATGCCTAAGCCTCTTAAAAATTCAGCACTTAACACTACTGAAATTTTGAAATACTTTACGGACTTTTGCACTCAGACTGGACTCATTTTATATTATGAGATGGGCATGAGACTAGGAACAAAAAGGCTGATTTAAACTTGACATTTCAGTGCTAAGTTGGCAACAGTGGGTTTGTGATGATTAATACTGATTGTTTACTTGATAAGATCTCAAATTTTCTAGGAGACAATCTATGGGCATGCCAGTGAAAAATGTTCTAGATCAGATTAATTTAGGTGTGAAGACCCATACTAAATGCAGGTAGCATCATTCTGTAGGCTAGGTTCCCAGACTGTAAAAACAGGAAAAAGGAAACTACACTCCAGTATTTCTCTCTCACTTCTCCTTGATTACAGATATAAGGTAACAAGCTCCCTTAAACTCCTACAGCCATGACTTTTCTACTTTAATGGACTGTGCCCTGGAAACATGAGCTAAAATACACTCTTTCTTCCCTAAATTGATTTTGTCTGGTGTTTTATTACAGCAGTGAGAACACTAATACAAGTCCTTTCAACAATACTATCTTTTGAGAAAAGACAATTTATTAAAACAGAAAAGACATTTAAAAAAAATACTTCTCTTTCTCATTTCTTTTTTATTGGTTATTTTATTTATTTACATTTCAAATGTTATCCCCCTTCCCAGTTTCCCTTCACAAGCCCCCTATCCCATCCTCCTTCACCCTGCCTCTATAAGGGTGCTCCCCCACCTGTCCACCCACTCCTGACTCAGCAGCCTAGCATTCCCCTATTGTGGGGCATCAAGCCTCCACAGGACTAAGGGGTTCCCCTCCCATTGATGCCAGATAAGGCCATCCTCTGCTACATATCCACCTGGAGCTATAGGTACCCCATGTGTATTCTTTGGTTGGTGGTTTAGTCCTTGGGAGCTTTGGGGGTCTGGTTGGAAAATATTGTTATTCTTCCTATGGGCTTGCAAACCCCTTCAGCTTCTACAGTCCTTGACCTAACTTCCCCATTGGAGACTTTGCTCTCAGTGCAATGTTTGACTGTGAACATACACATATGTATTGGCGCAGTTCTGGCAGAGCCTTTCAGGGTACAGCTATACTAGGTTCCTGTTAGTAAGCACTTCTTGGCATTAGCAATAGTGTCTGGGTTTGGTGTCAGCAGATGGGATGGATCCTTAGGTGGGGCAGTCTCTGGATGGCCTTTCCTTCAGTTTCTGCTCCACTCTTTATCTCTGAATTTTCTTTAGATAGGAACAATTCTGTGTTAATATTTTTGAGATGGGTGGGTTGCCACATCCCTCAACTGGGGGCAGCGCCTATCCACTGGATATGGTCTCTACAGGTTCTATCTACCCTTTGATGAGCATTTTGGCTAAAGTCTTTCCTGTTGTGTCTTTCAAACCTCTTGGGTCCTTGTCATTTGGGACTTCCTAGTGGCTACCCTCTGTTCCCCTACCCCACTGCTACACACCTACTTTCAAATTCCTGATCCTCTGTACTTCTTCTCCATCTCTTCCCATATCAGGATTGGCCCCATTTTTCCCTCTCCCTCATCTCTCCCTCCCATATCCCTCTCTCCCTCTACTTTCCAGAGATTATTCTCTTCCCCTACTGAGTAGTACTGTAGCATCCACACTTTGGTGTGATCTTCTTTTCTCTTGGGTTTCATATGGTGTGTGAGTTGTATCATGGGTCAAAAAGCAGAGTTGGTTCAGCTCTGTCACGCAAACTATTTTTGTTTGTTTTTTGTTTGTTTGTTTTTCTTGTTGATGAAGCTTTTTTGGAGGAGACAGGGTTCAACTGTGTAGCAGTTTTTATCTCGGAACTCACTATAGACTAGACTAGCCTGAACTCAGAGATCTACCTGCTTCTGCCTTCTAAGTGCTGGGATCAAAGATGCACACTAAAATGTCCAGCTGTGCAAACTGTTAACAGAAATACAAAAATTAGTTAACAGAAATACAAAAATTTCACCTGTATTTTTGAATACTCATATACTATGTATAGTTGACTTTCCAGCAAATTTAGAAAGCTCTCTTATTCAAAGAAGCATGGGTTAACTCTCATGCAAGCAGGTATTTCATTGGCTAAGCATATGCCTTTACTTGCTGCCACTTCTTGACTCTCCTGCGTCTTTGTTTAGGTATCCAGAGCAAGTGATTAAGAACATACTGACTCTTTTGCATATATATTTCCAGATCATTCTGCCAAGTTAGCAGAGCCCTGGCCAAGCCTGGTCCTTATTCAGAAGCCACCTGTGACAACCATCTGCATTCTCAATTAGATAACAAAACAAACAAAACAAAATATTCTTAATTATGATTCTGTCCCTTTATAAGAGACACTTGGTAGCCAAAGGACTCCTTTAAGTTTAGATCTAAAGCTTTACAGCTAGTATTCTTATTCTTTAATCATTCTCAGATATATTAAGAAAATGGTAGCAGGCAAAAACCAAAAACTACAATTTGCAAAAGATGACTTTGCAAAATATAGAATTTAAAGAGACCAAAAAGGCAGAAATCACCAGAGAATCCAAACTACTAAGTCTTTGAAATGCTATAGTTTAAATTCAATCTCACAAGGGGACATGAAATATTTATACTTTAATGTCTCCAAAGTAGTTTAATGTGATCTGAAAAGACACAGTTATAGCAGAGCACTCTTTCAGGGTCAGGCAATGTGCTGTTCTCAGCAGGTCCGGCCCAGCTTCTACTACTAATATGTGTCCTACAGACTATGGTGGAAAACAAGTCATCTTAAGGACTCCGTAAACTCATAGCCAAATAACTGCCTTAGAAATTTTGAAGAGTGTTCTCTTCATGGCTCTGCATACATCACTGATATATCCCAGAATGGAAATGACCATATTTTCATATGCTGCATACTCACATAAAGTCAAGGTATTCATCAACAGTCTCCAAGAAACTTTTATGATTGAAACTACAAAACTATTTCAGAAGATTACATGTTATTAATACGTAGAGATAATAAGAGTTTGTTAAAATGGAGGCATAATGAAGCTAACAAATCTTAATTGATTTATGTGTGTAACTCAGGATAAGATAACACCATGGTAATTTTCACATGAACACAACCAGTTTTAGTATTTCCTTTCAAATGTTATTGTATCAACATATTATCACCATACACAATTTTAATGCTTATATATGTTTTTCTTCTCCTTGTAATCTAATCAAAAAGTGCAAACCCTGGATCCTTGCCAGAGCAAACTTCCTAGTTCTAAGGTCACAGCCGGTACTGTGGAGTTGCTGGTCTGCTTGATGTCATATGACAAATCATCTTGGCTCAGAGATGAAAGGATGTTCAGACCACGTGTCTAGAGAATGACAGCTTCCTTTGTGATGAACCACAGAATCACAGCTTGTTAAATAAGCCTGTGACAATGATAAAGGACAAAGCCATCAGTCTGCTCCAGAATATGGCCTATCTGCCCATGGCAAACCAAGCTATCTCTTCTCCCACACGCTGACATCTCATAAAGCATTCTCAACAGTAGTAGCCGGAAATAGTCTCAGAAGGCAGCCCTACAAGAGTGTAATAGCTTGCTGCTTATCTTTGAACAAATGAATGTAATAAAACCTGGAGTGCACAATGTAGTGTGCTTAGCCTCACAGATAAAAGTCACTTTTTCGCCTAGGACATTTTGCACAATGGTCTGTTTCCCATAACATTAAAATCTGAGTAGAAGCATGAAAATTACCACAAGCCCCCTATTTTCAATGGCTGATGATTTTTAAACTCTCCTCTTTCTTTGTCAATAGGTTTACTTTTATAGGGCCATTTCCGTTTATTCAGAGACACCATGAGGCAGATAATAGTCAAATGACCCTAAAAGCTATCTCATAGTCAGTGCTTTAATGTGCTAAGCTAGGAATATTTGTGGAATATATATTACCTCATTTAATGCTCTTAATATATTCCTTTAGCATAGCTATATATGTTTAGAAAATGTCTTACTGTAGTTATATATACTTAGAAAATGCATTACCTTACTATTGCTATATATACTATCTCTCTTCTGCAATAGCAATATTATATGTTTTAAAGGTAAAGAAATTCAGATTCCTACAAATACCTTCCCTGGGTGACTCAATGAATGAATGGAAGGTTGGGATCTGAGAGTCCTGATTTATCATTTTTAAATTGACAGAATAGTAATAAATACAATGAGAAACCATATAAAATGGCTAATTTGAATGTGAGGGGTAGAGAGTTCTGTGAAAAGCCATTTTGAAGCCATACTCGCTTTAAGTGGTTGGTAATTTAAATCCGAGATTGGAGTTATGATTTCTCATTTGTTAGAGTATACTCTTCTTTCACATTCCACCTTCTTGTACTGGTCCCCCTTAGGAAGAAGACACTTGTCCGCAACATAGGGTTCTGCCTTCCCTTGAATACAACTATTTTTCTTTCTGTTTTGCTTTATTTTATTGTCTTGTTTGCTTTCAAAACAAAGTTCAAGATCCTCAAAGTCAGGACAACCCTCTTACTTCAGCCTGCAAATTTCTGGCATCACAGTCTGGAGGCAGCACATCTGGCCTGCCTCCTGCTAGTTCTCCCATTAGCCTATGGTTTCTCTCTAACATGCTTACTTTCAACAGTACCTTTTCTCTGCCTTAGACTCTTGCATCTCTAAGTGTGCTTAGCTTTCCTGTCTCCCCCTGAGTCAGTGTACATCTATCATGCTGATTCTGACCCTGGGGTCCTTTTAACTTCATGTTGTGTTCACATAGTTTCCTAGCTCTTTTGTAGCTATAAACTTTGGCTTTCTGATCTTCACATCAGGTTCCTTAAGGATGTAAATCAGTCACTGCTTCTCCAATGGTTTGGACAGCTGGAAACAACTCAGTGAAGACTGAGGCAGTAGAGGTGCTTTCCTCTGTGAATGCTTTCAGGGAGCAAAGAGGAGACAGCTGAGTCATCAAGATTAGAGATGGGTCTGACTACTTCTTGCTTCCCTCTTTCATAGCACCTCCCAGTGGGGAATACCCTCATAGAGGCAGGGGGAGGGAGATAGGATAAGGGGTTCCCAAAGGGAAGACCTGGAAAGGGGAAAGCATTTGAAATGTAAATAAAGTATTAAATAAATAAATAAAACATGGTCCTTAAGGGACAGGTCTTAAAGTCAGATCCACTTTAGATCTTTCCAGTTTTGTATCAGAATAGCACAGTGACTTCAGCAATAGTGACTTACCTTCAACATCTTGGAGACAACCAAGGACAGTAGCTAGAGCCTATATTGTTTGAGGAGTTTCTTGATTTCCCTGGACCACCAACCTCAAAATGTGTTTTGCTACATCCAGCATAGCTTAGTCCTAGCAACCACACTAGGGAGAAATGGGAATGAAGAAGGAACAGACACCCACAAAGTGACAGAATGCACAGAAAAGCTAGGATCCAGTGGGTTGTCTTTATTCTGATGGAAAAATCCTACTACCCAGAGACTCGGAAGATTTACTGTATATAGCCCAAGAAGGACGAGTTAGCAGTGTCTCTATTGGGCAGCAGCCTCAGGCTATCAACAACTGAGAGGAAGAAGCTCTGGTAGATGTTTTCTGTATACACTGCCAACATTTATAATCAGACTAGGGGGAAGGATTTACCATTTCCCTGTGAGTAACACAAGAAAGTCTTCACCATTCTCATGAGCCTGTCCATATCAGACAATATTCCTTCATTCGGGACTTTATCTGCTCCCTAAAGATTTCTCATACCTGCAAGTGGGACAATTTCATTTGAATTATATCTGTATGTGTTTGCATATATATATATATATATATATATATATATATATATATATATATATATATATATATATGAAGCTCCCAGTATAATTATAATTTAATTTAAAAAATATTAGGAAAAAGGTAAAAAAAGGTATGTGAGCCTGAACAAGAAACAAACCAGTAAGCAGCATATTCTCTGATTTGATTCCATCTTCCAAGTTCCTTCCTTGACTTCAGTCTCTGATTGACCATAACACAGAATTTGAAATGTACATATGCCTCCCTGAATTGTTTGTGTTATCAGAGCATCAGAAAGCATACTAGAACAGCTCTAATGTTGGCGAGCAGCAATACACATACACGCCACATTCATACTCTGAATAAGTTTCTCCATAGCAATAGAAGGTAACTTAAATTTTAAGGTTACTTTTCTAGGCTATTACAATTAGAAATAAATAATGTTTGAGAGTGCCAAAATTACAGTGTTATTTTTGTTTAGATAGTTACCTTAATTTAAAATGCAAAGAGCAGGCTTTGGTAGAATTTACAGACATATTGCAGTGAAGACAGGAGGACAATCTAGAGTATGGGTCCTCATGTTTCACCTTGTGTGTGACAGTATTTTGTTTTGTCATTGAGTAGACTAGGCCGGCTGTCCTATGAGGCCCTATTTCCCCAGTTATCCTTCAATAAGAATACTGGGATTACAGATGTCCTACTGTCCATAGCTTTATATGAGTTGCTGAGATTAAACTCAGCTCCCCATGTTTACATGCCAAGTGCGTTTTCCACTGAGTCATCTCCTCAACTGCTGGTCAAATTCAAAGAATGAAAAGGTGAACAGTAAATAAATATTGACTTAGGAACTATCAATGGCTATAGGAATTTGTGAGAGCAAGGAGTGAGTATTCTTAGTGGGAATTAAGTTGGCTTTATACAATGTCGTGGAACACAATCACTAGAGAAAGAACACAGTTAAGAGGATAGCTTTCTAAATAACTTGAAAAAACTCAACTCCTGATTTGGAAATCTATCTTTTAGATGAAGAACCATATCAAAAATTACTATCTAAAATGTAAGAATGGAAATACGAGTTTTCCATGCATTTATTTGTAGTTTATAGGAACAGAGGACCAAGACAACCCTGTACTATATAACTGAAGATGCTAAAGCATCTCACCTCACAAGACTAGACAAATATTAAATTTTAATAACATTTACATAAGATATTCCACAAGAGTATAGATTAATTGTACAAAAAGTGATTCAGCTGCTACTGGCTCTAATAGACCCAGTCACGTATAATGAAACTCATTTCAGAGTTTCAATGATCCATAGTAATCTCAGCTTGGAAGAAAACATTGTGACTAGACCTATGGACATGATAAAAGGCCAGGGGAGAAGCTTTCTATAACAGTAAAGGCAGGATCTTAGGACTTTTCCAAGTAATAGCTTATTTGGTAGCAGTGAAATTTCCCAAGGATAAAAAGAGTTAGGTACTTGAACATACATTCTGTGAAATGAGGTGTGATGGTCATTAATGATTATCCACATGACAGGACTGAGTCATGCGACAGTAAAGCACACATCTGATTGTGTTTGAGAGCATATCCAGAAAGTATTAAATAAGGATAAAAGATTCTACCTAAACGAGAGCAGTTCCATTCCATAGTTTAGGAAATTAGAAGGAAGAAAAGTAGCAACAGAGAAAAAGGTTCCAGTGTAGGCATGGTCTCAGTCTGCTTCCTGGACACCTTGGTATGAGCTGCTATGTATGACCTTGCCCACACCATTATTATAGATTGAAACTTTTGAAACTAAGTACCAATATAACCTCTACCCTCTTACAGTCTTTTATTGTTTGGTTATTTGATTTTACAAATTGGTTGTTGCTTGTTTGTTTAACAACAGAAAAATTTGAATAACATAGAACTTTATTTTAAACTGTAAAGTGAAATGAAGATTTCTGGTTTCTTGGAAGACTCCATTGTGTCATGTAATGGAAGTTGCCTTATAAAAGGAGGTTTTGTTGAGGCAGATACTTGAGAGGATGCATGATGTTTAGAAACAGTATAAGTAGAACACAACAGACAGTGAACAATGCTCTTGCACTGGTATGACTTGCAACGCTTTGCTGGTCTTCACTGATCTTCACTTGTCATGACTCCATGGGGAGAAAATTGCTAAACAACTACTTGTGGTATTCCAGCTGCTTCTTGCTGCTTCTGTGGACTCATGTGGATTTGTCAGAGTGCCACATCTTCTTCTGGATCAAATCACTACCACTTTGTGTTTGGTGTTTGCTTATTAGACTGGACTGCCACCAGCCACTGATTCATGTTTGATGTTTTAGATTGGTCAGCTGATATCCTGACAGAAAAGATAGGAATTTCCCCCAAAGAACAACTTCTAAACAAGTCCACATCCCCCTTGTCCTATTAACCATCTTCTTCCCCTACCACTGGTCTGTGGGCTAGAAGGAAGGTTGAAGTATTTAAGAACCCTAATTAAAGTAGTTTTGAAAAATCAAAGCCTACAGTAAAGAGCTATACAAGATTTGCATAAAGGGTAGTAGATTTTGTTCAAAAACATTTGAGAAAAATTGCCTTACAGCTCACAGAGAATAAATTGCAGACTTGGGGAATGCTAAAGAACTGTTTGGCTACAGTGAATAAAAGAAAATGCCTGGATGTAGGTCACAGCCACAGAAACAGAAAGAAAAGGTCAGATAGCCTTTTGACAGCAAGAGCACGGGGGATGTGGCAATGACTTCTTATTTACTTTAGTATTTTTATCATTCAACTCTGATCAGAGTCAGCAGTGAGTTGATTTGTGAAACATTAGCTCAGTAGAATGTGTGACAATTTACTACTTCAAAGGTCACACAAGTCAAACCTGAAAGCTTCTCATTTGGATAAAATCACCCGAGCTGTGTTTGAAACAACATTTCACTCATATGCTGCCTTCCAAAATTTAGCCAGTCCCCTCAATTAGGCCTTTTCATCTGCAGAACTTCTCCAATAAAATAATGTTCTGTGGCCTCTCGTGTCCTTTCCTATCATATCTGACACAGAGAGAACCCTTTGTCTGTACTCCAGACAGAAAATAACATTAAACTCAACAACAATGCAGGTTCATTACCATTTAAAAGGATTTTGAAAACACAGAGGTTATGAATTTGACCAAATAAAAGCTCTGCTTAGCTTGTTGGCACTTAAGGTGGTGGCACACAGACAAGTCAATTTTGAAGTGACACAAACAGTCCCAGCAACAACAAAGGAATTCAGAAAGTTCTGAAATTGTGTAAAATTGTATAAAAAGGACAAAATCACATTTCAAATCTTGATTTTTCTTGCAATCAGACAGATGATCGTTGAACGATCAAACAATTCTGACTTAAAATGTGTCAAAGTTGAATAAAGAAGTTTCACACATGAGATAGCCAAACATTTTTGTCCGTTCTATTATTTCTTTGCTGAGAAACCCTCACAGGTTCACAAGCTGATGCAAATAACTGCTTGTTCTTTATGACATTCTCTATAATTTGTTCAAAGTAGAGCATTCTCAGATTATACAGGAATCTTGAGCACATCGGGAGATGATAATGCTACAGGAATGCATGACACTTTAAATTTGGAAACAGACTTTGGAAATTATATAGCCAACTCCCACTCAGCATAGAAATACCTTCTTGACAAGGATTTCCCTGACAGAAATTATCACCCAGACTGTCTGAATGTTCTGCAAGTATTTTATTTTATAGCTTCTACTACAATTTTTTCTTCTATATCCTTATCAAAGACATTTAAAAAAACTCTTGAATGAGACTAAACCGAATGCTACCTCTGTAGCAGCAGAGACTAGTCAGAAATATTTCAACTTCATGTTTTAATATTTGCGCTCATCTTACCATCTTGTTCATGATTATATGAGACCTAAACTACTAGCTCCTCTGAAGAAAAACTGTTTCTAAACAGAAAGTCCATGTACTCCATGAAAGGCATTCATATATGCCAAGGGACAGCCTATTAACAGGGGCATGACTTGTTCTGTAGCTCTGTAATAGATTCTAGTTGTTGCCACTTTATTTGCCAACTGCTTACAAATGATCTGCTCAACAATTTATTCAGAAATAGTCTGATGGCTCACTGTCAAATTCTCCATGATGTATATTCAGGTTACAATTTATAGATTCATTCAGTTTGACAAATGTTTATGAAACATCTCTGTATACCATGCATTGCTCTCGGTTTTAGAGCTGAATTGGTACACATGTTCTCTTCTTTCCATGAGAAAATAAAAAAAGGAAATAGACAAAGATCACAGCACACTTGTTATAACAGTAGGGAATGAGAAATGGACTTCAGATGTGTATTTGTCCTAATTAGGTCTTCTATTGTTGAAATAAAACATGATTACTAAATGCAACTTGGGAAAGTGTTTATCTCCTCTTACAAGTTTTAGGTCATACTCAGTCTCTTGAGGGAAATTTGGCTATCTATTCAGGACAGGAACCTGGAGGCAGGAACTACTGCAGAAGTCATTGAGGATGCTAATTGGCTTGCTACCTATGACTGGCTTAATATGTTCTCTTATAGCACACAGGACCACCTTCCTAGAGGTACAACACCCAGAGGTCTGGGCACTTCCACATCAATCATTAATCAAGAAAATGCCCTATAGACTTGCCTACAAGCTGATCTTATAGAAGCATTTTCTCAATTAAGGTTCTCTCACCTATATCTAGATCTGTGCTAAGCTCATAAAATCCAACCAGCACAATGCTTTAAGTTCTCAACCTTACTGGTGCTGCAACACTTTAATACAGTTTCTTTAGTTGTGGTGAGGTAACCCTACCATAAAATTATTTTCATTGTGAGTTCATAACAATTTTGCTACAGTTTTGAATCATAATACATATATTTTCTGAGGATCATAGGCAAGCCCAGTGAAAGGGCCACTTGACCCTCAAAAGAGTCTTGAACAACAAGTCTAGTACTGCTTCTCTGAAAACATTAACTGAGATTATGCTTTCCAGAAGATCTGAGCTCTCAGTAGAAATATGAGCTACAAATAGAAGTTAGATATAAGCAGATAAACATGAAAAGCAGAAATAAACATGTCTGCTTTCAGCCAGATGATCATGAACTAACCCCGAAAACTGGAAGGAAGCTTCCAGTTAAATGAGTTCTTTTATAAAAGTTGCCTTGCCGTGGTGCTTCATCACAGAAATAACAGTAACTAAAATGTAGGCTCTGGAAAGAAATGAGACAAAGCAAAACAGTGTTCAGTGAAGTTATAACAGCCAAGTAATATGAAATATGCTTGTTTTCTTATCTGTACTGTTATTTTTCTTTACTGTGACTGGGTATGAGAGTGTGGGAGTATGTGTCAATAGAAGAGTCAGCAGAAAAACTAGAGAAGTATCAGCATGATTGTCAAAGAAAATCCAATTTCTAAACCAAGAGAGGAAGTATTTAGTGTTATATATCTTTATGGACTCAAGCAAGGTGACACTGGGAAGTATTTGCTGTAAGAGCTGAAATAGCTTCTTGGATATCTTGATGGGAACGTTATCAGTGGACTAATAATAAAGTCAAGATGTTACACATGGATTAGTGAGCACGGAGATGGAACGTGAAAGACTAATCACAGGTGAACTGTGGATCACTGTCCTGTGAATAAGGTGAATGAGGATGACCTTGTGGCTGGGAAAATCTCAATGTCAAATGTTTAAAGTATAGTATAAAGTCATTACAGATTGTAAACAGAACTAAAACAAGATAAAAATGAGAAGAAATTATGACTAAATATCAAGAAATAACGAAAGTTATCAAACATGAGAACTTGTCACATAATCAAAAAAGATTTATTTGGTTTCTATCATGTTACATGTCTAAAAGTGGTTCTTATTTACTTTTTATAATTTTGTATGTGTCTGAGTGTTTTGACTTACCTTTTATCATGTTGTATGTGCATAACTGTTTTGTATTTACTTTTTGTCATTTGTATGTGCATAAATGGTTTTTATTTATTTTATCAAGTAGTATATGTATAGGTGTTATCATGTTGTATGTGTATGTGTTTCAATGCTGCATGTATATAAATGTTATGCTGTATGTGTATAAGTGGCTTTTATTTACTTTTTATCATGTTGTATGAGAGTATAAATTTTATCATGTTTTATGTGTGTTATATTGTGTGTGTTATCATGTATGTATATAATTGTTATGATGTATGTATATAGGTGTTATTGTGTTGTATGTGTCTAAGTGTTTTGCTTGCATGCATGTTTGTTCACATTCTGTGGCACTGGTACCTATAGAGGCCAAATGACAGAATCACATCCCCTGGAATTGGAACTACTGATGTTTGTGAGTCTCCATGTGGGTGCTAAGAACTGAACCCACATCCTTTGGAAAAGAAGCCAATTCTTTTAATGGCTGAACCATCTTTCCAGTCCCCACATTCGTTTTAAAAGGAAAATGGAGGAAAAATGGAAAAGAGGAAAATGGAGCAGGAAAAGCTGTCCATTTAGTGACAGCTACCGGAATCCAATCTCTTCTACTGATAAGATCAATGTACCTTAAATATTTAAGACTGAAGTTCTTGCAGTAAGGAGGCATGGAGATTTAGACATAGCTTTCTAAATTGCTGGAAATATTAAGAAAGAATAAACATTGAAATTTTGCGAAAGTTAACTGACTCGTTTAATCGAGAACTCACCTACAGATGATAGTGATAAAATTTTTTGTCTGTGTAATGCTGTTCTATTGTTTGATTCTATCACCACAATTTGTCCAGTAGGTTGTTGATATGAGAAAGTAAGAAAGGAATGGGAAAATGTCCCCGAGATACTGGATAAAACAAAGTGAATATGAGAGCTATTGGAATTAAAATAAAATCATTGGAAGGCTGAGCTTTAAAATTTGATCTTTGTGGAATCAAATATCCCCAAGGATGATGGGAGAGTGAAAAGGAATAGATACCCAGGCATGACAGTCTCCAGTGAGAGGGGAATCCTTGAAAACTTTGTGAGATAGTCATAAGAAGTGGGGGGTTGCAGTAGCCTGATAATTTATACCCCCAAGTTGTTGTTCCATACAAAGAGAGATGCCACATTTCCTAATCATCACTGAAGATCCTAACAAGGAAAGACCTTGAGACATGCAAATGGAGGAGAGGTTCAAAGAGGAGTAGAGGTGGCTAACTGAATTTTCCTGCATTTCATCAACTTGAGTGTTTATGGCTTTAAAGTCCATTGTAACTGCAGAAGATACATAATTTGAAATGTGAGTCAAGTATTCATGATGCATATAATTATAATTCCTAAGAAAATATGAATGGTTAGCTGTCCTGGGAACTCTTACAACTTTGCAGAGTAAAGAATATTCATGTTCACAAAAATGCAAGTCAGACTGGAAGGGTGAATCTTGTGAAATGATGTTTTAATCAGCACCCGTTCCAACACAACAGCAGGCTCCCTAAGCAGTTCTGAATCTATGCCATGAATCCTTAAGTTTCTTAAAACTCCTTTCTTCATGTTTATTATGTATTTCTACTTGACAGACTACATTCATAGTGTGAGATAGGACCCACTTTCTTCAAAATTTTACAATGAATACAAAACTTAGAGAAAATAGCAAAAATAATAAGTCCATAAAGACCGCAGATTAAAGCCCATTTGTGTTTGAGGCTGTGAACCAATTTCTACCTGTGTGTGACTTATCCACATTGCCTGTACTACAAACCCAGTAACCTTGTCATTTTTTTTTTATGGGAATTTAAACTTACAGTGATAATTGTCCTATCAGCCATTTAAAAACCCTGTCTTAAATTAATAATTTATAGTCATCTCTCTCTTATTAATAAGATTGTTTTCAATTCTTTTCTAATCTTCCCATGACATAAATATCTCCTGACACTGTGGCTCTTTTCTGTCTCTTTATGTAGGCTATAACATTCCTGTTTTCCTCTGTGGCCCTAATCGTAACATCTGCACATTCCCATACTAAGTTATTAACCACCGTAGCCATACCAAGTACTATATATAGGCAACTTCACTGTTCTGCAAAGAACTAGAAGTCTAACAGAATACCAAAACAGACATCCTTAAAGATCTCTGTGTGTGGAAGCAGAGACTTGATGGAGATAGCTGTGAGAGAGAGCAGAAATGGTTGGGGGGCATGTCTGTGACTAGCTTAAGACCTGGGATGAGGGAGGCTCCCAGGAGTCTCTGTGGGTGATGCTAGCTTAGACTCCTACCATTGGTGGATATGGAGACTAAAGTGACCACCTCTTGTAGTCATGTGGGACTTCCAATAGAGGGAGGGGAACATCAATACCCACCCCCACATCCACAAAGCCTTTGAATCAAAATTTGTCCTGTCTGCAAGATTCACAGAGATAAAAATGGAGCAGAGATTGATTGAACAGCCAGCCAAATGCTGGCCTATCTTGAGTCCCATCCCATGGGAGACAGCCTGCCCCTGACACTACTGATGATACTCTGCTATGCTTGCTACAGGAGTCTAGCAGAACTGCTCCAAAGAGGCTTCATTCAGCGGTGGATAGAAACAGAGGCAGAGAATCAGGCCAAACATCAGGGGGAGCTTGGGAAATAGTGTGGAAAAGTGGGAGATAGGATTGAGCAAGCTGGAGAGATCAAGGACATCACAAGGAGACCTACAAAGTCAATTAGCCTGGGCCCATGGGGGTTTACAGAGACTGAACTACCAAGCAAAGAGCATGAAGGGCTGGACCTAGACCCCCTATATATTTTTAGCAGATGTGCAGCTTGGCCTTCATCTGGGTTCCCTAGCAATTGGACGGGGGGCGTCTTTGACTCTGTTGCCTGCCATTGGAATCCCTTTCCCTAGCTGAACTGCCTGGTTAGGCCTCATTGGATTCACTTAGTCCTGCTGAGACTTGATGTTGCAGGGCTGGAGGATCACTATGGGGAGCTTTCCCTTCTCCTCAGAGATGGGGCAGGGAGGGGGGAGGGGTGGATGAGGGGGAATGGGAGGGGCTTATGAGGGTGGAACTGGGAGGAGAGGAGGGAGGGGGCTGCAATTGAGAGGTAAAGTGAAGGAGCTGAGGGGGTTTGCAGCCCCATGGAGGGAGCAACAATGTCAACCAGCCAGACCCCTTGGAGCTCCCGGAGACCGGACCACCAACCAAAGAGTACACATGGAGGGACCCATGGCTCCGGCTGCCACTGCATGTGGCAGAGCATAGCTTTGTTGGTCATCAGTGGGAGGAGCAGCCCTTGGTCCTGGGGGCGAGGGGGTTCAATGTCCCAGTGTAGGGGAATGCCAGGGCGGGAGTGGGTGGTTGGGTAGGGGAGCACCCTTATAAAGGCAGGGGGAAGGGAATGGGATAGGAGGTTTCCAGTGGGGAGACCTGGAAAGGGGATAACATTTGAAATATAAATAAAGAAAATATCCAGTAAAAGAAAAAAATTCCAGAAAAAAAAAATGAGAGAGAGATGTAAAATGAATAAATAAATAAATAATTCTTGGTTTATAATCTTCCTATAACATAACTGGACTTTTGTGAAGTGGACAGAATGAGAAAATGAGTCATTTGTGAAGAAAATGTCATTAGACCCCTAAAATTCCGTGGCTCTTTAATCCAGAGTAGAGCACATCATGATCTCCAAGTTTCTCTAAACTATTAAGATTCTTGAGCTAGAATCACTGTACTATGCTGGAAATGTAATCGTTGTAGTTCCTAACGGCTGTGTCTAACTGCATTTTACAAGCCTCTTTTGTTTCAAAAGCAAGTTATTGAACTTGGAGGAGAAATAAAAATGTTTTTGAACAGAAGAAAAACATTTGTAACTCACAGGAAAAAATTTACAATCCAAATTGTTAAGTTATTCAAGTTAAACTAATTTTTTAATTTATTCAACTTATGATTTATAAATATTTTTAAATTCATCTCTGTTGAGAAAAACATTGGGAAAGTCCAAAAAGGAATTACACAGGGGAAATTATAAAGATCTTTCTCCTTTAAGAAAGCATGGGTATGAAAAAATGAATCATTATGATTTGTAAAGATATCAAGAAAGCTTCCTCAATTTCAGCATAAATTTAACTTCAGTATCTGAGGATGACTATGGGGATATCATTGTGATCCTCATGTCTTCATATGTAAGCAAACCACTGCAATTCTCCTGAGATTACGGGCTGATTGTCAGCGCTTGCAGGAAACCAGAGGAAGCAGACTCCTTAGGATTACAAGGAATGCACAACCTTGAAACCCTACAGGAACTTAGGCTGCATTGATCTAGTGAAACATACATGGACATATCGTTAGCTAAACGACAAATAAACACAGACGTTACTTTCTTAATGGGTTATGGAGAGTATCTGATAATTGAAGGAAAATTGCCAGGTTTAATGTTCTAATACAATTTAGGTAATTATTACTTTAATCAATTGCCAGATTTGAAGATATTTTAAATTAAAAATTATTATTATCACAAAATAATAAACCCAATTAATTGTTGAGAATAATTCCAAAATACATATTAGATACAAAAAGAGAAGAAAAATTATTTTAAATGTATAGTAAGATTTTCAACGAGCTCATGTAAACAGCTTCTAAATTAAATAAGAACAGAAAATCATTAAGCTTAACGGGATAACCATTTTGAATTTTATGTGTAAGAAACAAATATTTTAGTCTGGGTGGTTTTTGTCATGGATTTAATGCACAGAATGAAAACTCTAGCACTTACAGGTCTTATAGACATGAAAATCCTTTATTCAAAGTGAAAAATGGCTCCAAACACACACACACACACAAAAACCAAAACATTTCTGAGTATCAGGCAGAGCTGTTAAATACAGACCTGGGTCAGCGGGGGCTGGAGGAGAGTGAAGTGGGAGGGTTTAATTTTAGAGGTCTAAGGAGGATACTTTTGTTCTAGAAAGGTTGGATATAACAAGTACAAGTATGGAAGGTAAAATTATTAAACCTTACTATAATTTCTAAGTTTATGAATAAGGATAAAGAAAGAGTAAAGATAAATTTTTGGTGCCTATGCAGCGCAAGGTGAAGGAGCAGCACTGCAGTATCCAATTCAGCTACCACCAAAGAAGAAAGATTTTACCTACATCACACTTTCCCATGCCAATTTTCTTTGTTATCTATCATTCATTTTTTAGAGAAATGGTGGCAGAACTATAAATACCACATTTGCAATGTCTATTAATTTCGTAAAACATAGTTTATGACATAAGAAAGACATAAAGAAAATTTAGAGCCGATAAGTTACACACATGCATACATTTTGGAAACAATTTTGAACCAAAATACTGTTTAGATATTGAATTTTGAACTTAAAAATATAAGTATTTGAAAATTTTAATTAAGTGCACTTGGTAAACCAGGAAAAATAGAAATTTTCTTGGAATAAATATGAATTACCATCAATTTATAATAAGATTAAACAAAAAAGTTAAAATAAAAACTTTACCTAGGAACATAAAATAAAATGTGAATTCATGGAACTTAATTCATAATTGTTACTGAATAAATATTACTGAATGATAATTCTCATAATTCTGAATGTAATAGTTCATAAATAATTGTTCTTCTGATACTTTCAATACATAAAATACAAAGTACAAAGTAGTTCTTCTGATACTTTCAATATATAAAATAACACATTTAAGGCACTGTTGTATTGCTGTATTACACACCTACAATCCCAAGACTTAATTTTCTGAGATAATAGAGTCTCAAGTTTGAAGCCAGAGAAACAATCAACCAATTAAAAACAGCAAAAGTTTTTGGTTATTATTTTTAATATATTAGAGGGTTCTTTACCTCATCAAATCACCAAGCAAATGACTAAATAATTTGATGAACATTATCCAAATGGCACAAATGTAAAATTTACAGAAATGGTTATGGAATTATGTATAAAATTATGCATCTTCAAAAAAAAACTATAAGTGTTTACCTTTTGTATTACCACTTGCAGAGTTTGGATACTGTTCTTTCCTGAGATTATTAGATGACTAATGTCTTCTAATAATGGTTGTGTAGTACATATATAGAATGTATCAGCAACAAACACATTAATTGACGCCAATCAATATATATTAACACATATTAATATAAATGTTAATGTCATATTAAAACTAGGTCATTACAATGACATAACTTTAAAGGAGATTATATGATGACTTCATTCATAGATATGGAGAAAGGCTTATAATATGTAAAAAAAATCCAGTAAGTGAGGCAAGAGCAAGCAGCCATTTGATATCTCTTGTTATAACTAGAGTGGGGAACAGAATCCTAGGGAGGCAGTCCATCATCATGGAGCTGTAAGCCCCTGGGTCCACTGCTGCTCCTGCCCCTGACAGGCATTGTGATCTAGGACAAATTACTTAACTTCACATTTCTTCACTCTAGAAAGAAACAGGTATATTGTTGGCTCTTGTGTTCCATTTCTTTGTGTTTTTGGCAGAGCATCTTGCCTAATATAGCATCCTGGGACTATTTGGTTGTTTAGAGACAAACCTCTTTTTAGTTTGTTATAAACTACACTAATACTAAAGTCACACATACCAGATACACCAGCTAATTATACTGTTCTCAAGAGCAACAATGTACTGTGGGAGGAAGACTCCTTGAAGGAGAACTCTATTTAAACTCTAAAAGTCAGCCAAAAGTAGGTTAAATACTCTTGATAACATTGCCAGAAGCTGGTATGAGCTTTCCCTACAAACTCAGTCTTGTGAATTCTGTTTGTGTGCAGCAGTAAAGGAATGGTGTGGTAAGAACACACCTCTACACTTGCTTCAAATGAGGAATCCATGTACTAAAACCTCTTCACATAGAAAAATAAGTCAATCAGACATGATCTGAGATGATAAAATGTTTCTCAGGGTTATTAACGATCTAGAAAGTTTCTCAGAGGAAAAAAAAAGGTGAGAGGTTTAAAAATACCTAACCGGGAGCCCAGTAAATACATTGTCCAAGATATATAAATCCTTTCTGATTACTCAAATCATCTCCAAACTGAAATATAAGGAACATGAGACTATACATTCACTGTTCAAAAGGAAGGAATGTTGGTCCTTTTCATTAGAAAGTCAGTCAGTGTGGCCAAGGGATCTCCCCCTAGATTTTCTGTTGCTCCTCCTAACTGAAAACTGACAATATAAGATTAAGACTTTAGGAAGAAGCGTTGGTGAAAACCATCACAAGTGGACATACCACAGTGTATACTACATGTTGTAAGCCTAGAGTCCTGTGGACCAGTGAGAAATAAAAAAATATTGCATTTTACTGGAACTTTTTGAAGGCAGTGCCTGCTGTACCCGCTTTAAAAGCATCATAATTAGAAGCCTTGAGTGAGCCCCAGAAGACCAAATTTCTCACTTAAGAGATAAAATAGAATGCTTGGATGACATTACAGTAGCATCTTGAGTTTGTAAAATGGCCTGTCATGGCTCTATGTGAGAAGCTCTTACTGTGGTTTGGGATTGACACATTCACTGTAGGCTGAGAGAAAGCTGCAGCGACACAAAGAACTATAGCAAAGATAAGATCTACTAGGTTATACAAAAGGGTCGTGCAACAGTAATTAATAATATTGAGCCACTTGTGCATTGAACAAACCTTCACTTTTAAATAAATGAAGACAGGTTATCTCTGAATTACTATATATATATGTGTGTGTGTGTGTATGTGTGTGTGTGTCTGTGTGTGTGTGTGTGTGTGTGTGTGTGTGTGTGTGTGTGTGTGTGTACACACACAGGTTGCAAAGCTACTGAGAAACAAATTCTCTCAAAAGGAGCACATGTTTGTAAGAACCCAATCGGTCCAGTCACAGGGTTATAGAACCTCTGGCTACCACCTTCACGCTCCTTGCTAATACTATCCCTACTGTCCAGGTTAAGCCACACCCCAACTTTTGACTTACCATTTTTATTGAACTAATTTGACTGAATCTGAAATTTGCACAATGGTATGGAATGTACTCATTCATATTTTTAATCTTTTAATCGCTATTAGTTTTCCTTGATTTTATATATTGTGCTTGTCGATGTGGTCTGCTCATTTTCATTTTTTATGTAATTCATTCATGGATACGCTATAATGTGTACATCTCTTCAATAATTAGGCCTTCCTTTAGTTATCAGTTAGGGCTATCAAACATAGTGCTATTTTATTTTGGGGACACATTTACATTGAATATATTCCTATATTTCCGTTATTGCCATCCCTTGAAGTGTAGTGGCTGAGTCATAGCTTATGTGTACATTCAAAATTAGTATATAATGCCAGTTTCTCAAAGAAGTGTTTCCTGATTTTTATTCACCATCTATAAGGCAGTATGAGTTTGAAGACAGCAAAAACTATATAATAAAGGAATTCCAAAAACTATATAATAAAGGAATTCCAAAAACTATATAATAAAGGAATTCCAAAAACTATATAATAAAGGAATTCTAGAGAAGTAAAAGCTACCTGAAAGGCTGTGTTTCAAATATAACTCTTAAAAATCAAACAAACTTTCACTTCCTCCAGCCACATAAGAGAATTCTCTATATAGTAATCCACTCAACATTGTTTTTAAATTTTACATCAACTTAATTTTAATTATTCTCATAAACTGTGGTATTGCAATGTGACTTTTAATTTTAAAGTTTAAATAAGATTGATGATTTTAAGATGAATTTGTGCTAATTTTACCAATATCCTTTTCTGTCTCACTTGTGAGAAAGCATAATTTTTCTGTCAAATTCAAATTATTTTCTTTGGATTCATATTTCTGTATCAAATGTTCAAAATTGCCACCTTTGAAGAAGAAAGGATGTATGCTGGCTCATAGTCCCTCAGAGAGAGAACTAGAGTCATGGATCATACAAGCCAGTGGGGTTCTTAGGAATCACCTAGGGCTGAAGACATATTACTTAAAATCACCAACTCTTTCTTATATTTATTTTTCATTAAGATTTTGTGTTTAAATGTGGGAGGTGGTTGTATGTGTTTGTGGATGTTAGAGAATCACTTAAGGGAGCTTGTTCTTTCCTTCCATGATGTAGGGCCAGGAACAAACTCAAGTCATCAGAGTTAGCTGTAAGCACCTTCACTTAAAGAGCCATCTCACCAGCCCAGCTATCTCTTTTTACACAGAAGCATTAGTGAGCTAGCAGCTTCCACTTTTATACGGGCTTATGGTACTTCAGCATAAAATGGACAAAGTGCATATCAAGTAGTTGATGGAAAATACCAACAAAACACCCTTATTTTGCCACATTGTTGATACTTCACTGTTATCAGTGTTCTGAGCTCCAATCCCTTGCCATTTTCAACATTTCCTTTTGTTCAATGTATGCTTTAGAGAAGAAAGTTACTAGTTTAGAGCTATGTAACAAGTAAACTGTTTTAATCTATTTACTTTTAATAGAATACTTATGGACTTTAAGCTGGAAGTATCATTTGCTGTTGTCTTTTTCAGTATCTTCTTTATTTCTTAGGTTTTCCTTTCTAGCATTCACATAAACGGACACTATTATGCCTCCAATTTCTTTCATATTTCTTTTTAAATCATACACTTTTATTGTTCTTTTAATGTTTATGAATTAAAATTTTAATTACATGATATCATTAATAATTTCCCTTCACTTTACTATATTCATCTTAGAATACATTCAAGGATACTTATCTCATACTTGTAGTATAGTTTTAAGGAATTTTAAGTCTATTTTCACATAAAAAGTTCCCACAATCAAAATAATATTTTGGATAATATTTTGCAAAAATATTTACCATGTATAATGTTCTTAAATATTTTTATGTATTGCATGTGTTTGTCTATCAAATTTTCTTTAACTTAATAATTTTCCTTTACACTATTGCAAATACCAATTGATGGTGGATTTCCTTGCTAAAACCATATTCAATTTATGTTTGTTTTTGAGAAATATTTTGGTAAGTACAGAATTGCATAATAACAATTTTTGAACATTTTAAATGTATACAGTCAATGGCATCCCTCTTATTTTTATTTTGATAAGCCATTTATTATATTATTATTATTTCAAGAATTACCTCTTTTTATTATCTATCCACTGTGAAATATTTATCATCATTCAGCAATACGACTGAAGTATCCAGCCATATATATTAAATTCTCTTTTGTTTTCCAAGTTTATTGTAGTTTTTGTTGAAAACACACAGACTCCATGGCAGATCCATAGTTATTTTGTCTTTCTCATTGTTGCTATTATTATTAATGTATTAATTATGATGATGATATATTTTTGATAAATAATTTGTATTGACCTATGGAAGCTACCCACAGATTTCTTAAATGAAGTTTCATTTCTATTATATAATTTTTTGTTACATAGTGAATGCTTCCAATAATTTTTCTGTTTCAATAATTTCCTAGATCTTAAAGTATTGAGCCGAGTCACTTTAGGATTACTTATTTTGATCCCAACATGGAGTCACCCAAAAATCTGATCTTATGTTCTGTGTCAACACATGCCTCGTGATTTGCATGATGAACATTTCACATAATATCTATAAAGACTATTGCTGGAGAGATGGCTCAGCAGGTAGAGGCAGGTGTCACCATGCCTGACAACTTGAGGTGGATCCCTAGATCCAAGGTGGTAAGAGAGAATCAACTCCCAAAACTTGTCCACCGACCTACCCCATGTCTACACCGTTGTATTTACCACTCGCCGACATAAATAGATAAAAGTAAAATAAAAGGTTACACGTGGTCAGGCTTTAGAGTATGCTTTATACCACAGAGGTGGCAGGCAAATGAGTAGAGTAGCCATTTACTTTAATCCATTCAGAAATGGAGCCAAGTCAAAAGTGCACTGGATTTGGTGAGATACTTTCCTATACTTGGTAAATGTGTTAATTTACTATGGGGTTCTTATTTAATTTGGAAACAGTAGTGTCAAAACCCAGATCTACATTTTAATTTTAATAGTCAATAGGAAAGCAATTACTCTGTGGTTATCTATAGATTTCATTGAACCCTACTGTATAAAATATACATCCTAATATGTTACAGAAGATTGTGTTTGAACCTTATGTCAAAGGAAGTTCTAACTTGTCATCTCTTCTGCCTACACATTTCTCATAAGAGATTTAAGCTTCAATTAAAATATGGCTCCTGTAAACCTTACCTGGTGTGAACGATATGTCTACTTTCAATAAATTTCTTGTTCTAATTGTTCTTCTATGCCACCTTCTTCAACAACAAGGAGCACATGGATTATGAAATAAATATCATCCATTGTCTGTGGTAGCTTATATAGAAGGGGCCAGAAGAGGAAGCAATTTTTATCCTTGCTAGTTTTATCTATCATTTATAACTAAAAACTGATGTTAAAAGGCCTTGAGAGCTATATAGTGCATTAACAAAAGAGAAAAAAAGCTAATGATATTTTAAGGATAAAACTCTGACAATTTTGTAATATGCATTTTCATGTCTCCCTGGTTCTTTCCTACATCTACATTATAAAAATGACACAATAAAAGTGAAAAACAGTTAATGTCCTCTGAACTCCTGTATGCTAAAGTCTGTTGTCCCTGAGAACAACAACAAATTTATCTTAATGACTTTAACTGAAGACAAAGCTTTTTTTTTATTTTTTGATACTTTATTTACATTTCAAAGGTGTCCCACCTCTCCCTGCCTCTTTGAGTGTATTCCCCCACCCACCCACTCCCATCTTCCCTCCTGAGCATTCCCCTATACTGGGGCTTCTAACACCCTCAGGCCCAAGGGCCTCTCCTCCCCCTAATGGCCAACAAGGCCCTCCTCTGCCACATATGTGGTCCGAACCATGGGTCCATAGATGTGTATTCTTTGGTTGCTGGTCCAGCCTCCAGGAGGATTGGGGGGAGGGGTCAGGCCAGTTGACACTGTTGCTCCCTCCATGGGGCTGCAAACTCCCTCAGCTCCTTCAGTCCCTTCTCCAACTCCTCCATCTGGGACTTCACACTCAGTCCAATGGTTGCTGTGAAGTGAATCTTGGGTATTCCGAACTTTTGGGCTAATATCCACTTACCAGTGAGTACATACCATGTTCATTCTTTTGTGACTGAGTTACCTCGCCCAGGAGTGGTATAGCCGGGTCCTCAGGTAGTATTACGTCCATTTTTCTGAGGGTCCGCCAAACTGATTTCCAGAGTGGTTGTACCAGCTTGCAATCCCACCAGCAATGGAGGAGTGTTCACCTTTCACCATGTCCTCGCTACCATCTGCTGTCACCTGAGTTTTTTATCTTAGCCATTCTGACTGGTGTGAGGTGGAATCTCAGGGTTGTTTTGATTAGATCTTAATGATCATCTTGAACTTTGTAAAACTCCAATCTTTCAAGACCTCATCAAATGTCATGACTCAGGCACATCAGACACATAGCTAATGAAAATTAAGATGAAAGAAACTGTGTGGAGTTTGCCTCCTAGAAACTTACTAAAAATGCTCTTAGCATGGGGGAAAAACAATTCAGAAATCAGGAGTCTCACATTACTCCTTCCTTTATCAGCACAGATTGGAATTATCTTTCTGAGACACATGCTTCCAATATGCTGAGGACTGAATCAACTTTTATCTATCAAATAGGATGATTTTCAGCAGACTATAACTTTCAAAGATACACTTAGCGCAGAAAGCATTTTTAAAACATATTGAAAATAAGGGTAATTTAAGGTACTAGAAGTGAGAAATTCAAATTCTGATTCCCTGAAGAAAATAAATATTAAACAAAGAGAGTAAGAAAACTTTTAGAAAAGGTTTCTTGGGAAAATTTTTATCACAATTTTCAGAAATTTATGTAAAGATGAAAATAGGATGTATCAATATAAATATGTATCTTTTAATAATTCCATTGTATATTTCTCTCACCATACTGATTTTGGAAAATATGTTAAAATTAGAATAATATTATAGACACAATAAGTTTACTAGTGGATGACTGACAGCATTAATATGAATGCAATGATACACTGATAGAGAATTAGGGATGGATGAAACATATTGTACTGTCACATCTGAAACAGTCAACACTGAGGCATCAGTGGATCTGTGCATACGTAAAATAAAAACAAAAGTCTCCCAAGAGACTCCTGTCATACCTCTGGTTAAAATCCTAGGGGACATTTCATGAGCAGGGCTTTGAATATACTCAGATATGTTTGGTTGTATGTTAGAGTTGAGAAACAAACGAAGATTGTTGGACTTTTCTTTTGGAGGACAAAACAATCTCTATTTCCCGCTGTTATTACTTAAGTGAAAATTCGAACATCAACCACTTAAAATCATTTATCAGTAAAGTCCTTCCTCTCTTCAACACTACTTATACAGCATATTTATGGTATGACCTTCTATAAAGTTATTTCAATTTTACAATTTTCAGTAAATTTACAACTTCTATTTGTAACTACAGCAAACTTTCTGATATGTCAGTTTGGTTAAACTAGGCTCCCCTGTTATTCTGTTCAAGTAATTATTAATTATATGGTATGATTAAATTCTTTATATGATTAAAGTCCACAGTTGACTGACTTGAAGCAGTGGAGATAACCCACAGGAAAACTTGAGCAGGAAGCATTTCAAAGCAGCGATGAACTTTGCTAAAGAAGGGCATCAAGTGGAGGGATAGGGTCGCCATCCCACAGTCAAAATCTCTGACCCAGAATTGTTCCTGTCTAAAAGACCTGCAGGGACAAAAATTATGGAAATGCAAAGTAAATCTACTTTGAGATTTCATCTTACTGCAGTCAGAATTGCTATGACCAAGAAAGCAACTGGCAAGCAATGCTACAGGAAGATGAGGTAAATGGAGCCCCTTCCTTCACTTTTGTTGGCATTGCAACCTGGTGCAGCCACTCTGGAAATCAGTGTGAGGAAATCTCAAAAAACGATAAGTGGTGCTTGGCATGTGCCCACAGGACTAGACATACTACTCCACAAATATTTGCGGAGCTAGGTTTATTGCCATTCTGTATACAGTAGTTAAGAAATAAATACAACCACATGTACTTTAACTGATTAATGGATGATAAAAATGTGGAACATCCATGCGATTAAATTATATTTAGCTGTAAAGAAAAATGAAATCATTAATTTTTCTGCTATATGACTAAAACTAGAAAATATTTCACTGAATAAAGCAACCCAGACTCCGAAAGACAATGCCACATGTTCTCTGTCCTTTGTGATTCCTAATCTAAATCTTCAGATGTAAGCATATAACCTGGAGTATTCATAGAAACCAGGAAATGAAAGCAATACTGGGTTGGGGAGAGGGTATTCTAGAACGGATACTAGCATATATGTGCTCTGAGTGTAGGGAAGGGTAGGGGAACACTTTAACTAGGGAATGGAAAGAATGAAGAAATAATACTAATGATGTTTGAATAAGACACACAGCATACACACACACACACACACACACACACACACACACACACACACATGCACACACATAATTTTTTCTTATGCCCCTTGAGGTGATAATTCTTCCGCAAGAGCCATAAACTCTACAAAAATCCCCAGTGGTAGGTATGAAACAAACTGCCTTCAAATTGTCCATCAGGAGAGCCCATAGACTGCCAATACAGTAAGCCTATGCCATTGCAATTGGTTGCATCTTAGAACTTGAAGGTAAGAAGAACCTATTGCTGAGTACACCATGCACTTCAAACACAGGACTTGGAAGGATGTAGCTAGCATAGACCTGTCAGTCTCCTCCATGAGCTCCAGCTCTCATGATACATGAAAGTCTTATGAAGTCAGTCAAGAGAAAAAGCAATCAGAAATCTCACACAGCCTAAAGGTTAGAAACCACAATGATCATCATGCGAGACAATCTCCAAGAATGCAGTAGTGTCTGTTATGTCCTAGGAATAACAGAAGGCCACTGGCTACCTGGATTTAAGTTCTATTCAGCATGAGATAATTCCTGACTTGATACTGTAAACCAAGCTAACTATCCCTGCCTTATGAAATTATGGACACTAGAGGAGAAAATGCTACTACCACTTTCTTAAATGAGTATGCTTTCTAACTTCCTTCTAAATATATTGTTTTATACTTGTAGATAATTATAACTCTCATTCCTCATCAAAGTAGTTTCCTTTACCAACAGATGAAATCCATTACAGAAATCCGCACCTCCTCAAAATGCAGAGATCAAATGACCATGTGTTGCCCAACACTACTCTGTATGTCTACAACTCAACACCTACATCTAAGGCTCAGGAAACATCAGAAGAGAGAAGAAAAGAAAGTTATATGAACCAGAAGACTAGGATTTCTGCTGTGAGATATATCATCTATATATGACAGAAAAGCTGTACCCAATAAATCTCGACAATATGATTGCCTAAACAAGGTCTACATAATTACAATACTAGTTATCACTTCAGCATGAATGACAGAAACCTCATAAGGACCTAGATAAAGAACTATAGCCAATTAATGACTGTTGAGAAAAGAAGAACCAGTCTTCCTTTTAGGAATCAGCCCTACATACACAGAGAAACAACACTAAATTCACACATAGAGAGACACAGAGAAACACACATACAGAGACACAACCACTACCACCACCACCACTGCTACCACTGCCATTAACAATGACAACAACAACAGCAGCTACAACATCAACAACAGCAACAACAACAATAACATGAACAGATATGCTAATGAAGAAGAGGAAATTGGACAGGGTCCCACCCTTCTGCAAAGATCTATATGTAACTAATGCCTGATGAAAAGTGGAGAATTCTCCTGTTCTAGGATGTGCTCACAATCTGTTATCCAGTGCAGACTGGTTAGCCATAGCATCATATACACACAAGCCAGGAGACACTAAGTAGACTCAGTAGGCTGAATTTATATATTTATGCCCCCATGTGTATAACAATAGTAAACAAATAAAAAGAGGATGTCAATGTCAGAGAGAGCAATGGCAGAGGGAGGAGGAAGGAGGGACATTGGAAGCAATAGAGGGAGGGGACATGAGAAGGGAGAAAATGATATAGTTATATTTTAATTTTTGAATTTTTATTTTTAAGACTGGTCATTCTAAATTCCATTAAAGTGACTAAGACTAACAATCTAAATACCACCTCCTTCCCTAATACCTCATCCAAGTACTGATTGCTTTTGAGAGAATGTAAGAGAAGATGGTGAGTTATGAAAATCAGTGTAGTTTCTTCCCATATTCTTTCAAGTTCCTCTGGACAAAAGAAAAGTCTTGTTTTTTTGAGGGTTATGTTCACGGCAGATACCTACTTTCATTGATGATGTACTGACTTGATAACAGAGCAGAAAAAGAAGGAATATTTGAAAACACAATGTGGTGGGAGGCAGTATGAAACTTCAAGAAATGAGGAAATAGAGGAAATAATCCTGATCTGGAGAGTACATTTTAAAAGTCCAATGCATTATTTTAATTCTTTTTCACCTATCTGCAATTGCTTTTGCAGAGGAGATGAGAAACAAGGAGGTAGTGTTAGTGCCTTTTCTCATGCACTGAGTGAACTTTTGTTCATCTCAAGACACATTTGAATCTTTTCTGTGACCAAACAGAAGAATAATGAGGGGAAAATCTTGTTCCAGTTGGATGCTCCCTCAAATTCTTTTGTTTTTTTTCTCTAATCTACCTGTCTGCATTTGCTTTTGATGGATTTCAGAAATATTACTGCATATTCTATCCAGTGATTTATAGAAACATTTAGTGGCATTATACATACCCTATCTTAGTTAGAAATAGAACTGGTACAGATTTGAGTTAAATATAGTATATATGAAATAATCCTCTTGATTTGGAGAGTACATCCTTACCACTATTGCTTCACTTTAAAATTAATTTTTATCTCCCACAGCTGAGTATTTCTTTGTACATTTGAGCTATATTGATTTTTAATTTGTTTTGAAAACTTAAAATAGAAATTGACATAGTCATGTCATGACTGAGTTACTTTTATTGTTGCCTGGTAATACTTAGCAAGAATGAACATGAAGGAAGAAAGAAAGAGGCTTGATTTTCCTCATCTTTGAGAGGGCAGTCAATCATGGCATGGTGGAACACACATGAGAAGACAGACACAGCATCCAGAGTCAATAAAAAGAGAAAGATGAAGCTAATACTTAGCTGCTTTTCTCATTGTTCCCCATTTTGTTCACTCTTGGGCCTCAGTGAATTGACTGGCACTGTCTCACTAAGATGGGTATCCCTCCTTAGCTAAACAGCTATAGAAATCACTTCTAATAAATGCTCAGAAAGCTGTCTTCTAGGTAATTTTAAATTCCATTAAAGTGACAAAGAAGATTTATAATCACAAATTGATAGAATTGTGTGAGGAGATATTTTGCCGTCCTCCTCCGCCTCCCAAATCGCCTTAGCATATATTTTAATAAGCAAAAAGAGACATAGACATGCACCAGAGTACATGTGTGCCAAGAAGCCAACTGTTTCATAGCTTACACCTAAAAACAATAGGAATTTCATGAAGTCCCATTGATAAGATTCATTTGGCATTGGGAAGAGCTTTGGGAATCTTTCATCAGATCTTCCCCTGATGTGGCCTCAGCACTGTTACTCGCCTAGCACAACTTATTCTTAGCAGAATTGGAGCTCTGGTGTTGACGTCACCAAGTAGTTCATGTAGCAAGGCAGAGTGATGTGTTTGGTGTGTGAGTAAACAGACTTGAGTTTCCCCCTATGAAAGGAGTTATGTCTCATCTGGCATCTTTTAGCTAAAAATATTAGAGGCTTGTTTTGACTATTACCTCTGTTGCTGAACCCAGAGTAAAGAAAACAATTCTAAGTTTGTGGAAATTACAGGCTTCTTTCCAGAACTTGTTTTCCATTTCTTTCCCTATGTAGTCCATATTCTACTAAATGCCTTTCGGCTAGATTGCTTGGCAGCTATAAAGCACAGAGGCACACAAGTCAGGGCACCTGATTTCTAGACCTAAATTTCCCCTAAAGCACTGTCGTGCACTCATACTGATGGTTGGTGTTTTCTAATACTGAAAACCCCCAAGGCTTAATTTGATCTCCCAGTTTTAAAAATTAGAAAAAAGGGTGAAAACAGATAACATCTCCTTTCATCAGTCTCCAAATCTCCCACATGAATGCCACTGGCGAGCTGTGTTACTTTGAGACCTAGCTTTGATTTGTAATATTCAAGGTTTTTATTTAAATTCCAGTTATCTTTCAAGTCACATCATTATATTTTTACACCTGTGAGTCGTTCAGTGTATTTTTTCCCCCACAGTTCCTCAGTCCTCTAAAGTCTCTGATCTCTCAGATAAATCTTTGGTATTTTTTTTTTCTGATCACACTCCAATGCAGAAGTACAGGCTGTGGGAAGCAGCATATGTCTTAGTACAGTTGAATAAGCATACAATTTGACAGCGTGTGCAGAATTATTTAATTCGGAAATTGTGATATGTTTTAAAGCCCATTAAGTTCTGTAGATTCCAACCACTCATGCAAATCCTCCCAATCTAATTTGTCTAATTAATAGAAACGCCCACTAGAAAAGCAAAGAATACCAACAGACAGTTCACTGAATTGGAAGCATAATTAGACAAAATACATGATAGACACATGGGTATTCATCCTGATGAATAGATGAGAGTGGAATGCAAATTTAAATGGCCAGAAATCATTTTTATAAGCTATAGACTAGAGAAATTATAAAAGATTAATAGCATATAATATTGGTAAGAGTAAATGGAGATAAGAAACCACATATATAGAATGACATTAAATAATATTTGTTATGTCCTTCATATCTGACATAGAGTAAACCTTAAAGCTGCTTATAAGAAATACATTTTTAAAAAATTAAGTGCATAATGAAATGGCTATTGCAAATGTGAATAAAATATGAATATTAAAAACACATTTAAATTTGAATGAACATTGATACTTAGGCTAATATCAAGCATAAACAAGGGAACTGGTCTTTAAAAGTATACATAGATTCACATTTATTTCAGCAGAAAACAAAAGCAAAACTAGAAGTGAACTGAGCACATGGATTTTCAGGAGAACAGAGGGTAATTTTATAAATCAAAATCCCAAAGAAAGAGAATTAGTGATAATTTGGACAGGGTTTATAAACTAAGGAAGCATTTTTAAAAGTGTAATAGGCATGGTGGGGACGCAGAAGAGCTATTTCTGCAATTAAATTGTAGTAGTAGGTGAGCTTCTATCTTTCAAACAGATTCCTCTGGGACCAGAGCTCTGCAGGAGGAAGTGGAGTTGTGGGACCTCCTTTGAAAGGAATGGCTTATAGTGACTTGAGGGTGCAGTTAAGTGAAGTGGATACACATAAAGGGGACCTGTAACCAGGAATAATTCCTCATACTTCTAAAGTTACATATGTAAATATTTATGTAGATATAAAAATATATTCTATATTCTTTCATGAGATATGTAAGAAATTATTCCACAAAAGAAAGCAGAGGAATCAAGAAGAAAAACAATCTAATTTATTTATTTAGGTATGCATTCATTCATATGCAGTGCTGGTATCAGGTACATGGTCTCATGCATGCTAGGTAAATATGGCTGCATTTATTAGGGACTTTTAAATATACTTTTATTTATGTGTATCTGTGTCTCTGTGTATGAACGAACATCATATGTTTATAAAATGCCAAAGCAAGGAGAGAGCATCAGGTCCTCTCAGGCTGGAATAGGTAGTTTTGAGTGGCCTGACATGGGCGCTGTGAACAAAATTTAGTTCCTCCGCAGTTTGAACCACTAAGCCATCTGTCCAGCTCTCAGCTGCTTCATTTTTAGAACACATTTAAATGAACATAACAGTGGAAGGAGGTCTGATGTGTTTGTGAATAAAGATCAGCAAAGTATTTAACTAGATAGGTCAACTAATATGAATATACAAATGTTCTGTGTTAAATAAATCCACACTTATCCCCAGTGGGTTAACAGTTGGGTTAATTCAATACTCAAGAAAGATTGTGTATGTGTGTGTGTGTATGTGTGTGTGTGTGTGTGTGTGTGTGTGTGTGTGTGTGTGTGTGTGTATTTGTGTGTATTTCAGGAAAGACATCACATCCAATTCAGCTAGGGCCTACATTTTTAACATGTCCTTCAAGATAGTTATAATATATATAAACAAACAAATTAAAGATCAACTATTACATATCCTTACTTCTTGGTCCTTGAAATGATCAGCGTGACTTTACTAGTCACCGGTTTTATACAGTGGACTTTCTGAGAGAGCCACATTTATTAGAGAACATCCAAGAAGAAAGATTTCATTATACTCATCTTCAGAGTATAAGAAGGATGGGCCCTGGAACTCATAGTGCCCTGTGAAAATGCAGGGTCATAAGACAGAGGATCAGGAAGCCTTAGATGAGTCCTTGTTTTCCCATTCTACTTAGAAAGTTAAAAGGGGTGATCAGCTTAAGATGGCTAGCTTAGGTAAATTCTGTGTTTTTGTGTGTAGGGTAGCCTCTAGTATCTTAGTCTTTGGCCCTGGGAAAGTTAAGGGAGAGGAATACTGCAGGCTGGCATATATGGTTAAGAAAAAGCTGTTCTAGATTGTTTGGTGTGCCTCTTAATGATATGTTCTGTGTGGGTCCTTGTACTCATGTGCATACAGTGTTAGCATGGGAAAATATTATCAAGAAGAATATTTTCATATTAAATTAGAGACACTGTATGTTAATGCTAGAAGTGGATATTGGAGGCGGGACTCAGTTGGGGTAGAGCAGATTACTACATTCCTTTTGATATAGCTGCATTATTAGAGTTCAAACAGAGCATTCATTTAGCTCTGTGCAGGAATTCCATAAAGTTTGAAAGTCATGAGTAAAACAGAAAAAAGGAAAAATTTAAGAAGATGAATGAGTCGTTACAATTAAATACCTTAAAAATATAGTTTAAATTTCCCTAGCATCTACATAAAAGTATATCACAAAAACTAGTTTGGTCCCTTCTTGATGAAAATAAAATTATTTTCTGCAAGTTTTGAATTTATTTATTTATTTATGTCCCTTGAGTGGGGGGTAGGATAAATGTTGGGGAGGTACTCTAAGACTGGCTTCTTAGCTGCAGTGAGTCTCCAGGATTCAAAAAGACTCTCTTTCTCTCTCACACAAAAACATACACACATATGCACAAAGACACAAGAATACATTTATAGACATATATGCATACATACACACAAACACACACAAACATACACAGTGAAACACACACACACATATATACACAAACACATACAAATACATAAGCATACATAAAAGACACATATACACAAAAGTACATACATAAGCTATACATATACATAAACAATACATACATACATAGAGAATAAGATCCTGAATCTCCTTCTATTCAAAGCATCATGAAACATCCGACAGATGTTGACTATTATAAAGTTTTATGATAAAATACTACCATGAACAAACTCAAATATTGTATTAAGCAACTTCTGCATAGGTCAGGCGTTTTACAGAATTTATAATAATAACTAATCTCAATTATTAAAGGGAGCCAGAATAAACTTTAGAGCTGGGTCACCTGAAGCCATTGTACTTTACCTCTGACGTTACAGATGAATGCTTCATGTGAGTGTAATTCTGAGTACTGAGTATTATGGAGTCATATTTTCTTTTTGTGAATAGGGATCCAACCCATAAAATAGAATAAAGAATGTTTCAAAAGTGATGTTGAGATGTTAGTACACCTAGCCAATATACAAACTCATTTACACTGATTTTATAAAATACTGAGATATTATGTCAAAGAGTGAAATGCCAGAAGTCAGACTTCCTTCCAATTTTACAGTCTATATATAATTGAAACTCAAAGACTTGAGTGTTGATATTGATTTCTTTTTTGATTATAGAAAACAGCCTCTTGAGTCTGTTACTTCACTCATGATGATATTTTCTAGTTCCATCCATTTGCCTGCAAAACTCAGGATGTCCTGGTTCTTAATAGCTGAGTAGTATTCCATTGTGTAAATAAACCACATTTTCTGTATCAACCTGAGTGAGGTAATTGAGACCCAAATGGACATGCATGATAAGTGGATATTAGAATACACAAGATAAAGTTCACAGAACTCTAAAAGCTTAACAAGCTGAAGGGCCCAAGTGAGGATGCCTCAATCCACTTGGGAGGGAGAAGAAAGCAGTCACAGGAGGGGGGAGAAAGGGGATGGGGAGGAGAAGAGGGGAACACGATCAGGTATTGCGTGGGGGGAAAGGACTGAAGCCCTGAGGGCCAGCAGAAAGAATGGAAACAGACAACCTCAGGAGGTAGGAAGTGGGGGAACTATCCAGAATGTACCAGACCTGGGAGGTGAGAGGCTCTCAGGACTCAAAGGGGGGGACCTTAGATGAACTGCTCTACAGTGGAGAGAGGGAATTTGTAGAGCCCACCACCAACAGAGACACAGGGCATCAAGTGAGAGAGAGGGTTGCCATCCCACAGTCAAAAACTCTGACCCATAGTTGTGCCTGTTTGAAAGAACTGCAGGGACAAAAATGGAGAAGAGCTTTAGGAAAAGAAGGTTCAGTGACAGGCCCAAAGTGGAATGTAGCTCAACGGGAGGTCCCAAGACCTGACACTATTACTGAAGCTAAGGAGTGCTTACAAAAAGGGGCCTATCATGACAACCCTCCTAAAGACCCAACAAGCAGCTGAAAGAGTCAAATGCAGATGTTTACATGCAACCAATGGACAGAAGCTGCTGACACCTATGGTTGAATTAGAGAAAAACTAGAAGAAGCTGAGGAGGAGGGCGACCCTATATGAAGACCAGCAGAATAAACTAACATAGATCTTCTGGGTCTCTCAGACACTGAGCCACCAAACAGGCAGCATATGATATAACCAGCTGATATGAGGCCCCCAACACATATACAGCAGAGGACTGCCAGATCTGTGTTCAGTCAGAGAAGATGCACCTAACCCTCAAGAGACTGGAGGCCCCAGGGAGTAGAGAGGTCTGGTGGGGGGGGTTGTTGGGGACTTCATAGATATGGGGAAGGAGGACTGGGATGAGGACCTGTCAGAGAGGGGACCAGGAGGGGGATAATGACTGGCTTTTAGATACATATATATATATAATATTAATTATAATTGTTATTAATATATTATAATATTAATTAATATTAATATATTATATATAATAAAATTAAAGGAAAAAGAAAACAGCCTCTCAGTTCTCAACCATAAGAACTTATTAGTTGCTTAGTATGGTACTAGATGAACCCTATGACTAATGAACATGCTCCTCGTCATCTGGATCCCTGCATTCTACTTACACAGTGTAAATGTGCATTGCTGAAATGGGTTTGCGAGGCATTGAGCGCATATGGGTTTCCTCTTTATGAAAGTATTATATGAAATTTGAATATCAAACAGAAGCCATTTTATTAGGATTTCTATCGACAAAATTCCTGAAAATATATTAGGCTTTTACAGTAGTATTTCTACATAGTTCTTAGCAATATTTTGACATGAAAATGTTTTCAAAGATTTGGAGAGCTAAGAGCAGTTTTCAGTGTAGGCAATATGTGATATCGTGGACTCGCTGACTGACATGCTTTGAATGGAGAAACAATTTATTCATAGTTTTATATGAACTATATTTTTCTCTGTAATACTGGTGGAAAAAATATAAATGTGCAGGTGAATAATCCATCAAGAAAAGAAGATGCCAATTCTGCTTTGTTCACCTCACCTCTGTATTGGAATTTAAATGGCTCAAAGCATGCTGGGAGCTGACCTATTTTTGCTCTGAGAAACCTAAAATCACTTTTAGACAACTTCCACAAGGTAGGGAAGTTCAATGAAGCCCTTGGTTCAACCACAACTTATCTCAATGTCAAACTTTATAGAACCTAATCTGATATAAATTCTTATTCTTCTTTTCAATTAGAATTTCTGAAGCATCATTTATGTTATTTAGTGAAAGACTGTATATAGCACCTTACCACATCTTAAATAAATGCCTGTTAATACGTTTTCCCTGTTTTCAAATGTCATTGACTTTCAAATATTACCTTTCATGAACTAATTTGCAGAAGATGTTGTAAAAACACATGCTAGACTTGGAATCGCTACAGCTAACACTCTGTGCTCACACAGCTGTTTCATCAGCCTTACCTGGGATCATCTTCAACACTTCAGGGCGAGACAGGAGTCCCAGAACCAAGAGCCTGGAACACAGCCAGTCTCACAGCAGTGAGTCAATCTGACACCAACAGTGAGTCAAAGCTGCATTTGGTTCCCAAGTCTTTAAGACATCAAACAATGAGTGTTCAGTTTGTTTCTGTCGTGTTTGCACTTATTTCAGTGTCTCTGTATCTTTCTATGAAATATAATTGCTATATGGACACAGTGTCTATTGGGAAGAATATAAGACCTGGGCTTCATGTGGCAGCTTTGCGAGTAATAAAATACATCATACTGGGTTCTTTCTTGCCTTGGCTGTAGACATAGAGAGTACAACCTGCCATGTGTGCAACCTTCCATAACAGTTGCAGAGCAATGTTTTAAGGTAAAACTCACCATGGCAAAGAATTTGCTTTAAAGATGTGAAATAGGTGGTTTAGTCCCTAGGGGCTATGGGGGATCTGGTTGGTTGATATTGTTGTTCTCTTTATGGGGTTGCAAACCCCTTCAGCTCCTTTAGTCCTTTCTATAACTCCTCCATTGGGGATCTGCACTCAGTCCAGTGGTTGGCTGCAAGCATCCTCCTCTGTATTTGTCAGACTCTGGCAGAGTCTCCCAGGAGACAGCTATATCAGGCTCCTGAAACGCCAACCAAGAAGCACACATGGAGGGACTCATGGTTCCAGCCGCATATGTAGCAAAGGATGGCCTTGTTGGTCCTCAATGGGAGAAGAAGCCATTGGTCCTGTGAAGGGTCGATGCCCCAGTGTAGGGGAATGTGAGGGCAGGGAGGCAGGAGTGGATGGGTGGGGAGCACCCTCATAGAAGCAGGGGGAGGGGAGATGGGATAGGGGGTTTCCATGGGGGATGGAAACCAGGAAAGGAATAACATTTGAAATGTAATTAAAGAAAATATTCAATAAAAATTTTTGGAAGAGCCTAGGCAGAAAAAAAAAAGATATGAAACAGGACTACTATTTTTTCCATGGACAAACAAGTCTTCTTTTAAAGATGCTTTGCTAGTTCTTAAACACTGCACTTATACATGTTGTTGCAAGGAGAAATTTCATTAGGTTTAAATTATGATAATTTAAAATAAATGTTCTAACAAATGAAAACTATACCTGTGAAATTTCAGAATTAATACTTAAATTGCTCTTTGTTAAGTGTATCCTGCTAGATATAAATGATACTAACATTGCCAATAAAAAAATTTTTTTGTTCATATTATTTTTCCATTCATTTTTTATAAACCTTGGTGCCTGGATGAAGTTGTTTAGAAGATTCTAAAAGTATACAAAAGCTGTTAGAACAATAAAAGAATGCACAATTTATACTGGAAACTTGAATAAAGTTCGAGCATCTTGGTACCTTCTCTAAGAGCACATGTGATGTGTCTGTTCTACTAGAAAATAGAGAAGAAAGAGCAATAAAAAGTAAACATGTACATCAGGCATAGAAATAAAATAAGACTTAGTGATAGTTGGTGTTACTGGGAGCACAGAAAAAATTACCATCAAATACTATGATTAATATGTGAAATGTAAAATTTCATTCATGCTAACATCATAGATAAGATGCTTGCAGTTCTGTTTCCATCTGATGTAGTAGTTTGAAAAAGAATGACCCTAACAGGATTATATATTAGAATACTTAGTCATCAGAGAGTAGAACCTTTTAAAAGGGGCTTGGAAGTGTGCCCTTGTGAGAGGAAGTATGTCACTTCGGGTGGCCTTTAAGGTTTCTAAAGTTCACATCAGGCCCATGATCTGACTCTTCCTGCTGCCTGTGGATCTCAATGTGAAGTCTCTGCTACTTCTCCAGCACCATGTCTGCCTGTGTGCTGCCATGCTTTCCACCATGATGATAATGGACTGAATCTCTAAAACCTTAAGCAAGCTCCAGTTAAGAGTTGTTGTGGTCCAGCCCACAGAATCAACTAAAAAGGGCTCCTAGGGCCTCACAGAGATGAAAGGACCAATCATGGAGTCTGTATGGGTCTGAGCTAGATCCTCTGCATATATGTTATATGCTATACAAGTTGTGTAGCTTGGTATTCTTGGGGGACTTCTAACAGTGTGAGTAGGGCATATCACTGACTCCTTTGCCTGTTCCTGGAACCATTCCCGCCTACTGAGTTGCTTTGCCTAACCTTAATATGAAGGTTTATGCCTAGTCTTAATTGTAACTTGTTCTACTGTGTCCAGTTGCTTTCTCTGAGTGGCCTACTCTTTTATGAAGGGAAGTGAAGGAGGAGTGGATCTGAGGGTAGGGGAGACAGGGGAGATGACTGAACAGAGTTAAGGGTAAAGAGGCTAAGGTTGAGAACAAGAGACACAAACAAACAAACAAACAAACAAACAAAAGAATGTGTGCTCATGGTGTCTTTTCACAATAATAAAACACTGACTGAGAGCCATGAATAAGAATTCTTCAGCTGATTTCTTGGTCACTTCATGGCCTGGCTCTATTTCCTTCTGCTATGTGTGTGCAGTGTTTGTAGCAGAATCTGCACCAGGCTGCACTTTTAACAGTGTCAGCTTATAGTGCCTGATAGATGGGAGACTCCTGATAATAAGTATTGAATAACACTAAATTCTTCCTGGAAGTCCACACTTTTTATTTTTACCTTCACCTGCCTGCTGACAGTTCTCCCATGCTGTGATAGCATTTCAGGGGGAAAATGCTTAAGGAAACCTCTTAACGCAAAAAGCAAAGGAATGTACAAAAATTTTTAAAAAGCAAGAAAGAAAAGACTCAGCATGAGCATTCTCTCTCTCCCTCTCCCTCTCCCTCTCCCTCTCCCTCTCCCTCTCCCTCTCCCTCTCCCTCTCCCTCTCCCTCTCCCTCTCCCTCTCCCTCTCTCTAGGGGCTTATCTAATATCTTCAATATCTTCATGTTCTTTATGAGCCAGCTCTTCCCTGTTAATTTTTAAGAAGTAAGCGAAGTGTTTCTACCAGTTGAGTTACTGCTAAGCAATAAGCATGTTGATGGACAGTTTTATTCCCTCAAACACAACAGGTGCTATAATACTACTGATCAAATTGAAGACACATACAGCAAATGTTCCAAAAGAACTTAAGTATTCTAACAAGACCAAAGTGCTGGAACCAAAATTCCCAGAGAGTGGTAGATGGGAGGCAACAGCCCTGCCACTCTCCCACCATTTACAGCAGCGCTCCATTGTCAGAACCTCACATTTTAATTTGCCCTAATTCAACTTGGCCATTTATCCATTCAGGACTCAACATCGTTCAGGAGAGTTTCTTAGAATCGATGCTACGTAGCATTGGAATCTGATATTGCAGAATGTGAAGTAGAACTATTTTTTTTTTCAGCAAAATATAGATATGTAGTATCTGAAGAGTAGGAGTAGAGATTTCATGGGATACATAATAGAGGGAAACCAGATATTAACTACTTTTACATCTACCAGAAGATATAACTCCATTTGATAGCTTTTAATAGTACAGATCTTGGCTGGATAGATGGTTAGGTGGGTGGCGGCAACTACAACTGATCCAGGAGACCCGAGTTCAGTGCTCAGGATCCAGGTGGGAAAAGAGGCTGACCTTCCATTGCTGCCTGCCATAAACAAATGGACATTCACAAACAAACATGCACACACACAACTGAAAATATAAATTAAAACAATTTTAAAAACACCACATTGGCTAAACTGAATTCAAATTTCGCAAAATTCTACGCGTATTCCTGGAGACGTGGGAAACAAAAATTTTTTACAAGATATTTGAAGGGCCTGAGAGAAACCGCAGCTGACTTTTGTTTGTTAGTTCTTTCTAAGAATGGTCAGAACTGTTTGTAGCTCAAGCTTGTCTCTCATTTGCAGTTCACACCATTCAGGTTCAGGTAGTGGGAAGCTCTGGGATCACTCCATGTTTTCTGATCATCTTCTCTGATTTCTTTCTTTCTTTTTTTTTTTTTTGATACTTTATTTACATTTCCGATGATTCCCCTTTTCTTTGGAAACCCCGTGTCTCCTCCCCCTCCCCGACTCTGTGAGGGAATTCCTCCTCCCACCTACCCGCCCACCCATTCCCAT
>CM052701.1:104774317-104790970 GCA_028551405.1 Uromys caudimaculatus
ATTTTGTTAATTTGGATTCTGTCTCTGTGCCCTCTGGTTAGTCTGGCTAGGGGTTTATCTATCTTGTTGATTTTCTCAAAGAACCAACTCCTGGTTTTGTTGATTCTTTGTATAGTTCTTTTTGTTTCTACTTGGTTGATTTCTCTGATTTCAAGAGAAGGTTGTGTTTACTTTGAAGTGCATCAGCTGCTCCTGAAACACAGCTGTATCAGGAGGTTGGGAGGCAGCTCTACTTTGCACTCAGTTAGTTAAAACCCATGCTTCCTGTCCTATAATTACTCTGGTTCTCTACTGCTCCCCCGACTCCCATCCTTTGTATTTCAAGCTCCTAGTTCAGACATCAAAGGAATAGTCTTTCAGATTTTAGTCAAACAACTTCTGTCATGACATTGACGCAAGTTCCTGGAGTTAACCCTGCATCTCTGACTGAACTTAAGTAGTGATGCAGAAAGAGAGGCCTAAACACCTTCCCTTCTGCTGTCTAGACTGTACAACCTCCTTGTTGCCTAGTGACCTTGTCCTTCAAGTTTTCAGTGCCTCAGAGATAGTGTGAGTCTTTCTTTTTGAATCCCTTAATGCTGGGAATTCTAAACTCCGTGATTTTAACCTTCCATTGAAACTACTAGAAGGTAAACCCCATCAATTCAATATCAGTGCACTGAATTTCACCAAAAGCCTGAAGCCTGTGTACCCACACACCTATGAAGTACACTCATCTAGATGCCACACATACAACTGATACTTAATTTCTAAGTATTTTTGTTGCTTAAGAGGTGTTTTTTGAACATTTATATGATGAATTTGAGTTTTCACCCCTATTCTCCTCCTATATCCCCTTCTGCCCTTCTGGTGTCATGAGACAACAGTCCTCCTCTGACTCTCAAGCCTTTTTTGTATATTTCCCATTGAGTTTGTTATTTATCGGAGTATGAGTGAGAAGTTACTCGATGGGCAATTTATCTGTGACTACACAACTGAAGAAAGTGACATCAATCCCCCAAGGACACATCATAGCTGTTACACATATGAAATTGTTATGATTAACTGAATAAGGCTTGCATAAGACTGAGCATATCAGACTGATACTTAATTTGTTCAAAATTAAAGAGTACGTCAATTCAGGAAAAATGCAAACAGTCGAAAAGAGCCAATAGGCAAAATAAGATTCCCACTCCTTTCCCAGGGGATTTACTTCTCCTGTAGGGCCTCTATCCCATATTTTTGCCAAAATGCTAGGTTTTCTATTAGACCCTGACATACTGTAATTCTCAATATTCAGTACTCACAACAAATTTTTTCTAAAATATTATCAAATTCATTTACTTTCTTTCATATTGACAACCATCACACTAATCCAAACTATCTGACCTCAAAAATCACTTACATCATGGTTTTTAAATATTAATATTTAATAGTATTTGCATTTATATAAATAACATATATTATGTCTCTTTATATCTAGATTTTCTCTTCAACAAACAAAATATATGCAGAATTAAATTATCCCCCCCTTCCCTTCTCAAATGCCACCCATGCCCCTCCCACATCCCCTTCTCACAGTTATGAAACAATAGACATTTTAGAGATAATTTGAATGTTTTGAAGAGATTGAAATTTTATAGTTTTTGAATTTTTTAAGACTACAGGACTTTTGAAAGATGAGATGATGTGATATTGATATTAATATGAGATCTTGGAAATGAACAAGAAAGAAACGTTTATAGCTTAATAAGTGATATGTATGTCTGACAAAGTGAAAATGTACCAGTAATATTGGTTAGTTTTTCTTCATTTGACCCAAGCTAGAATTATCTGCTAAGAGAAATCTCAATGGAAAAATGCTTGAAATATCTGTCAGTCATGCCCTTGATAAATTATTGATTTGTGGAATCCCAGCCTACGTAGTTGTCTAAGGAAGCAGGCTGAGAACTGAAGAGATGGCTCAGCTGATAGAAAACTATTACACAGAACTCATCTACTACTTCTATAGTTCCTGCCTTGATTTCTTGCCCTGACTTTTCTCAGTGATGGTCTGTTACCTAGAAGAGTAAGATGAAATAATCCCCAAGGTTCTTTCAGTCATGGTATTTTAATCACAATATTAGAAACTCTAAGACACTGCCCCAAGCCAACTAGCCATTGTGTTTTACTTCCTATGGTTAAGGAACACAAGACTTTATGCTTCACTGTGGAAAAACATGACTCAGAATAATGGATCGCTCAAATATATTATCATGTTGGACTCAAAGAATCTATTTACCACACTCTAGAATACGTGTGGCTTTCTGTCATGCCAGCCACTCCTTCCTCATTTAGTCTAGTTAGAATAATGCCATTTGTACAATAGCGGTGCATTCTGATGTTCTGTGAGATATCCAGATGACCCGGATTTCTTCAAATCATGATATGAAAAAAGACAGAACTCTATTCCAACCCGTGAGTAAGACTGTAAATACATTCTGTTGTCTGTTTCTTTTATTCTATACAGATACCAAAGAAAGTACCTACCAAATCAAATCAAGGGCCACTCACTAAGCTTCTGAGATCATTTTAATTTATTCAGCAAATACACCACATCCAGTTCTCTAGCAATGATGAAAAATATTTTTATCTTGAGTTTACAGTAATCCATATTATTTTTTGCAGGGGAAAGCCTTATTCATTACATAGAAACATAATTATAACTGTCACCATTACATATTTTAGATAATTAAAGATGAGACGAAATTTTCACTTCAATCAATAATATTTTACTATATTAACAAAGGTATATAGAGATACTAATTCAAGAGATTAACAGTTGCTACCCTAGCTACTTTACCAAGAACCCAATGCTTGTAATGAGGCCAATTATCAGATATACATATTAAATATTTGGGTCCTTTTATAATTTTTTATGTTCTACTGACCCTTTTGATTGCATATGCCCATATATTTCAAAGATTATTTTGATACTTACTTTCTATTATCTGTATGTCTCTGTTCAGGAGTGCATGTTCCTGCAGACACAAGAAGAGGACATCAGATCCCAGCAGCATGAGTTAGGACCATTGTGAACTACTTCATGTGGGTTCTGAGAACAGAACATTGAGTCATCAGACTCTGGTAAACTGCCAGACCAATATGCTCTTTTAACCACTGAGCTATTTCTTTAGTCCCTACTTATATTTTTTATTTGGGTTCCTCAGTGTGATTGAGATAATTCTTTGTTTGATAGATTGGAGGTTTTTCTGTATGCTGGTCTATTCTAGAACCTCTCAATTACTTGATATTATTTTTATAGATAAATATATTTTAGGTTATTCATTTATTCCCACTGGGGAGAACATGTTATTTTTGCCATTTTTGTAACTCTAGTATTAGAAATGTCTTTTTTTTTTTTGCCCCTAGACTTGATTCTCATGTTAATTCACACTGTGGCAAATGCAATTGTGGTAATCATAACAGTATACAGGCTTTCTGACCTCATGGAAGATATTCATATCTCTGACATGTTTATTTTGCTATAATGTATTCCATAGTAATTTCAATACAGGACTTCACTTTGCATCCAAGTGAGCAATATGCCAGTGAAGGTCATTCTGACTCTACATCCAGGTCATTTCCTGAGTCCTGAGCAGAATGATCAATCATAGATTCCTGAGAACCACCAACCAACACTTCCCTATTCTCCCCCTTTGAGTAGCATACTCAGGTTCCATTCTAGTATTACACAGTCTATTTGCCCTACAGTAATACTCATATTCATAAAAGGGGATTGGTAAACATTAATAAACAAATTAGGCAACTGCAGCTTGATGGAGTTTGGGGAATTTAGAGATTCACAATTTTTAGAAGTGTTAATTGCCCATTCATCCCAAGAAAGATCTCTCTCACTTAAATTACGTAAATCTAGAAACGTTTTCATAGCCACATCCAGAGATTTGTTCTTAATGTAATTCTAAACTCCATCAAGTTGAGAAGATTCACTTAGTCTGCGTCCTTTTCCATCTTGAGATTTAAACATATCCCTTCTGTGTCAGAGCCTGCTACCCTATATTCCTATTCATAACAATTTCTTAGTGCAAAATGCATACAGTTCAACTACTAACAGCGCCACTGTCTTTATCAATTTCAACTCCGTTTAAAGATTTAACTTCAGAGTCTTTTGTAAGCCTCAAATGATCTATTAATTGTAAGCCATAGTACAATAAAAAGACAGATTATGTATCTGCAACACGTGCTGGTACAGAATAAACATTTAATTTTCAGGATGGAGAAATTGAGAAAATAGGACATAACAACCAAAGCTTTCGTAAAAGCAAGAATAAAATCCAGCAGGGAAAAATCAAAATTCTGCAGCTCTCTTCTGTGGTTCACGACACATGAGAGACCGTGATTCCAAAGAGATCCAATTCTTTTGATTGCAAATGGGGTCCCATTTCCACTTGTGCTGCCCCAAGGTAAACACAGCTTCTCCCTTAGGACAGCTCTTATCCATGTCTGCTCCCTTGCTCTGTGGATATCCATGATTCTGACAGCCATAATGGCTTGAAAATTCCATTATAATTTAGACTTCACCTTGTTAGCTGCACTCAGTGTCTACCAAGAAACTTGCAGAAAAGATTCCTACTCTATCATATATGGACTAGTCCTGGCACCTCCCTAAAATTGTAGCATAAGACTCCACAGCCCCTTCAGTTTTGTTTATTCCTGAAAAACCACATGATAGAGTACATTGCTGTTAGCACAAGGTAATAGTTCCTGGTCAATCACAGTTTTTTTAACAGTATTTGTAGACAATCCATGGAAAAATAAAATTTAGGAAAATCTATGATAACTTTGAAGCCTTTTAATTCTGATATAATTTATATTTTGTTTTTATTAATAGATTGTCTAATATTTAATAAATAGATTAAAATTATTTTGCCAATTTTTTAAAAATCATTTTTAAGATTTATTTTATTTTTATTTAGTATATATGTTTTTGTTCATGCATGTGCAGGTGCCTACAGAAGACAAAAGACAGTATTTGATCCCCTGGAGCTGTAGCTACAGGCAGCTGTGGGCTGCCCCATGTAAGTGCTAGGCACAGAACTTGGTCCTCTGCAAGAGGAGTGCATACTACAAAACACTAAGCTAGCTCCTTACAGTCCCTATTCTGAATTTTAAAGTGGTCTATGTGTATGAGGATGGTTATCTCAGGAATAACTTGAGTATTAAAGTTTCTTAAGTGAGATCTAGAATCTCCAAAGTGTGTCTTTGTTTTTCCCTTCTTGGGATCTTGTGCTTTTACCACTTACCTGCAAACTAATACCCAGAGCCTTCTGCACTGACTCTTAGATACATGGTTTAGTAAGTAACATTACTTACCGTGATGTGTGCAATGGTGTGTGACATAAGCTGTATCAGAGTAAAATTTTGCCATGGTCTTTTTACTTCTGTATTATTTTGATGCTATAACACCATTTGCCATGTTTCAGATAAGCCTTTGGATGTTTTGGAATATTCACTGTCATTTTTTTCAAAATCACTTTTGTATCTGAAAGCACTTAAATAATATGAAACGAGAAAATAAAAACCAAGAACTAAGCTACGTTATAACCAGGTTTATCTTTCAACCTGGTTTTATATTAGCTCTAACAGGAGTGTAGCAAAGGAGGTGAGGGAAGTCTGGTTCATTGTGCAGTGTCAAACCGGCACTGGCTGGAACAATCAATGGGACAAAGAGAGACAGAATGGCAAAACCACTGTCTGCTTCCAAGCTCACCAGTAACAGAGGCAAGGATTAGACCAACAGGTCTTCGTTTCTCATCCTTCATGAGAAGCGTAAACTCTTATCACTGGATACATTCCTCCCTTTTTTTCATTGCTGTGAAAAAATATCTGATTTAAGAAGCTAAAAGAAGAGATCACTTCGCCTCCCAATGAGGAAGGACTGAGTGATGAAAGCACACATGCCGCCCACTTTCTACTTTTTAAAACAGTCCAGAACCTGCAGATCAAGAAATGCTGTGATTCTATATTCTGTCTGGTTGACGAAAGGGTAACCCATTACTTCTCCTCCCCTTGTCAACTTGACTCTCAAGCACATCTCTTTTAACACATAACTTCCCACGTTTTGTCCCTACAGGCTTATAGTCATTTCGTAAACAAAAGGCATTCATTCAGTCCAACTTCAAAAGGTTTTACTGTCTTTAACCATTCCAACACTGTTTAAAAGGATTCTTAGACTCAGATAATCTCTTAATTGTCGATTCCAGAAAAAAATGGAAAAAAGAAAACATGCTTCTAATGCACAATGGCAAAAAGGGAACAATCTCTGTATAAAAGGAAGGAATGGAGAGCAGAAATAATAGACTGGGAACAAAGGAAGAGTGAAGCCTAGTGCATGAAGCACCAAATACAGAAGATGGTGGGCAACTGGGGCTCTGATAGACCTGAGTTCCTAAGGGCTTGGATAGGCTCAAACCCATTTCTCTGCCTAAAGGAAGCGTGCCCATTTGTTGGACTGACTCTACTCATTGTGTACCTTTCTTTGGCTCTAGAAATTCAGAGATTCGAGGGTCTCTACTGCAGTGTATTTCATCTCAATCAGAGCTTCACACAACAGCTTCTCAGAGCACTCTTGGAAAGAATCTTGCTTTGTCACACAATCTTCTTTCAGCAGCTCTATGGAACTGAGGTGCAAGACTATATGATTCTTAAAATCTTGTATTTTTCACGACTATATAAAAATGACACCTGGAGGAGTGGAGAGATGGGTGGCTCAGCGGTTAAGAGCACTGACTGCTCTTCCAGAGGTCCTGAGTTCAAATCCTAGCAACCACATGGTGGCTCACAACCATCTGTAATGGGATCCAATGCCCTCTTCTGAAGGCAGCTACAGTGTACTCCTCTACATAAAATAAAATTAATAATTCTTTTTGAAAAAATGATACCTGGATGGCACAACCTAGTAGTTCTTCTGCCAGTTTAGGATGCTTCCTGGCCACCTGGGGCCATAGTCCCATTCTCTTTTCTTACCTGACCCTGTAGGACCATGTTTATAGCTGATTTTTTTTTTTTCAGCAAGGAACCATTCAATGATATTTTCAGTTTGTCACTCTTTCAGTTTAGCTCTCCCCTTTCAAATGAACTTGCACTTTCACAAATAGAGTCTGATACATGTGGGGTCTTGTCCCGCTCAGCCAGTGCATTAATCTATTTAACAAATATAGCTTCCTTTGAACCTGAAATTCTAAACTTGACTGCAACTCTAAACTTGTTCAAATTTTCCTCACGGAACTCCACCTATTCTAATATTCTTCTGCTTTTTCTCACTGTAGACCTAGTTGGCAGCGATGGGCATTGATCCTGATATAGTCTAACTGGTACCTTACTTAGAAATTTCCTCTGCTAGACAAATCCATTTCATTGCTTCCTAATACTTTGACAGTCGAATTCTCAGGACAGAGCATGTTGTGACACAGATGAATTGCTCAAAAAATGAAAATGAGTTTATCTTGTCTCCTTGAAGGGCTACTTGCCCCTCTCTGAAATTTTGTGAACAGGCTTGCACAATTAAAATTTCTCAGCATTTCGTCCTTCCTAACTCCCACCAGAATGTCCTATTAAGCTCTACTGACAGAACTCTAGGGCATTTCCAGTCTGAAGCCTTCAACTCCTCTATACGAGCCCCCAATCCAGTTCCAATTGTTTAAGAACCACATCGTGAATTTTATCCCAGCAACAGCTCAACTTCTGACTAGTAATTTTCCGTATTAATCGCGTTCCTCACTGTTGTGATGAAAATGCTGAACAAAACCAAGCTAAGGAAGGAAAGGGTTATTTGGGCTTAAACTTCGAGGGCTCCCAGTCCATCCGGGGGCAGGGGGGAGGAGAGTGGCAGCAGTAATACAAATCAGCTGCTACACAGCACACACCAATCCGGGTGTGGTTCTGAAAGCAGAGAACTCAGGTGTCCAACTCACTTTCACTTTTCTACATAATGTGCTTACCCAAGCCCATATAATGACACCTTTACAGTGTGACTTTCTACTTCAATTCAACAAAACTACAAACTACAGAAAAATATGCCCAGAGTTTTTTGCAGTGATTTCTATCTTTAATTACAGTGACAATCGATTTAAAGCAGCACACAGTAAAATTTCAATATCTCACAGCTTTTGATTTATAAGTTTTCCTTTTTTTTCTCTCCATGTAGGAAAACTACATATACGTATACGTATACATATATATATAGAGAGAATATATAATATACATTAAGAATATATAATATATATTCTTTTTAATAAAAATTGGAAAATAGTCTTACACTAATTTTGATTGGTCAAATAGGCTTTGGATAATGTATTAGTCAGGGTTCTCTAGAGTCACAGAACTTATAGGCAGTCTCTATATAGTAAGGGAATTTGTTAATGACTTACAGTCTGTAGTCAAACTCCCCAACAATGGTCAGCAGTAGCTGTGAATGAAAACCCGAGGATCTAGCAGTCGCTCAGTCTCACAAGGCTCACGGGTGAAGAAGATTGAATTTTCCTCCTTCCAAAGTCTTACGTAGATCTCCAGCAGCAGGTGTGGCCCAGATTAGAGGTGTGCGTACCACCATACCTGAAACTTGTGTCTTCCAGACTCAAGATCTAGATCACAGGTGAGCCTTCTAATTCTGGATTGTAATTCATTCCAGATATAGTCAAGTTGACAATCAGAAATAGCCACTACAGATAATAAAGGCAGATGCCAGAACTAAGCATTACGGTTGGCTATGTATTAAAAACTACCTTTGAAACAATGGTGCAAGGGGGCTTCAGGATGACTTCAGACTTCAGATTATGCTAGCTCATCTTCTTTGTAATTTTCATTTCCAGTTGTATATTTGCAAGGGTTGGGGAAAGGAATGAGAGAAACTTTCTTTGTCAATTGGAGTCCTAGAACCATGAAGATGTGACAAAGAGTATTATATAATCTGTATCATATGGAAATTCAGGGTGAGAAGCACCTGAATATGTTTGAATTACAGGCATTTGAACAGGTATTAAATCTGACAAATTGTCGACATGCTTCACAGAAGTTTCCATTTGCCTTAACTTGGAAAAATAATTTATAAATACTCTGGTGTAAACTCAAATTGTTAATTACTGCATTGACCTACTCTTTTACAAAGAAACTATGCCCATGATCAGCAAGATACATATTGATAGGAATCTATCCGTGGACACTCATTATCTTTACTTTGGTTACATATATATATTTCTTTCAGTTTTCAGGGCAGCATCATTCACTGTAAACCAGATAGCACATTTGTTTCCTTGGTTTGTTGAATTTTATCCGTTTAATTCAGAAGTCCTTCTCACATAGTGAACAAGCCTTCTGTAAGTATGCACATCCTTGACTTAACATAAACCTCTGAAGCATGACCTGAAGATTACTTAAAACTCACGGAGCAGAACTGAATCCCGAGTTCTAACTGCTTAGGCAGGTAGAACGAATATATTTGTGCACATTTGCTTCACCCCCATAATTCTGATTAAAGCAGATTTCCTGCATGTAAGATTCACTGTGAGCAAGTTACCACTGTTCAACTAAAATGAGAATTAGCTCAGCTACTATTCTCCAAATATCTGAAATATTTGGAGGGAGGCAACCATGTGCAATCAGTGCCAGGCTAGTATAAGTCTGAACAGAGAACCAGATACTGGCCTGGAAATGTAGCTTTGCACAGGCATCGCCACATTTCTATGACTTTTGCAGCCTAGGTTTGGGTATTAAACTGGTTATGAGCACATGGGAAGGAAAATACTGTAAAGGTGATTATTCAAAATGATCAACTCTTCAAAGCTTACGTTAAGGTCTAAAATGTGTTTGATGGATGTGAGTTTCGTCACTTAGATTGTTTTAAATAAAATGCTTCTGTAGAAGAACCATGTCATCCATACAATACATGTTGACATGCATTTTGCAGTGACACATACATAAGAAAAAGTGTGTACATCAGACTCCAGTTTAGCTTTGAAAGAGAGAGCCACCTCTTTAGGCTGTCCTTTCTGGATCACTCAGAACACTATCTGGATTCTTGCTGCTGAGTCCCTGAAGATGCCCGTAAGCCAACCAATAAAAATACAACTTTCTGCCCATTTCTTTGGACTTCCACACCTCTTTTGAGAAGTCCTTTGCTGGGTTGCCATCAACATGTAGTTTTTTAGGAGCGCTGAGACATCATTTGGCTAACTGACAATTTTATACCTGGTAATTCTAAGTATAATATTCTGGAGTAAATAAATGATCCATTCACTGTAACTGATTTGATTTAGTCATTAGAATAAACTACCTGATTTGCATCATATTAAGCAACATCTCCAAGCTTATTATGAAGGCAACCACCATCAGTTAGGGACAGACATCAGCATAGGCGTTGCCGGACAGCTCCAGTCGCATTTCCAGGTTTGCTTTAGGTTTTGTCAAACTTGTTCACATTTTGATGACTTTCATCACTGGGAGACTGCAACTGGGTTTGGGTTTTCCTGACTCACTTATACATTTTTATAATTATATTCATATCAAGGTATCTGTCATTTGGGAGTTGAAAGTTCTTTCAGTAATTCAGCATTTTCTGTCTACTGCCTGTGAACTATTAAATGACTGCTCCAGCCAGTATAAGTGATTTAAATGTGATTTCAAAATATTACCATGATAAAATTGCTCCGCTGCCTATAATTGAACATTGGTAAATACAGGAGAGAAATGTTTATAAACAATATAAAACTTTACTACTATGAAACCTTTCCAATATTTTCCTTCCATTTTAATTATAACACACTTAAATGTATTAATGAATGAAAAATAGCAAGTCAAATAGCGTAAAACTTAGTTGATAATGGAAATTAGAGACAACCTTTTCTGATGGTTTGGCCATGAGAAAAAATGCATGCTTTATGAGCCTTGGAAAGATTGCATGTAGGAAGGAGAAGATGGTGTAAATGAGAGTTTATTAGTGTCCTAAACTGCTGCAAAAAGAACAAACGAAGTGACTGAAAAAATAGTGAAAAATTCTTCCCTTTCAGTTCCGTATAATATAAATCTAAACACAAGGCATCAAAAAGGCTAGGCTCCCTGAGAAACTCAGAATCCTTTTTATTTTTAAGTTTTCTCTCTACATTTATCTTTTTATTTATTTAGTGGTGAGAGAGAGAGAGAGAGAGAGAGAGAGAGAGAGAGAGAGAGTATGTGTGTGTGTGTGTGTGTGTGTGTGTGTGTGTGTGTGTGTGTGTGTGTGTGTTAGGTGGTGCATAGAGCACTCTACATGGATGGATGCATAGTGTGATTCAGATGTGGAGTTCCTAGGATATCTTGTCCGAGTCATTTATCTCCTTCTGCCATATGGTTGTAGAGATCAAACTTAGGCCACCAGCTGTACAGCAAGTGGCATTACATGCTAAGCCATGTCAGAATTCTTCTTGTCTTTTCCTTGCTTCTACTGGTTGATCACCAATCTTCATCAGTCCTTTTGGAAGCTGCATCACTCCTATGCCAAGGTCTGGGAGTAGATGTTGCCCTAGATATGCCTGTCTACATTTCTTTTACTATTACCCAGACATCCTTGTGGTTTGCAGCCCACTCATGATTGTTATGTTGATTTGTCTATAGCTATGAACACTTTATACTTGTATTTGTACTTATAAATATCTTATATCCAGGTTCAAAGCCATCCTCAGGTATAAAGCCAAGTAAGGAAGTCAAATTATCTGTATATGCAGAAAATATAATATTTTGCACAGAGAAGTAAAGAATTTAGCATTTCTCTTTGGAGATTGGGATATAATTTAATCTCAATAAATTTTTATAGATAGTTTAAAAGTATATAACTTGGATATATGTATGATACTTTGGATTTTAATGAACTAAAGTTAGAAAGTGGAAATGAGATTAAAGAATTAATCTTTGAGAGTATATAGGTATTATTCACAGCTACATAAATTGTTTGACCAAGGAAATATCCAGAATAGGAAGTTGTCAGTATCTTGTGTGGCAACAATATTGAAATGAGTAAGGAGTTGAAAAAAGAAACTGAATATTAGCAGGGGTCCATCAAAGGAAAGAATAACTTCAAAAAGAACTGAATTCTTTTAAATTGTTTGTTTGGTATGAGGGGAAATCTCCAAACTGAGAATAGTTTTTCTCTTTATACATAGTGGATTTTTAGTGATACACATTTCAGTTAAAAAAATAAAAGCAACACAAAGAAACTTCCTATTAGGGGAATCTACAGATATGAATACAACACTGAAATAATTTCCAGTTTTGCTTTTCCCTTGGAATGTTTCATATAAGGTTATCAGTTTGGATAGAACAAGACAGGCTATGTTTGTATGTTTGTGAATATGTTGGCGACAGTCACAGGATACGGAACCAACATGGCCAAACCCGGACGGAGACAAACTGGCTTCCTGCCTCGGTCGCTCTGTGACACTCACATGCTGTGACAAATGCTTGATCATCAAATAAAAGCATCAAAGATCACATAATTACATTCATGAGATAGCTGGTCATGTAATTACTGCTAAAAATGCAAACAAGTCCTGAGGTTGCAATTACAACTGAAATAAAAAAAAAAAAATACTTGTGGGCTTTGATCCTTTAACGAGTTACATTTAAAAGGCCAAAAACATTGTATGATTAAAAAATAAAAAGCCATTCAGTAAACCTTCCTGTACCTGTGTCACCTTTCAGATTAAGCATGGACATTTTCTTTTTGTTTTTAATTATTAATAATCAAGATTTTCTAGCTCGGTGTGTGGCTTCAGATTTTCTTTGAGTTCATGCAGTGTGGTGGAAATGTATGTCAGCTCTTCTGGGCTCTAGTTCAGACCTTTCTACTAAATTCTTACCCTAACATTTGGAAGTCCTAGGAATCCTCATTTGCAAAAAGAGGAACATTGACCTTACTTTCAAATCACATTTCAAAGATTGTACCTTTTAATGTAAACAAATAGAATACAGTGGCATTAAATAGTACACACTTTGTTTCTCAACATTATTGAAGATGGAGGTGGATCAGGCTGCCAGCAGTGTCACTGTCTCCTGAGGGTTCTTTCTGATTTGAGGATAGCCACTTACCCACTATGTCTCTGAGCGTTCTTTTATAAAATTTAGGATCCTCTCATTAACCTTCTGACTTCATAGGAACCCAGTTACCTACCAAAGATGTTATTATCGAATGTACTCACACTGAGAGTTAGGAATTCAAATATGAATTGGGGGATTCAGTTTATCCAGCAGCAATGATAAAAACTTGTAAAGAACAGACTTATTCTTATGCAAAGATAGAATATATTTTCAAGTTAGTAAAGGAAACAATGTCAACCTTTATGCCTAACAGGTACTGATTATTACCACAGAGATTTGATCTACTTTTTCTTTTACATGAACTATGAGAGCAATTTTGAGACTGCTTATAAGCTAGGGTGAAAGATAGCAACATGTATTGACTTACTGATTTTTAAACCCAAGAACTTAAAATCATTTTAGAAGTCGACAGGAAGTTATGGACAGGAGAGCAGGTTTGATGTGGTCTGCTGAAACAGTCGTTATACCTCTCTTTCATTATCAAAGCATAAAATCCTCCAGTTCATTTTTGGTAATAGGAACCAAAAACATACACAGAAATGCAAAACTCTTTTCCTTATTTACTCTCTGATTATTATGATTTTAGATTTTTTTAATCTGAAATTACAGTAAGAGTATGCAGTGGCTCCATCTAAAATATTTATAAAGCCATTTTATTGGATATTTTATTTATTTACATTTCAAATGTTATCCCCTTTCTCAATTCGTTCTATGAAGTCACAAATATGCTTATACCTAAACCACATAAAAACCCAACAAAGAAAGAAAACTTCAGAGCAGTTTCACTTGTGAATATTGATGCAAAAATACTCAATAAAATTCTTGCCAAACTCTTATAAATCAGTACAAAGACAAAATTGGGCCAGCTAGACGAAAGAAAAGGGTATACTTAGAAAGGAAGAAAAAAAAGTAGGAAGTGTATTTCATAATCACGGAAGTCTCATCAAATTGACAACAAAAGTTTGATTCATTCAATTCATTTCTTCTATCAAAATGGCTTACTAATCTATTGTCTGCACTTTTCATTGTTTGGGAGTGGTAACTGTTAAGAATGGGAATAAGCAAAAGAGAAAAAAAAACACCTTTGCTGTGATAATTCTAAAGATCATGTTCTAATGGAGTGAGATAATAATAATGTGGAATTAAATTACACATTTGTTTCAGGGAATGCAAAACACTTTGAAAAAGATACATTGTGGCAATGGAATGAAGGACCGTTGCTATGAATAAGACACTTTTGTTATGGACATAGCGTTTTTCACCAATATTCAGAGAGTAAGAATGAGTTTCATGATTTTTGTTCTTGTTTCATTTTATTTTGATTTGTTGTGGGTTTTTGTTTTGTATTGGCATTTTCTGACTAATTGGCTTATTGCTTACATGTTTTAATTTTTATTTTGGGGGGTTGTTCTTAGAGAGAGTGTGTGCAAGTAATTGGTTAGGTAAGAAGATGGGGAGGCTCTGGGAAGAGTTGTGGAAAGGGAGATACATAATCAAAATACATTGAATAAAAATATTTTAGATGATAAAACAAACAAAAGAAAACATGAATGAGCCAGTGTGATAGTGAATACAAAGTTCCCAGGCCTAACCTTAAAAACTAGAGAATCCATTACAAGCTATTAAGAAAAGAGAATAGAAAATGTCATTAAATCTGAAATGTCTTGTATCATTGATTTGCTTCTTTTTTTTATTCCATTATCTCAATGGGATGTAATCTTTATGAGACTAGAGATTAACATGGATTTGCATGGGACTCAATCTCCTTAGAAATACTTAAACATAGACAGAGAAGAATAGGCCATAGATACAAGGCAACAACAGCAATTTCCTGCCATTTCTTATGGTGAAGATTAAGAAAGAGAAAGCCACAGTTATAGCAACATTTAGAAGCTGAGACTAGCACATATCCCACGGCTAGCAAGACTATGGTGTCTTCAGTTCACCAGCTGAAGTTTTGCAACACACCAAAGAGTGAGAAAACTGACTTCCTCTTACTACTTCAGAAAGAAAAACAGCCAGCCTGCAGACACTTTTATTTCAGTCAAGACAGACCTGTGGTCTGGAAATATATAGCAAACAGATCTTTAAGATAATACTTTTGTGTTTGGTTTTATCTACTGAGTCATGGCAGCAATAGAAAAATCAATTCAACTAGTTTAGTAAAAATATATCTAAATTCTAAGGGAGGGTGTTCCCCGTAGAAGGTACAACATTGTAGAGGACCCAGAATAGAAAGAAGTTTATTGTATTTGATAAGCCAAGAAACTGGAAAAGGAACACTCAGTAGAACTGAAGCACAGTGGGAAATCACAGACTGAAGTGAAATAGAATCAAAGAGATTACTGAGGTGGGACATAGAAGGTGGGACATAGAACTTTATTGGCTCAGGGGTGGAATATAAATTTATAATTTACTCTTAATATAATTCAAAGATGTTGACAAACTAGCCTGCCTCCATCTTAGGCTTGAAAGCCATATAATAATAAAAACAAACTAGGTTTATTCCTGTTTACGATTAAATATCTGTTTCTCAAAGATTTGAATGTGCCCCATTTTTAAACTTAACTCCAAATGGTTCTGTAGCACCTGTTCCAGGAAATGACAACCATGACTTTGTTCCAAAATATATTCTGACTGCCTTGTTATGACCACCTTAGGACCATGTTGCTATGACTGTTTTGTTATGACCACCTTGTTATTTGTTTGTTTGTTTGTTTGTTTGTTTGTTGATACTTTATTTACATTTCCAGTGTTTCCCCTTTTCTGTGTCTCCTCTTTGGAAGCCTCCTATCCCCTCCCCATCCTTACCTCTATGAGGGAATTCCACCTCCCACCCACCCGCCCACCCATCCCCCTATTCCCACCTTGACATTTCCCTTTACTGGGGCCTCTAAGACCCTCAGGCCCAAGGGCCTCTCCTCTCTCCCTGATGGCCATTGAGGTCGTCCTCTGCCTCATATGTGGTCTGAACCATGGGTCCCTCCATGTGTATTCTTTGGTTGGTGGTCCAAACTTCAGGATGACCAGGGGACGGGGTCAGGCACATTAGCGCTGTTGATCCCTCCATGAGGCTGCGAACTCCCTCAACTCCTTAAGTCCTTTCTCCAACTCCTCCTTCTAGGACCTCACTCTCAGTCCAGCGGTTACTGTTAAGTGAAACTTGGGCATTCTGAACTTTTGGGCTAATATCCGCTTATCAGTGAGTACATACCATGTTCCTTCTTTTGTGACTGATTTACCTCGCTCAGGATGATATTTTCAAGTTCCATCCATTTGCCTGCAAATTTCATAAAGTCATTGTTTTTAATAGCTGAGTAGTACTCCATTGTGTAAATGTACCACATTTTCTGTATCCATTCATCTGATGAGGGACATCTGGGTTGTTTCAAGCTTCTGCCTATTATAAATATGGCTGCTATGAACATAGTGGTGCATGTGTCTTTATTACATGTTAGAGCATCTTCTGGGTATATGCCCAGGAGAGGTATAGCTGGGTCCTCAGGTAGTATTATGTTCATTTTTCTGAGGGTCCGCCACACTGATTTC
>CM052701.1:104791470-104816223 GCA_028551405.1 Uromys caudimaculatus
TTTAAAGGCTTCTAGTTCTTTACCTCTGTTCTCTTGTGTTTCTTTAAGGGTGTTAATTTCTTTCTTAAAGTCTTCTATCATCATCATGAGAAATGATTTTAAATCTGAGTCTTGCTTTTCTGATGTATTGGGGACTCCAGGGCTTGCTTTGGTGGGAGAGCTGGGTTCTGATGATGCCAAGTGGCCTTGGTTTCTGTTCCTTAGGTTCTTGCCCTTGCCTTTTGCCATCTTGTTAACTCTGATGTTAGCTGATCTTACTTTCTGGCTATGGCTTTTCTCACCTGCAGGCCTCTATCAATACTCCTTGAAGACCAGCTCTCTCTGAGAGGTGTTTTTTCCACACTCCTGGGTGAGTAACTTTCTCCTGGAGCTCCTTGACTATGGAACCCTGGTGGCCCAGGCAGAAGTCTCCTGCCGCAGCTCCTGCTGTTGGGATCCAGGGGGTTTCTATGCCCGCCTACCGCAGTCCCTGTGTCTCGCAGGTTCAGGGCAGTTCCTGGTGAGCTGTGGAGCTTGTCTTGGACCCACTCCTGGCTTTTCCAAGCTTCTGGGAGGGTATCTTTCTCCCGGTGCTAATCGGCTATGGAGTCCTGTGGTCCAAGCTGAGGTCTCCAGCCCCCGGTGGAGGCCAGAACTTCCTGTCCCTCAGTCTCTGTGGCCCGCGGAAACCGAGCGGAATCGGTGAGCACTGGGGCTCGTTTTGTCCCCACTCGGGGCTTTTCCACGCTCCTGGGAAAGTAACTTTCTCCCGGCGGGCGCTGCTTGACTAGGGAACCCTGGTGGCCCAGGCAGACGTCTCCTGCCTCAGCTGCCGCTATTGGGATCCAGGGGGTTTCTATGCCCACCTACCTCAGTCCCTTTGTCTCGCAGGTTCGGGGCAGTTCCTGGTGAGTTGTGGAGCTTGTCTTGGGCCCACTCCCGGCTTTTCCAAGCTCCTGGGAGGGTATCCTCCTCCCGGTGCTAATCGGCTATGGAGCCCTGTGGCCCAAGCTTATGACCACCTTGTTAAGAACACCTTGTTACTACTGTGTTATGGTCACCTGGAAACCACATCTTTGTTTCAGGATGTTGTTATGACCAACTTGTTATATGTATGTTCAGGTTCTATGACATCTATTTGCCTGTCAAATTCCCTATTTAAAAACCTGTTACTTCTGAACTATAGAAACATCTACCTCCCCCAATGTCTAATGCTGATTTTTTTAAACCATGCCTTTATGATGAAACTCCTCATGAATATGAATTTTTAAAAAAGCTTGTTTTAATTAATTCGGCTGTGATGACTCAGGTCAGTGGTCTTTCTCTTCATATCTTTGGAATTAAAAATACTAAAGGGTTTCAGATATGACATTATGCAAACACTGCTCTTGCTGTTCTTCAGTAAATGGATTGTATGAGAAGATAAAAGTAACAAGAAAAACCGAGAACCAACATACAGACCATGTGAGACATGGTTGTATACAGGAAAGTGGCAATAAACATGAAAACCAGGGGTAGAATTATGGTACATCTGGATGTGATTTGGAGACTGGTTGTTGATGAAAGAATAGTATCTTAGGTGCCTCAACAATTTGCTGTAGTGAATTGCCTCTCTGATATTGCTGCCTTTTTATGTGGAAGAACTTGGAGAGAAAAATCTAATCCTTGTTGATTACAAGTGGGGGTCAGTCAGAAAGTGGAATCTCAAATATGCATTTACAAAGTGTTCTGGGAATATTTAGGTTTCCTGTTTGTAGGAGAATCTCATATAATTTTCTATAAAGTGTATTTAGAGCATGTGTTCAAGTATGAATTGCATGTAACTGAACATCATCCCTTTAGCATCTTCAAGGACGTGATAAGCAGAGCCCACACGTGACTCCTGTGCTGTGAATGCTCTACCCCAAGGAACTGTGGAATTTAACTTACACAGGCACAAGGTATAGTAGTCAAGTTTCCTTTTATGATATTTTACTTTAGACATTATTGAGAAAATTGGAAAGAAACACAGAGAAAGCAGTGTGGCCGTACTATTGAGATCAAAGATTATATAATCTATAATATCCAAAATGAAAGTTGTAGATCTTTTTCAGATTAAAAAGAAACAAAAAGTTAATAAATAAATTGTTCAATAGCAATGGAGATTAACTATCTGCATTAGCCTATGAACAAAACCTTTTAAACAACTGTAGTAAATAAGTTCAGGATAAAGTCAGACCAAGTGAAAACCACACACTCCAATTTGCAAAGAAGTAAAAATTATGAAGACAACAAGAAAATTTTGGAATTGAAAATTTTAAAACTGGAAAGCAAAATGCCAACAGATAGAGTACCACATAGGCACTGCTGTGAAAAGGGAACGGAGGAACTCTGAGAAGCAGTGAAAGTCATTAAAATGAAGAGCTAATGGAAGATGACTTCTCATTTGCAATGTCATTCATGCCATGCCATGAACACTCAAAAACACAAGGGAAAACTTTTTAAGAAAATGGAATAGAATTGAAGACCCAGAAATTAACCCACATACCTATGGTCACTTGATATTTGACAAAGGAGCTAAAACCATCCAGTGGAAAAAAGACAGCATTTTCAACAAATGGTGCTGGTTCAACTGGCAGTGGGCATGTAAAGATGCAATTCAACCCATTCTTATCTCCTTGTACAAAGCTCAATCCAAGTGGTTCAAGGGCCTCCACATAAAACCAGATACACTAAGACTTATAGAGAAGAAAGCGGAGACGAGCCTCGAACACATGGGCACAGGGGAAAATTTACTGAACAGAATACCAATGGCTTATGCTCTAAGATCAACAATAGGCATATGGAACCTCATAAAAATCACAAAGCTTCTGTAAGGCAAAGATTGGGAAAAGATCTGTACCAATCCAATATCCTATAGAGGGATAATATACATTATATACAAAGAACTCAAGAAATTAGACTTCAGAGAATCAAATAACCCTATTAAAAAATGGAGCTAAACAAAGAATTTTCAACTGAGGAATATTGAATGGCTGAGAAGTACCTAAAGAAATGTTCAACATCCTTAGTCATCAGGGAAATGCAAATCAAAACAACCCTGAGATTCCACCTCACACCAGTCAGAATGGGTAAGATCAAAAACTCAGGTGACAGCAGATGCTGGTGAGGATGTGGAGAAAGTGGAATTGTTGGTACAATTGCAAGCTGGTACAACCACTCCGGAAATCAGTCTGGTGGTTCCTCAGAAAATTGGACATAATATTACCTGAAAACCCAGCTATACCACTCCTGGGCAGATACCCAAAAGATTCCCAAATATATAACAAGGACACATGATCCACTATGTTCATAGCAGTCTTATTTATAATAGCCAGAAGTTGGAAAGAACCCAGATATCCTTCAACAGAGGAATAGATACAGAAAATGTGGTACATTTATACAATGTAGTATTAAAAATAATGAATTCTTGAAATTCTTAGCAAAATGGATGAAACAAGAAAATATCATCCTGAGTGAGGTAACCTAATCACAAAAGAACACACATGGTATGCACTCACTGATAAGTGGATTTTAGCCCAAAAGCTTGGAATACCCAAGATACGATTCACAGATCACATGAGGCACAAACAAGAAGAAGGAAGCCCAAAGTGCTTCAGTCCTTCATAAAAAGGGAAGAAAATACTCATGGGAGCAAATATGGAGACAAAATGTAGAGCAGACACTAAAGTAAAAGCCATTCAGAGACTGTCTCACCCAGGGATCCATCCCATATATAGTCACCAAACACCAACACTATTGTGGATGCCAAGAAGTGCATGCTGAAAGGAGCCTGATATAGCTGTCTCCTGAGAGGCCCTGCCAGAGCCTTACAAATATAGAAGCGGATGCTGAAAGTCAACCATTGGTCTGATTGCAGGGTCCCCAAAGGAGGAGTTAGAGAAAGGTCTGAAGGAACTGAAGGGGTTTGCAACCCCATAGGAAAACAAAAATGTCAACCAACCAGATCCCCCAGAGCTCACAGGGACTAAGCCACCAACCAAGGAGTACACGTGGATCTAGCTATGTATATAGCAGAGGATGGCCTTATCAGGCATCAATAGCAGGAGAGGTCCTTCGTCCTATGAAGGCTTGATAGATGCTCCAGGTTAGGAGAATCTAGGGCCGGGAGGTGGGAATGGGTGGGTGGGGAAACACTCTCATAGAAGCAGGAGGAAGGGTAATGGGATAGGAGGTTTCCGGGAAGGGGGAAACCAGGAAAGGGGATAACAATTGAAATGTAAATAAAGAAAATATCCAATAAAAATAAAAATAAAATTACCAATTTCAGTCTCTAGAAATTGTCCTCATGCCATAAGGAAAATGGAGACAACATTTTTTTGAGAGGAACAATGACAGGTCTTAAAAATGGAGCACCCTCATAGAGGCAGGGGGTGTTGGGAATAGGAGGTTTCTGAAGGGGAGACCTGGAAAGAGGAAAACATTTGAAATATAAATAAAGTAAATATCCAATCAAAAACAAAACAAAACAAAAACAAAAAACAAAACACCATGAACTCCAAACTCTCCTTGCCTAGTCTTGCTTGAGTGTGACAAGTGTGCCATGTGTAAGTGTGGCCAGGACAGCAGGAATGCTCCTCCTCCGGCTAGCCTCCAGTCTTGGGGTGTGTGGCACGCTGAGAATACTAATTTCTTCATATCCCCTACTGTAGCTGTTTCACTAAGTGACAGTTTCATCCTGGTAGAGGCACAAGCCAATGAATCCAGATGTTCTCACTGAAACTTCTCACTTACAAACTTAATGGTCATTCTTCTAGAAGCAGACCTCACCCTCTATGCTCATGGATTTTGCCAGTAGGTAAATGAAGCCTAGATACACAATCTCCTCCACAACTCTTAATTTGTTGAGATAGTTGTAGGGAATGATATTCATCAGATCACTCTTAAAAACAGCAGAGATTTTGAGAGTAAGCAATAAAAAGAAGGCTACTAACCCATTAATTACAAAATGTAGGGTATGGCTTCTTTTATTTCTTTTACTATTTTTTACATCCTGACCACAGTTTCCTCTCTCCTCTCCTCTAAGTTCCTTGCCCCAACTCCTTGTCCATGACTCTTCAGAAAAAGACAAGCCTCCCAGGCATATAAAGTTGCCATAAGACTAGGCATCTCCCCAAGTATTAAAGCTGTAGACGATAAGGCAGTTGGAGGAAAAGGTCCCCAAAAGAGACAGAGACAGCTTGTGATCCCACTGCTAGTAGTCCCATAAGAAGGCCAAGATATGCCACTATAACGTATGTACAGAGGGCCTAGGTCAATCCTTTGCTGGCTTTCTGGTTGAAGGCTCAGTCTGTACGAGTTCCTGTGAGCCAAGGTTAGTTGATTCTGTGGGATTTTGTTTGTTTGTTTGTTTGATTTTGTGGTGCCCTTGACCTCTCTAGCTCCTACCATTCACCTGCCCTCCCCCTTTCAGCAGGATTCCTCCAGCACTGCATAATGTTTGGCTGTGGGTCTGTACATCTGCTTTCATCAGTTGCTGGATGAAGTGTCTCTAATGACAATTGGGTATAGCAGAATATGATTAGGAATCATTTCATTGACTTTCTTCCCCAGTCACCTTTGGTTCTATCCTAGGTGTCTGGGCTATCGAGCCTCTGGTTCCTGATCCTCCATGCTGTATTGAGGTTGGGCTCCCACTCCTGGCATGGTTTTCAAGCTAGAGCAGTCATTGCTTGGCCACTCCCACAATTTCTGTGCCACCATTAGCCTACCACATCTTGTAGGCAGGACAAATTGTAGATCAAAAGTTTTGTGGCTGAATTGGTGTCCCAGTCTTTCCACTGGAAGATTTTCCTGATTATAGGAGATGGCCAGTTCAGGTTTGGTATTCCCCGTTGCTAGAAATCTTAACTCTGGTTAAGATTAGGTTTCTCACGTGTCCCCAACATGCTCACAATTCCAGTTGTCTCCCGTACTCTCTCCTTCCATCCTCCCGCAGTGTGATCCTTCCTGTTCCCCTGGCGCTTCCTCCATTCACGTGTCTATTCTATTTCACCTCCTAGTGGACATTCATGCATCCCTCCTCGAGCCTTCCTTGTTTCTTAGCTTCTCTGGGTCTGGTGACTGTAGCACAGCTATTCGTTTACTCTATAGCTAATATCTAATCTTAAGTGAGTACATAGCCAATTTGTGTTTCTGGGTCTGGGTTTCCTCGCTGAGGATGATTTTTTTTTCTAATTCAATTTACTTGCCTGCAAATTTTATGATGTTATTTTTTTTTAAGAGCTCGGTAGTACTTCATTGTGTAAATATACCACATTTTCTTTAACCACCATTCTTTGGTTGATGGATATCTAGATTGTTTCCAGCTTCTGGCTACTATGAATAAAGCTTAGATGGACATACTGAGGAAGTAAGTGTCCTTGTAATATGATCGACTGTACTTTGTGTATATGTCTAGAAGTGATATACTTGGGTCTTGAGGTAGATTGAGTCTCAAATATCTGAGGCAATACCATATTGATTTATAAAGTGGCTGTACCAGCTGGCACTCTCACCAGCAATAGAGGAGTGTTTCCCTTCTACCACATCTTCACTAGCATGAGCTGTCACTTTGGTTTTTGGTATTAGCCATTCTGACAAGTATGAGCTGGAATTGGATAGTTGTTTGATTTCCATTTCCCTGGTGGCTAAGGAAGTGGAACATTTCTTTAAATGCTTCTCAGCCATTTGAGAGTCCTCTATTGAGAAGTCTTTGTTTAGATCTGTACTCAATTTTTAAAATTGGATTATTTGTGTTTTTAAGTACATTTTGGAAGTTAGCTCTCTGTCAGATCTTTTCTTATTATGTAGGTTTCTGTTTTATCCTGTTAATGGTATCCTTTGCCTTATAGAAGCTTTTCCGTTTCATGAGGTTCCACATATTAATTGTAGATCTTAGTGCCTGAGCTACTGGTGCTCTGTTCAGGAACTTGTCTTCTGTGCAATGTATTCAAGGCTATTCCTCATTTTATCTTCAGTCAGGTTCAGTGTATTGGGTTTCATGTTGAGGCCTTTGCAGTACATGGGCTTGATTGTGTGCAGGGTGATAGATATGGCCCTAGTTGCATTCTTCTATATGCTGATATCCAGTTATATCCAGTTAGACCAGCACCATTTATGGAAGATACTTTGTTTTTTACATTGTACAATTTTCACTTGTTGGTCAAAATCAGGTATCTGGATTTCCATGTGGGTCTTTGGTTCAATTCATGATCCACCTTTCTGTGTTTATGTCAATACCATGTGTATTTTATTACTCTATCTCTGTAAGAGATTGAAATCAGTGATGGCAATACTTCTGGAAGTTCTTTTATTGTACAGAATTGTATACAACCCTGGCAAAAACCCCTTCTATTCTGGCAGCCACACTGGTACTATGAACCTTAGGTAAGAAAGACACGGTCCACCACCTGCTAACAATCCTTAGGATATGTCTTTCAATAGATGGCCAGGGAAAAGAAAGAGTTAATAGTCCTACTAGGATAAATGTCAACGACTGAACTCAAAACCGCCCCTGCAGAGTGGTCTAGCTTTAATTGGATCTGACCGAAAAGCAGTTGATACCTAAGGGCATTGTGGAAAACTGTGTAACAATCACCTGGCAATTAGTGTAACCTATCAGCTGGCACATTGCCAATAGAAGTCAGTAGTTTAATAGAAAAAGAATTGAGAAAAGAGATCATATAAGAGAATTCTATAATCTGTCATCACAGCTGACCACACAGTAAAACTCCGGACTGTTCCTCCTCCAAATTCTTAACTGACATCACAAAACAGGTGCATGAAATAATCCACATGTTACTGAATTTGGGCCGATACAATTTTGACATGTGATACATTCACAATGACTGCAAAGAGAGGAAGATTTAGAGTGAAGGGGGGGTGACAGCAAATAATGACATGAATCTACACAAACAATGACAAGGGTCAGAAATGTCAAACAGGTATAAACTATACTGGATAACTTTTCTATCTCCCCATTTTATAAAGATACAGAATTGCATAAGTAACTTATAACAGCCCAGTGTCATAGCCATAGCATATATATGACAACAGAAATGCAAAAAACAAATGAAATAAATAAGCAAAAAGAAAAGAGTGTTGGAAATATAATGAGAATATAAAACCATGGATTAAGATGTCATAACAGAAAATGTTAATGAAAACAAGAATAGTCAATGGAGAAGAACAGTCATGAATTAGAAGACCAAAGTGATGTGGCAGACATAAATCTAAACATATAGATAGTAATTTAGGTCTAAAAAATATGCCATTTAATAGTAGTGGTGTGAGTGAGAGATTACATTTTAAATTTTCCTATAATATAATGCAGACAAGAAACACAATTTAGCTTCAGAATGAGTCACAAATGTATGGTAAGAGAATGGATAGATAAGGAAGCCATGTCATGCAGAGAGCAACCATGAAACAGCAGAGGTGGTTACACTAAAATCAGAGATGCCAACTTTAACACAGAGATTATTAGTAAAGATATCCTCTTTAAGAATCTATTAGTAATATACAATGATTATATATATATACATATATATATACATATACATATATATATATATATATATATATATATATATATATATATATATATATATATATATATATTCAGAAACACACAGAGCACTGAGGCCCCAAATACATAAAGCAACATAAAAGCCAACATAATTGAACAGAGAAATTGGTAATTTGGTAATAGTAATTAAATATGTAGATATTAATTTTTCAATGACAGAACAATTAAGCACAGGTAAATATGAAATTATAATATGTTGTTGCAAGCTAGGCTCATTTACACACATAAACACGATAATCATATATCTTCAGTGTGCCATGGAAAATTCTGATGCCCACCCTTCTAAAATCTAAAAGCTGAAACTATGTGGAAATAAGGCAGCTTCTATGCATGTCATATATTCCTCCACATATAAAGTCAGCTTCTGGAGATGGGCTATAGTTCAGTTGTTAGAGCACTTGCCTAGGGTGTGCAAGGCCATGAGTTCTATCCCTGGGTTTATGACATGTCACCTTCACAAGTGAAATCACTTGCTCCTCTACAGAAATTACAAAGACATTTCACTCTAATGACAGACTTAGTTTTCTTTCTAAATGACATTTAATTGTTCAAAGTTTAGTTAGGTGGAAATGGAGGGAATACAAATTTCTTCTTCTCCTATTAAAGTTATTTAATGTCAATTGAAAATATTTGCTCTCCCCTCCACTAACACCAAAAACAGTATTGCTACAATTTGTATCTTGCGTTGTCAGTGACTAAAACATTAGTGGTGTGTGTGTGTGTGTGTGTGTGTGTGTGTGTGTGTGTGTGTGTGTGTGTGTATAAAATGTCTTACTGCTCAGATATCCTGGGGTGTGAGTAACAACCAAAACCAGAAAATATTTTATATCATATAGAGTTTAAGATATAGTGACAGAAATAGGTAATTAAACAAGAGCTTTATTCAAATAGTAATTGGATTGATTAAGCATCGTAGTATTAGGAGAGCCTATAACTTAGTGAATTCACCTAATCTGAGAAGAGACACAAATGTTGTAAAACAGAAGTATTCACTGAGTTGAGATGTGTTCAAAAGGAATTTAGAGAATTAGGAGAAAGCATGATCTTTTAGAAATGTAATCTCATTTCAATGATTGATAGATTATGGCACTGAAAATTTCCCTATATTATACTTATTTCTTTTTCTTTTAATATAGTTATGCAAATATGTACTTATCAGTTAATAAACTGCTTTAGCATGGCCTCTGGGCTCACTACACTTTCTAGTTGCTTAGGTAGTCTTTGTACTTATTAGTAAGCCTTGAAGTCTCAAGTGTCTGGGCTTAATTGCCAACTTGGAATGATTTAAATGATTTTCAGGGCTCAAGAATAAATTTTGATAAAATGTTCCATTTTATATGGCTCAATTTTATTAATGAAAAGAAATTAGGCTGTAAATATGAGACATGCCACATGCCTTCTGAAATTCTGTAGGCCTATGAAATCTGATTCTTTGGTTTTTAATACCAAGTGTAAGATCTTGTAGTAGTTTTTGTGATCATGATTTGGCAGTTACCTTTGTCCCCTTTTAACTTTCCAGTTTGCCTATTCTTTTGAGCATTGCTCATGTGATCATTATTAAAATTTTTAATAAGACTTGGTATGGTGGTACAAGCCAGCGCATGGGAGACAGAGTCAGGCAGACCTCTGTGAGTCCGAAGACAACATGGTCATTTCTGGTAACCCAGAAATACATAATGAGAGTCTGTGTCAAAGCACAAACAAATAAAAAGATTAATGACAGTATCCATACACTATTCTAAGTCTATGTAAGCCTACCATGCTTCGTTGTGTGTTCATGTGCTCATACAGACGCTTCTGATTTGTGTTGTGCTGAGCATTGGCTTTTCTTATGCAAGCACTCTCATATTAGCAATCTGGCCTTTGGTGATTAAATAAAAGGTATTTCACCACCACCACTCACCATTTCATACTAAAATGTGAGAAATTACCTGGTGACCTTAGGTGCTGCCCCACTGCCACCTGCTGGTAGATGTATAGAAAAGGCAGCAAAGCGGGCACCAAATGACCAGGGAAGGTGAGTGCAGTCTGCACAAAACTCATAGGATCTGAGGTTTTCACAGAAGTATAGCTAACATTTTCCATAAATAAATCTAGATTCTTTTAGTGAACTATATGCAAATTCATATATATATATATATATATATATATATATATATATATATATATATAAAGAGAGAGAGAGAGAGAGATACAGATATAGATACAAATATAGAGATATAGAGATATAGAGATATAGATATGCTTTAAGTATTTTTAGGGATATAAATAGATTTTGGTAAAAGAGTGAATTTAATATCACTTTAATCCTTTTAATGAAAAGAAAAATCCAATAAGCCAATGCTTATTTATTTGACTTGAGTTGCTGTTGTTTACGAACTTGCTTGAGTTTCAATGATTTTCAACCTAAGATTTCAAAAGCAACTAAAGTGTATTATTTTTCTTAAATGACTTTTCTTTCATTTTAATCCTTGTATTTATATTATAGAGTTCAAAAAAACCCCATGTGTTTACTGGTGTATCTTTCAAAGTCTGTTATTTTTATTATATTATGTGAAATACTATTTTAAGGGAAATAATAATGTGAAATATCAATTTGTCTCTCCCTGTTCAAATGTGTCCAACTCATTATGGTTTGGTGAATGAATGGTGGGCGTCTACTTTTGACTTCTGTTATCCACTGTTTCTATTTTCAGAGTTTCTCATTTGAGACTTTCCCACATGTCACAGTTGTGTGTATGTGTCAATATAATATGGATATCTCATCTGAGTTATTCTTATATACTGTGGTGTATTTTTGTATTAGAGCTAACTGAGTCAGTGTGTGTACATATTCTGTGTAAATCAGTGCTTTGCATTTTTAGCAAGCTTTCCACATAGTGCATCTGGTTCCCAAAAATTCTCTTACTGTAGAAGGAAGGAAAAAAATAGGACTAATTATCTTTATTTTGTGAGCAAAAATATAGAAACCTAAACTGACAGAAGAGAAGAAATTTAATCTGATTCTAACGCCAAAGGTTTTTTTTTTTTTTTCCACTGTGTCGCAATGAACATGGAACAATTCTTTATCTCTTTTTGAATGCTCACTAAATCCCAAAACCCTTAAGGGGATTTGGCATGCTTCTCAGGAAAGGATTTCAGGGTAGTGTGGTCTAGTAAAGAACATGATCTTTGGTTTTACCAGGACTATGACATAACATAGTGAAAAGCAGGACTACAATGTATTCCTCTCCTCTCTGGTTAATAAGAGGATTAGAGTTAATTTATGGAAAGCTCCTAGCACAGTTCTTGGTTTATATTAAGCTTTAAAATGATCATTATCATTAAGAAGAGAACAGGAAGCAAAAAGATTCATGTGGATCACCAGACTGGTACTGTAAATAGGTCCTCCCTGATGAACTCAAATGACAACACATTACCTGGAATATACTACTAGAAATTACTCCTGGATTCCAGGGCTATGCAATGGACCTATGTAGTGACTAGCATCACATCTTACCTTATGGAAGAAAATGTATGAATGTTATTAGTGTTGAAAAATCTAGGTCACAAATTTAGAGTTAGAAAGTCTCTCCCAGCATGTTCATAAGGATCCATTTGATTCCTAAGCACTGAACGTGATACATGTAATAAAATGAAAATGAGAGAGAGGGGAGGGAGGGAGAAAATAAAACCCTGTACCAAACTAGATATATTACCAACAGAGGAGAGAATTTTCACAATGCCATGAAGTAATAGTTCACACTAATGCCTGTGTAGGGGTTGTGATTCTGTATGTACATATTGTGTGCATGTTTCAGTGACACAAAATATACATTCCCTTACAAGACAAAAACTCAACCAGTATAATGTGTGTCTACAGATGGGCAAGTAAAACCAATGTGTATTTTCCAAGGATTAGAGAGGGTATAAGTACTTCTCCAGAGTATTAACCAGTTCTAAGTAGTTCAGCCTATAGGTAAATAATGTTAATAACAGTAGGTGGCCTAGAGACAAAACCAGAGACTGTTACATTGAAATCATTTTACAGAAGTATGCAGAGTTCAAAATATCCTCAGACAAAGAAGATAGCTTTTCTGTTTGCTAATGTTTTAGAAAACAGGTTACATAGTAAAACACCCATGTGTAAAATAGCAGATGTAAGAGGATTTGAGAAAATGAATAATAAAATAGAAATGATCATCAGGAGAAAATAAATGATCAGATTAAATAGCAGCCTTTTGAGTTCTGTTATAGTGAACATAACCTAAGAGAGTGAACCAACCTATGTCAGAAAGTCTTACTGCCAGTCTCAGACACGAGCAGTAAAATGAAACACAGGAGCTCAGTCTGGATGATGTCTTACTGAGTGCCAAAATCTGAGCCCCCTGTGTGTGCACTACAGGTCAGACAAGAAAATTCTTACTAAATGGAAACTGTAAAGCATCTCCAGGCTTGAAGAAGAAAGAGGGAAAAGTGAGAAGACCCAGGGTCTTTAGGTACCAGAGTCATCAAATGGGAATCATTGGACTCCGATTCCATAATAAAGAGGCAGGAGTACTCAGTTCTTGCTCAGAATTGATCTTTAGGGGAAAATAAATGGCCTGTGATTACAGAACGGCCTCTGTTGTCTAGTTATAGTGGACAAAGCCAAGGAAGGAAGAGAAGAAAGCAACTACAGAAAAGGGCATGTAACTGAAGCACCCCACTATCCACGGAAGAAAAAGTAAGCACAGGTAAAAGCTATCTCCTGAAAGCCTTGTCTGGCTTTAGTGAAGAGGTTACATTTTTAAGGAAAATCTGTGTTAGATGTGTCAGCATGTTTTCCCTGGCATTTTTTTCTTTTCATGATAAACTACCTGGACCACCTGAGCCCTTTCTTCACTTTAAAACAAGAAATTTGAAATTTTAGAGGTAGCAGGTAGAGTCTGCTGTCAAAAAAAAAAAAAAAAAGAAAGAAAGAAAAGAAAGAAAGAAAAAGAAAAGAAAGGAAGAAATGGAAAGCAAAAGCAAAACAACCAAATAACCAAAATCCCTGTAGCAGCCACCATTATACACTCACAGTTGACTAACACCAAGGTCTACCATAAGTAATTTAAATTCGACCTCCATGCCTGGTATGTTTATATGATTCAAACACACTGTATTCTTTGATACAGTTTATTTCCATATGCAAATGAGCAAACTTGTACTTCAGAAAGATTAAGAAATTTGCTAAATTTACAGAAATGTGAACTGGGCAGGGAAGTATTGTCTGATTTAGAAACTTCTCTGTGTGCTATATTAACATCTAAAACTTTACTCAGTTTTCTCCCAATCATTGGTATGTTTAGCAGTCATTTATTGTCTATTCCATACTAGAATTTAGAAATAGGTCAAAGGACATGACCCATGTTATGGGACTCATTCCTAGTTCATCCCAGAAAATTATGGCTAGAATGTAACAAACTAGCCATATGCCGTGCTCCTCACATGTATTTTCTAAAGAGCTATTTATAGCAGCTCTGGAGCTAAGAACTTATTAGCTATCCATAATACAAAAGAATTTTAAGCTGGCATGCATGCCATTATGTATGTGGACCTTGAAAGTCTAAAACTCTGGTAGTAAATTGGCTCCCAAAAATGCCAGGTCAGGTGTTGTAAGTGAAGCTATGTTTCCTAAGAGGCGGGGAGGGGGAGGGGACACGGGGTTTCCAAAGAAAAGGGGGATCATCGGAAATGTAAATAAAATATCAAAAAAAAATTAAATAAAAGAATGAAAAAGGAAAAAAAAGAAGTATATTTAACACATTTTTTAAAAAAATATTTACATCTATAATATATGGGTGTCTAGATATTGCAGAAAATAAGTACTACTTTTATTTAATTGAAGTAAACCAAACTAAACTGGAATTCATCACAAGATGAAAATCCAAATTATTTACAGATTAAAGTTTTAGATTTATTTTGTTTCACAGGCATCACAGTCTCTTCCCAGATTTCTGCTAATGATGTTGGGCTCCTCACAGAGAACATTCTGATGGGGAAAGGCTGTATTTAGATAAACAGAATATTCTTTTGTCTTTTCTCTTAAGATCCATTTATTCTCCTGATTTGATCCAAATTTATATATCCAATGGGATAGAAGATGATGAATGTCATGTACCCTACTGAGTCCCTCATTAAATATTAAGCAGATATTAATGGAATTAAACATTAAATGGACTCCAGAAAAATTGCAATAAGCAGAGTCATCCTTTGGTGATCGAGAATTTTATACTTCCATCTCTATATACACAATTACAGGAATGCTGTTGGGCAAATAAAGCTTTTAGTATGGGAGACAAAATGTTGAGTGGCATTTCTGCTTGTAAGAGCGCAAGAGTATTCCCCACAGAAATCCACACCAACTTCCGGGATTCAAACGCCATGTTGCAAGTTCTTTCAAAAAGTGTTAGTGAGGCCTAAATTTTCACCAGACAGATAGATAGATAGATAGATAGATAGATAGATAGATAGATAGATAGATAGATAGGTAGGTAGATAGATAGATAGATAGATAGATAGATAGATAGATAGATAGATAGATAGATAGATAGATAGATAGATGATGGACGGACAGACAGATTAAAAACGTAATATCCAGTTCTAAATGCTTCATTTTCTGCATCCCCCTTATTTAAAATCCAGGTGGGCAGGAAACCTAAAATCTATCTTAGTTTTTTCATATCCGCATTAAAAAAAAAAAAGTCTGTTTGGGGTTTTGCATAACAAAGTGTGAGTGAAGGGTAAAAGAATTAATCTAATCCATTCCTATTTGTTCAGACCTTATGTGGGCAGCCAGCACCATCAGTGAAAAGCTGTCACAACTCTGAGATCTGATAGCAAGGGCTGGCCACAAGCCTTAACAGGCAATGAACCGGCCTGCACATTCAATTTTAATTAAATCCCCATGCCAGCAACAAAGCTTTGGAGGAAAGCAGGCCTTAGAGGTGTTATGTGTTCACATACTTGCTCTATATTCACAGAGCCATCTGAAAAAAAATTATGGCGTGTAGATACTTAACTGACCAATTAAAAGAATTTTATCATTTGGCTCCTGTCAAGCACTTGGCATAACTACAAAATGATCTTTGAATTATGCACACCTTTGTGGCTGCTTGTCCTCCTGGGAGGTGAGACCTTCTTTCAGAATTGCTGTCTCCCACGAATTTAGGCTACTTCTTCCTCTTTCAGTTCCCTGTCACATGCAATAAATGAAAAGCAAACCATTCCATTTGTCTTGTAAAAAAACTAAGGACTCAGAAATAATGTTTTTACTCCAGCTCCAAAGGGGCTGGAAGCAGCAAATTACAGCTGTCCAAGGCAAGCTGGACTCTGTGGCTGCAGGTAATAAGATCTGCAAAACACACCATCTGCACCTCCTAGCACCACTGTTATCAAATTGCATTTCTCATAAAGAAATTAAAGAAAAATCAAATCACATGCTGCATGTAGATCTGTCTCCCTTGCTGCTAGTTACATTTGTCTTTGCCATTGTGATTCTAAGGACACAGGATACATTGACCTCCTTTCTCTTTTCCAACCAGATGAGGAACTTTATGATAGTAATGTCGTCATTACACACAATGTTAGCAATGTCTTGTTGGTTACCTCAAGTAATGCCACACCTTAGGTTTATGGTGTTGTTTTATCTTGTTCGGAAGTAAAGAAGATCATTTTATTAAGGGACTATAAAAAGAAAGGAAAAAAGGCAGACAGATATATAGAGAGATAATTGGAGACAGTAGGAAGAGTCAGGAAAAGGAAGGACAAGAGGAGATGAAAACTTGGAGTCTTTACACAAATACTTCCTTTTCTTGCATAATTTGGTGGGTGGTGTGGCTAAAAGACAGAACTCAGAAGCTGTAGTGTTTATTGATATCATATACCTGAAAGAGTTCACAAAATGTCTTTCCTACATGTAAACTTGTAGTTTTAAGTAGAATGAAGAAAGAACATGAGCAGAGTTTTGTGTGTGTGTGTGTGTGTGTGTGTGTGTGTGTGTGTGTGTACACTGAAAGAGTATCTGAGATCAAGTCAAATCTCAACACACACCCCACACCTTTCTATCTGGCTTACTGATCTTCAGCTATCTCTTTACTTTGGCTATTTTCCAGGTCACCCCCAGCCTCTTTCTGCTCAGCTACTTAACAGCATGTGTTCTTACCATCAAAGACCACCAGTTTTCAGTGCCCATCTGTCAGCTCCTTGACTCACTTCAGGATTCCTCTTCTATACTCAAGAGTCCTGACTCAATGCTTCACATGTGCAAAGGCATCAGGCTTAAAGCCTCTGCTCTCTACAACTCTTCAAAGCCATTTTCATTTCAGGTGTGTCATACCTAGGCTCTTCAGTCTTCTCTAGCTTTCTTTTAACTTTTATCTGTCTCTTTTCTTCTCCCTACTGTCCTGACATTGATGAAGTACCTTATCAGGTTACTTCAAAAATCTCCTAAGTAAGGTGTTTTGCCTGTTTTGCTAAAGTATATTTTTTTCAGTGTTCAATATACAGCATAGGACCTCAGGCACACTAAGCAAGTGCTTTACCACTGAGATGCCCCAAAACTTTCAATGCTGACGTCTTGCTTCTGCTTCAGTAGTTTTACAAGATCCATTTACTTCCTCTTGCTTGTTGACTTTACAATAATCATTAATACTAAACCTAAACTCATAGCAGATGCTGCTTTTGCCTAGAAATCAAGTTCTCGGTTTACCTTAACAGTAACTCAAAAGTGAGAAGCCATAGCAAATCATTTGCTTCTTCCTTGACTGCCTTGGTCTCCTAATGATTCCAGAACATTCTAGTCTGCCTTTTGATTAAACTCTTCATACATTTTTCATCTGGCTACTTCCTATGTACTTCTCATCTTATATATTTAATATCCTTTCCTGGAAAGCCACCCAAACACTATATGCAGAGAGCTTCACCTTCCTCTTCACTGCTCTCATTATAGACTGTATGCTTTTATACTCTCTTAAACCATTTTTCTATAGTCTGTACCTTTCATTAAACACATAATCTACAAGAAATGGACTGATTTTGTTCATTTGATTTTTATCTGAGGCATTCTCCAGTTTTTAGAACATGGCCAGTTACTAGTAACTAAATGAATCAAAGAAAGAAACAAAGACAAGGAAAGAAAGAGCGTGAAGGAGAGAGAGGAGAGAAGGAAACAGGGGAGAAAAAGAAAGCAGTAAGAGAGGGATGGGAGGAAGAATACATGAATCCTTGAACCATTCAAGCCTGTATCAGTCCTCTGGTAGTGGAATCACCTCACCTACTACTCAATCCATTTGACAGGGGTGGATTTAGATGTACATTTGACTTCAAGAAGGGAACATGCATTTTAGAAAATGTAATTATTAACATTGCCTGCCAAATCTGAATGGAGAAGCTTAGAAAGCTCAAAATCTTTAGAGATAGAAAATATTTTGTATTCATTTCCAAAAATATGTCAGAATAGATGTTAATACACCTTTGGCATACATATCAACAATGTTAAAATGTCTACTAAATATCCAGCAGGTGTTATACCCCAGAAGTCTAATCTATGAATGCGCTCATTAATTTCAGTGATGCATAAACTCATTTAGCCATGCAAATGAGTCCTTGGATGCGAGTTTACATACTGCTTGTGAAAACTGACTTGAACTTTTGCCTAGAACATCATTATGCACAGCCTGTATGTTGACGATCTTCTGCTGCTCATAGCACGGCTACTTATTTCTCATCACTTTTCTTTCAACCTGTCACAAACTCATGTACCTGATCTTCCCTGTCTTTCCATTTCCCCTTTCTACCACTTCAGTTCCTGTTGTTTAACCACCTCCTTATACGTGGTGCCACTGGGTATTTAATGTCAGAGCATATTCTAATTCTCTACTTCTTTTGTTGGTGTGTATAGAGTGCATGGAATTGAATCTATGTCCTCATGCATGCTAGGAAGGCACTCTACCCCTGAGCTATAATTTCAGCTCCTTTTTGCCTATGAAAAGAGAAATGTGAAACACGCAGAATTATAATCTACATTCATGTTATACATATTAGTATTTAATATAAAATCTGGGCAGGCACACAGCTCTGCCTTAGAATTTTCTTTTAGCATGTTCAAGACTCTAGGTTGATCCCATTAAATGAATAGAAGGTGAAATTCGACTTCCTTGAAAAATAGTTTCACAAACCCATAGAGACCAACTCTTTGCATGGTAACTGCTGTGTGATGCATTGTCTTCCCCACAAAGTTATACTGAAGGCTTAACATTCAGTTCTTTTGAATATAACTACAGTTGGAAGCAAGAATTTTAACAATTTAATCAAATTAAAAAGAGGTTATCCTGGATCAATGTGGACCTTAATCCTAAGACTGAAAGTCTTATGAAAAGAAAGAAACTGATGATTACCCTATATTAAGCTAAAATGGGAGGATGAAGACTTTAAGGTCAGCCTGGGTTACATAATGAGATACGAGAGAGAGAAAAATTAGAAGAGGAAAAGGAGAATAGAATATGACTTTCTAATGTGATGAATACCAAGCACTGCTAGGGACCATAAGAAGTTAAATAGAAGCCAGGAACAATCATATCTACTTTCAGAGAGATCATACTCTTGTCAGAACCAACTGCAATGACAAATCTTAATTGTACTAAATTTCTCAGGTTGTAGTTCTTCATATCAGTGCTAGATGTATACAGAGTAACAATGGCCAGGAATGAAGAGATGCTATCTCCTGCCTATAGAAGGAATATGCTATCATTTTTATTTATTTTTTGTGGGAGAACTCAAGATAGACTCTGTCAGTCTTGGTGGTTTCTTAGTCACATGGATCAGTGGTAGTTATCATTTATCAACTGTCACATGGCCAGTGTCTCATAGTCACATGGCATCTTCTGTCCTTGAAAAGTTTGATCTTTTAGTCTTATACCTGACCATTTACATGTAAATACATTATATTTTTGTTTTTATTTCAAAATTTGGTATTTCTTCATTTTAAAAAAATCTGAATAATGGCTTCATATTTTGTTTTTGCCATTATTTTCCTGATACCTAGATAAGGCCTTCATTTTTGTTAAGACAAAGTCAATGTCTAAAATGTCAAATTGTGTGTTAGCTAATTATTTACCCTGAGAATTATCCTATGAATTAGATTACATCTGTCAGTATTTCAAGATGTTTCTCATGAGCTCACAGAAGCTCCTCTGTAGTTTGAGAATTAAGAATGACAATCACAAATATTTTGGCAAGAGAGAGTGGGAACAGCAAAAACCCTTCCAGTGTTCCCAGTGTAACCAGACTCATTAATGCAAATAAATACAACAGCATTGTAAATAAATACCTTGCAATTACAAGCATCTTAAGAAAAAAAATCATTATGCTAATGCACTTTCATCTTGTGATTCTGAACAACAAGCTATAACAATTCTCTTAATTCATGATCAAGAATGTGAAAGGTATCCCACTATTATGGCAGAAGCTTGAGGAGACTGGTCACATTGCATCCTCAGTCAGGAAACAGATTCAGATGGGTGTTGAAGCTCATCTCTCTTTCTCTTCTTTACTCAACCAGAAGTCCCAGGCTCTGGAATGGTGCTACTCACACCAATCTGGAAACTCTCTCATAAGTATGCTCACACATTTGTCAACTAGGTCATTCTAGATCCTCCTAAGTTAATCAATATTGACCATCACTTCAAGCTTAATATAGGTAACAAAAATATTTGAATACTGTTAGTCAGTAAGAAGTAAATGCTAAGTTAAGCTTCTGTAAAGCTGCATAAACAAAAACCTCAAGTGTTAACCAGTTTTGTTTAACATTTGATTGTGGTTTTCTTTTTTCACCCTACTGCCTTTATTTTGAAGGAAATGGCTAAAACTCTAAAAGCTATCTTGATCAATGAATTAATTATATTAATCAATGAATTAATAATAGAGGAAAACACACTGGAAGTCAGAATTCTTGGCAGGGAAAAGAGCTAATATATAATTCTAAAACTGGTTCCCTTGGGGGCATTAATACATGAAAGAATAATACAAGTTCATTCTGCTAATACAACTCTTATTTTAGGTCTTCCAACATGTGAAATGCCATCTATTTCTAGTTAATCCACAGATCATTTTAGTTCTACAAAGCTTTTTCATAGTTGTTTAATGATAATTTGTCTATTTATATAGTAGCCTATTCATAGTTTTCTTTAAGTTCAAAACCTGTCAAACACTCATTGTGAGAGTATGGTTGCATCAGGAATAATTATATAAAAGGATTAACCTTCTGTCTATGATGGGAAGTATAATCATGAGGGTAACTATAATAATTGTATAAACAAAGACCAGTAGTATCTTCATTTAGCATTACTTTCATCCACAAAAAAATAATCCCCACGGTCCTGGGAAGAGGGAGACAGCTGTCTGAATGAAACATGTATTTGATCTAACTTTTCTTTAGTGTTATATGATATTAAATACAACTTTAGCATGTAAAATTTGTACCCTATTATACATAATGTAATATTACTTTATCTTCAAGTGTGATGTGTTCAATTAAACTGCTTGGTATAACTTATGGCTGTTGATACCTGCATACTTGCTAACCCCTGTGGTGCCTTGATACCATTCCTAGAAGTTGTAATGCCATTAGGTTGATATATAGCCCAACACTGGGAAACATTCTTTGAGCTCCATATTTGAATCCAGAGCAAAGTTGGAAGCCACCTCTCTAAAGTATAATAAAGATATGCACATTCTTTACTGGAGATGAGCAGATAACGCCTGCTAAGCTGCCCAATGCAGACAAGGCAATCAGGAAAACCCTTGCTTTTGTCACCACAAGTTTCTCTTCAGAAAGTCTTGTCTCTCAGACACTCATCTGCCATGCTAAAATAGGAGTGCAATTTTCTGCTTAATTGAGTAAAACTACATGTGAACTTCAAGCACACAATCGGAAAGTACCTATATATAACTATTGTGCCATGTGCAATTTCTTTGCTTGAGTAGATTGACAAAGTTCAGCTTGTTTGCACAAGCAGTGATCTGGCAAGAATATGCTCTTCAGTGCCTGTAGAAAATGAAAGCCATAAATAGTTCTTATTCACCTGTAATGCCTAAAGTTTATATTTATTAGCTTGCACAAGGGTTAGATATATTCTCTTAATCTCTGTCATAATGTAGTGCACTGGGACCTCAATGGCTTGAGCATTTCACACGACATTTGGTACCCAATATTAATGATAACAATTAATTATACCAAATGAATAAGAAATGAAATGTGTACTAGAGGCAGAACTACAACAAAGAAGCATACACAGCTCTGTCAATATGGCATGATGGCATAAAATATATAGTGATGGCATATTTCTAGGGGGAAATATACTATGTAGGGTTTAAGACAAGTTCCAGCAGAATTAAAACAGAAATCTCTTAGGTCCTGTATAGGAAACCATGACACTTGTTGAATAAAAGAATGTATACATTTAGAAAAGCAAATAAGGAAATTAAAAAAAAAAAAATCCAAAATGCTGCCTGACATGATACCAGGTGTGGTGGTTGCTTAGTTGCTTGCTGATCTAGATGTAGAATTCTCAGATCCTTTTCTAAGACCATGTCTCCCTATACGCTATCTTGCTTCCTGCCATGATGATAATAGACTAAATTACTGAAGCTGTAATCTTTCTACTAAGAAATGTTTTCCTTTATAAGAGTTTTGTAATCATGGTGTCTCTTCAAAGCAATAGAAACTCTAAGACAAGTTGGTACCAGGGACTTGGGTAATGCTATGATAAGCCTGCCAATACTTTTGTTTGGAGAAATGTGGAATTTGGAGCTTTTGATTAGAATAGCAGCTAAGTGCTTTTAGTGGGTCTTAATGGGCCATCCTAGTAGAAACATGAAAGACTGAGGGAAAGTGCTGAGGGAGATTAGAACTGTAGAGGCATGGCTCAAGGGGATTCAGAGGAAAATTAATTTAGAATGTGGCCTAGAGAATGTTTCTGTGGTATTTTCGTAAAGAAGGTAGCTGATTTTTGCCCTTGTCTGAAAAGTCTGCCTGTGGCTAAATTAGAGTTCAGATTAATTGTGCTGGCCTAGGAACTCTCAAAACAGCCTAGTATTGACTCTGTCCTGTGGATATTAGTGTTTAATCATATGCAGATTTTTAATGAAAGGAGACAGTTTAGCAAAGAAAACTACAAAATATAAAATTTGAGGAAAAATGGGCACCAGGAAGTGTAAACACATTAAAAAAAAGTCTGATGCTATGTAGAGTAAAAACAGTAGTGGCCATAGAGCAAGACTCCACCCAGATACAAGACCTCACTCAGGCAAGCAGTCCAATCTGTGAAAAGGAATTAAAGAAAAGTGAAAACAATAGTAAAAAGTTTAGGACCATGTGTGGTGGCACGCACATTTAAGCTTAGAACTTGGAAGGCAGAGCCTAGTGGATCTAGTAGTATATGGACAACCAGCCTGGTCTACAGATCAAGTTCAAGGACAAAATAAGCTTAGGTAATGAAGGAAACCGTTTAAAACAGACATCTGCTGAAGATGTAACTGAACAAATTGGCCATGTTCCAGCCCTAGCAAACAGAAGAACTTGGCAGACTCAGCCATATCATTCTGGCTCTACAGTCAGAAATAGAAGAAAAGGGTTATGAAATCTCCCTCCATGACTAAGGAAAGCCACTGAGCCCAGGAATGCATCAGGGGTATCCCTTCATGGAAGCCTAGAGAGGCAATTGAGTGAAGATATGCAGGTGAAGCCTGGGTTGTGTTGGAGCCCCCAAGATGTTCTGCGTGTCAGTCATGGAACATCTGCTGAAGAAAGTTGCCCAAAAGAAAGCTTGGAAACGGTCCAGAAGAGGGGAGTGGTTTTCAGTCAACAAAGCTAAAAGGAGGTGGGGATCTGAAGACAGCTTTAACACCAGATATAGAGATACAGAACTTAGAGCTCACCCAGCCAGTTTTCAGTCTTGCTTCGGTATTCCTCACTTGTCCCTATTTCCTCATTTATGAAATGGTAATGGATATCCTGTGCCATTGTATGCTGGAAGCATGTGATCTGCTTTTTGATTTTGATTTTACATGGAATTACAGTTTAAAAAATGCATGAATCTCAGAAAAGACTTTGAACTTTGGACTTTTAAACAAGTTTGTGGCTGTTACAGACTATGTGGACTTTAAGTAGAAATAAATGCATTTTGCATTATGATATGGCTATAAGCCTATGGAAGTCTGGGAGTAGAATGTTGTGGTTTGAGTAAAAATGTCCACTATAGGTTCATAGGACCTGGAACTTAATTAAGAAGTATGGTTTTGTTGATAAGGTATGGCTTTATTGGAGGAAACACATTACTAGAAATCTTTGAGGTATCAAATGCTCCAGCCAAGTCTAATATGACTGCTGTCAGATGATCCAGATGAAGAACTCTCAGCTCCTCCAAAACCATGTCTGTCTACATGCCACCATGCTTCCCACTATGATGATACTGCACTAAACCTTTGAAACTATAAACCAGCCCCCAGTGAAATGTTTTTTCTTAATGAGAATTAGTGTGGGATTTTTGAGCAGAGTTCTATTCTCCAACACGTAAACAGCAATAACCCATCATAATCATAATATGGAAGCCATCCAAAGATGTCCACATCCTAACTCTTAGAAAATGTACATATGTTAAGTTTTATGATATACTTTGCTCTATACCTCTAAAACTATTTGATGGAGTAGATTGATGAAAAAAATTTTAGAAAGTTACATCCACATAGAATCTTAAGATGTGATCTTAAGATTCCAGGACCAAGATCAGACCTGGTGCCACAGCTCTCCAAACCCAAACACCTCTCAGAGAGAGCTGGTCTTCAAGGAGTACTGACACAGAGACGTGCAGGAGGGGCAAGCCACAACCAGACAGAGTAAGATCAGCTAACAACAGAGTCAACAAGATGGCAAAAGGCAAGGGCGAGAACATAAAGAACAGAAACCAGGAGTACTCTGTACCATCAGAACCCAGCTCTCCTACCACAGCAAGCCCTGGATACCCCAACACACCAGAAAAGCAAGACTCAGATTTAAAATCATTTCTCATGAGGATGATAGAAGACTTTAAGAAAGAAATGAATAACACCCTTAAAGAAATACAAGAGAACGGAGATAAACAACAAGAAGCCTTCCAAGAGGAAAT